>CM019150.1:191302259-191362796 GCA_009733165.1 Naja naja | reverse complement strand
ATTTCAACCTCCCTGTCCAGATATTTTTTTCTCTCTGGTTTGCCTAAGAGGTTTTCTAATTTCAGTCAGATTTATAACCACTCATTCCATTCACATTTTGCTCAAGTGGTATGCAAAACAATGCAAACTTCAAATGAGTAAACCACACTAGTGAAATAAATTTATGGTAAGCAAAACAAATATCGAGGGTGCTTCAAAAATTTTAGCAAAGGTTTCTGTTAAGTTTTGCATGAAGAGACAGGATTGGAGTGCTTCAAGCTCTTTGTTTATCAATGACTACAGCTCAGAATGAACCCACTTTGGCTGGGCTGCGGCTGCTACTTATAGCCAGCAGCCGCGTTTGCCAGCCAATCAGAGTGCAGGGTTTTCCGGCACTTTTAAACCAATCATTTCTTACATTTTACAAGAACAGTTCAAACTAAACCAATGACTTTAAACCTGCATACATAACACCCCTCCCCACTAGGTTCAGTCCATACTCAAACCCCAGCCTCTCTAATGTATTCTTTTAATATGTGGGGGGCTCTTACATGTACGTTGAGACCTACGTGGTTCAGATGTTTTAAGGTTCTCACCTTGTGAGGGGAGGAAATGTGTCTGCTGACATTTCCTTACTAGGACTTGTAGTAATGGTAGAACCTGTTTGGTTACTACAACCTGGTCTCTCCTCCCAATCCATCTCCAACCCAATGTCAGCACCTAAATCAGGTAATGATGTGCAATCTTCCATTTGTGAAAATGGTTGTTGGTATTGTGACAGGTTTTGGGATGGTTCCTGTCGTGTTAGCTCGTTACACATGGGGTTGATTCTTGCTTGTTCATTACACTCATAATCCTTCCCTCCCCACTAGAAGAGGCAGTAGGTATGGGAACCAGAGAGGAGCAAAAGCGATGCTCCTGAGGCAATCTGGATCTTAACTGATCAATGTGCCTGCTCCAGAGGACACCATCCTCCGTTTGTACCCTGTAAGACCTGGGGCCTGTGATTTGGGTTATCTCAGCAGGAATCCATAATGGTTCACCCATAAGGTTCTTAGCATAAACAGAATCACCCACAGTGAATGTACGAATTTTGCTAGTGGAATCTAGTGGTGCGTTGGGTGCGTAAGTGGGATGAAGGCGATCAAGGGGAGACCTGAGTTTCCTACCCCTCCAATTCAGCTGGGGACAAATTTTGAGGGTTTGGGAGTGATATGCTGAACACTGAGAAGTTTTTCAACTCTCTCAGTGATATCCCCTGGACCCAATTGCTGAAGTTTTTCCTTGGTAAATCGTACCATATGTTCAGCCCGGCCGTTAGCCAAAGGATGCCCAGGGGCTGTCAGGGCATGTCTGATACCCTGTTGCTAGATATGATTCAAAAAGGTTGGATGTAAATTGAGGGCCATTGTCAGAAACAAGCACATCAGGTAACCCGTGAGTTACAAAAAGCTTTTTAAGCTGTTTGATGACAGCTTCAGTTCTGGTGGATGCCATAGGAATACCTCTAGCCATTTGGAATATGCATCAACTATAATAAGGAAAGTGTGTCCTCTGGTAGGGCCAGCAAAATCAATGTGAATCCAGGACCATGGGCCCCTAGGACATTCCCATTCCTGTGTGGGGTGAGAGGTGGGCAGGCCTGACTACCTGACAGTTGGGACAAGATGCAACCCAGTTTTCAACCATTTTGTCAATACCTGGCCACCATACATAACTCCTGGCCAATCCCTTCATTCTGACAATACCTGGATGACCCTCATGTAACATTTCCAAAACCTCTTTTGCAGTTTTGTAGGAATAACCACCCTGTTACCCCACAAAATACATCCTCTTAATACAGATAATTCAGTTTGCCTGGATTTAAAAGGTTGGGCAAGTTGAGGTAGATCTTGAAGAGGCCAACCTTTCTTAATCCAGCCTATAACAGAGCCAATAAAGTGTCTTTGACAGTCTCTCTGGCAATTTCAGCAGCGGGTACTGGAAGCTTGGCAACAGTTTCTAGGAAAAAGGTGTAAGTCTCAGGAGCAAAGTCCTCAGTGTGAGAAGGAAGTGGGCAGCGACTCAAAGCATCTGCATGCCAATGTCTTTGCCAGGCCTGTGGATGAGTTTGTATGAATAAGCAGCAAGAAATTCAGTCCACCTCAGCATTCTTGGTGACAGGATGGTTGGCATTGGTCTGTCTCCTGCCACAATGCCTAACAGAGGTTTGTGATCTGTGACAATGGTAAATGTTCTCCCATATAATACTCATGGAATTTCTTGACAGCTGCAACAATTGCCAAGGCTTCCTTGTCCAGTTGGCTGTAGTTCCTCTCTGCTTTGGTCAAGGTGCGAGAGTAAAATGCAATAGGAGCTTCCCTCCCCTGCTGGGAAGCCTGTGGCTCAAACCCCCCCCCACTCCAAAAGAGGATGCATCACAAGTTAGTACAACAGGCAAATTCTCAGAGAACTGTATCAGTACAGCATCAGACGTGATTAGTCTTTTAATATTGTTAAATGCAGATTGTTCTTTTCTGCCCCAGACCCACGCAGACTTTTTGTCTAATAATCTGTGCAGTGGTTCTGCAATGGTTGCCTTCTGAGGTAGGAACATGTGATAAAGTTAATGAGTCCAAGGAAGGCTTGCAAATCAGTTTACATTTTGGTCTAGGGGCTTCTTTGATTGCCTGAACCTTGGCATTTGTGGGGTGGATACCATGCTTGTCAATCATATAGCCCAAGAAACTCAACTTGTCAGTTCTAAGAGTGCATTTTTCTTCCTTGACTTTTAACCCCGCTTTTTTGAATCTGGTAAGGACTTCTCTGAGTCTCTCTTGTAACTGAGTGTCATTTTCAGCAGATATTAATACATCATCAAAGTAAGGCACTACCCCTGGCAGTCCTTGGAGCATCCTTTCCATAAGGCTTTGGAAGATGCCTGGTGCCACGCTTACTCCAAACTGTAACCTTTTACATTTGAAGCACCTCTATGAGTCACAATGGTTTGGGCCTCTGCAGTGGCATCATCAACTGTTAATTGGATATGCCTGGGCCAGATCCAATTTGCAAAGACTGTACCCCTGCCAAGTGAATGTAGTAAATGATGCACCACTGGAACTGGATATGCGCTCTGTTGAAGCGCATGGTTCAATGTCCCCTTATAGTCTCCACAGATTCTCACTGACCCATCAGTCTTACTGGTGTGACTATGGTGTCTCCCACCTGGAGTGGTCAGTGGCTCTAAAACTCCTTGAGCTATTAGTTTATCTAATTGTGCATCAATTTTTTCCTTTAAGGCAAATGGGACCTTCTGGGCTTTAAGCGAATTGGTGGCACCTTGGGATCTAGATTGAAAGTGATAGGGGTCCCCATATACTTGCCCAGACTTCAAGGCCTCCTCCCATTCAGTGTTGCTCACGTGATTGATGCCAGTCACCTCGATGCCTAGTGGATTGAACCACTCAAGTCCCAGGAAGCTTGGCGATCCTTGTCCACGATGGTCAGGGGCAAGCGTTGGTGTGGCCCTTTGAACTTCACGTTGAATTCTCTTGTTCCAACTACTGGAATCTTGTTCCCTTGGTAGTCTTTAAGAGTCAGTGCTTGCTTCTTGAAATGCTTCTTCTGAATGTTTGGGAGTAGTCTGTGAATAGTGTCCCATGACACCATAGATAAATGAGCCTGAGTCCATTTCTTTGGCAAGGTCTTCCTTCAATTAGTACCTTGACATGCACTTTTCTGTTATTGATAGAAGAAGGATGACAAATAGTTACTGTCTGATGAGTTTCATTCTTCCCCTTTGCTTCTGTGTTGCACCCCATTTTCTCACTGAGGTTGTTGGGCTTGAATTCTTTGTCAGGAAACTCCTTCTGTTGGGTGGAGTTCTGGATGATTTGCAGACTCTTGCTAGGTGACCTCTTTTTTCACAACGGAGGCAGATGGTATCTAGGAACTTGCATTCAGTGGGGGGTGGCTTCCCCCACAACCTCTGCAGTAGAATCTTGCCTCTTGCCTCTTCTTCCAGGTCTTTCTTTTTCCTCGCTCCATTCTGAGTCTATAAATTCCTTCCTCCACCTCACTACAGTCTGACTCAGAATCTATTTGCTCACAATGAGTTGTTGTGGACTTTTCCACATCAGGATGGCTTGTGGCCTTGTTAATTTTCATCATGGCTGCTGCTGAGGACTTTTAGCTTCTGCTGAAGAGGCCTCTTCTATTGCTTCCTTCAGCATGATCTTAGGTCTTAGTAATAACTTGCTCTGAAGCACCTTGTCTTTAAGGCCCAGAACAAATCGATCGCGCATGGCCTCTTCTAAATTGTTAAATTCACATGCACCCCCAATGTCTCTTAAAGTTGCCATGAAGTCATTTACGTTTTCGCTTTCCCCTTGATCCCAACGTAAAACTCGTGTCTCTTAATGAGGCACGATACTTGTGGGCATAATGGGCTCTTAACAACTTTTCTAAGTCAGGCCATTCCATTAACTTCACGTCTGCAGCTCCAGCCAATGCCTTCACCATCTTGAAAACTGCCGAACGCAGTGCGTGAGAAAGACTTCCGCTTCTCAGAAATGTCGGCAAGATCATTTCCTTCCAGATACATTTGGAAACGATCCGCATACGTCTCACAGTCTTCTGCCATCGTCGAACGGGGCTGGGGGGGTGTTCAGCGCAGCCATCTCTCACTTCTTCTGTTCCGCGTTGCCTTCTTCTTCAGGGAGATCCCACCTTCGTCGCCAGTGTTAAGTTTGCATGAAGCGACAGATGTGGAGTGCTTCAAGCTCTTTGTTTATTAGTGACTACAGCTCAGAACGAACCCCACTTTGGCTGGGCTGTGGCTGCTACTTATAGCCAGCAGCCGCAGTTGCCAGCCAATCAGAGTGCAGGGTTTTCCCACACTTTTTAAACCAATCATTTCTTATATTTTACAAGAACAGTTCAAACTAAACCAATGACTTTATACCTGCATACATCCAATGACTTTATACCTGTATACCTGCATACATACAGGTTCTGTGCCCAGCTGCTGGGTGGCCATGGCCATGGTGGGCATGGCCTAGTTGGCCTCCTGCACCATGATGGCAGGGGGAGCATTTTGCCCCCTCTGGGCTCCGAGGCTTTCCCAAGCCTCCGAGGGTGAAAACAGCCTACCTGGGCTCCAAAGGCTCTCTAGAAGCCAGAAACGGCCCATTTCCGCCTTCCTGAACTTCCAGAGGCCCATTTTTCACCCTCCTTGAGCCTCCGTGCATGCCCTGCACTTACCTGCATCCAAAACAGGCCTGTGGGGACTCCTGGGAGGGGCGGGGAGGGCAGGGTGGCAGGGATTTGGGAGTTCTCCAACTGCACAGAATCTTAGCTAGGGAATCTTCCGAACCCCTGTGAACCCCCAGAAGCCCACCCCTAAAAATATTCCTTATGTTTCATGGGAGAATCTAGCCATTATAAGAGGGGAAAACACAGAGCTTCAAGTTATGAAATTTCAGGCATGGAATCAGGAGATGGAGAATCACCCTTTGAACAGTGGAATTGGAAAATGCTGATGGAGTGAAAATGACAATAGTTTAGGAAGGATATAAATGCAAGAGCTGTGCAAAGCGGTGCTTTTCCATGCTGAGGCATTCTCTTAATGCAGATCATTGCAGGAGGTGTCCAATTTAAGACAGTAGCTCAGCTCAGAAATTCACTTGCTTCAACCCGAGGCTCAAATGCCAGCTGTTTTACTCCGGTGGGAAGGAGCCTCTGTTGCTGCTTCAGATGACTGCTTCAATCCAAGCTTGTCGAACCAAAACGCCTTTCCGAGATCTGCTCAAATAAACACAAATGGCCTTTTGAAATGCTCGCCCAAATCTGCAGGCAAAGGACTCAGAAAAGCACTACAGAAGGATTTTCTTCATGAAGATTAGGCTGGGAATGTACTGAAATGGGAAAAGTCAGGAGGGCTGGCTGCTAGAGTGAAGGTTAATTAAAGGCAAGGCTGTCACCTGTATGGCCACCTAATGATTAAAGAAGTGGGTAACATCACACTTGTTCCATAAGAATTTCACTGCAATTCTTTTCACCTTAAAAAAAGAAAAGCAAATTACCTTTCATCAGACTAAATGAGAACTGGTAGGAAAAAAATGCAAGACACATTTTCTACTCAAGGTTAATTTATACAGGTATATAGAGTCCATGGCAGGTGTTATCAGAATAAATGCACTACAGCCAATGTGCAATGTTTCCCATATGTGGGATCAAAATTATTATTGAGTCAGTAATACTGTATATTGCACAGAAGTGCTGTCTTGTGCCTCCCAATTAGAAAAGGAAAACCTGTTAAAGAGACAACTGTGTTTCTTCCCAAAGCTAACAATAGTCCACAGGGAAACATTTTGCAGCTATTTGCCCATGCACAGGAACCAAATGAGGTATGAGTCATCAGAAGGTGTAAAGAAGTGTCACAAATGTTGACAATGAACACAAAGAGAAATGAGGAATAATTTTGAAGCACAGCAGCTGAACAAGCGACAGACTGTAATGTCTAACAAATACTGGCAACGAAGATAAGAGGTGGCCATGTGTATGGGAAAAATAGACAAATATTATGTAGAAAGAGACAATAATGGCAAAGCTTGGTGGGAGAAAAGCAAACAAAAAATTCCCCACACTTGAAGCCCTGAAGAAAACTTTTGAAAAAATGAAATCTTGGAAATATAATAAATTATATTATAGGCAAACAGAAATTGAGAAAATAATGGGAGCGAGAAAGATCAGAGTTACTAGAGTGTACCATCTGGTTGGCTGTGTTGTGGGGATCCAGGACTTGTATGGATTGCAACTTGGATAAATCTGAAGCAGACATTTGCATTATTATTGTGATTTACTGATTGACGATTATGTGCTATCAAGTTGGTGCTAATTTTAGTGACCGCATAGATTTTCTCCAGAATGCTCTCTTCTCAAACTGATGGACTCATATCAGTGGTGGGATTCACATTTTTTATTACCAGTTCTGTGAGCATGGCTTGGTGGGTGTGGCAGGGGAAGGATACTGTAAAATCTCCAGTTAGAGATGGTATTTGCCGGTTCTACGAACTACTCAAAATTTCCGCTACTGGTTGTCTAGAACTGGTCAGAACCTGCTGAATACCACCTCTAACTTATATCCTCTGTAATTGACTCAATTGTTCCTATTATGATCATCCTCTTCCTTGTCTTTCCTTCCACCTTTTCCAACATTATGTTCTTCCTACCTGCTTCTTCAAAATCCAGCTTTTGCTTCAAAATCCAGCTTTTGCTTCCTGTCATATGCCAAAAATTGCAAATGATTGCTGGCAAAGTTTTTTTTTAAAAAAAATCATATTTATATCCCGCCCTTCTCCGGAGACTCAGGGCGGCTTACAATTCTTGGGATACAACCCAATGCGCTCAGCATAGCCTTCCTTCCATTGTATATGCCTGCTTATTACTAAGGCATTTTTACAAAGTCAGCTTATTGCCCAAACAATCTTGGGTCCTCAGTTTACGCATACCCCAAGAGGATGGAAGGCTGAGTCAACCTTGAGCCTGGTGGGATTCGAGCCTGCAATAATTACAGGCAGCTGGAACTAAGTGCTAGGCGTTTAACAGCCTGCACCACCAAGGCCCTTATAAAGTTATGATCTTTGTAGATATCTCCTGGAAACAGAATGTCTTTTGCAAGCCCTTCATGGCTTTTTGAACCACATTTTACACTGTGACATATTTATTGAGTGCTGTTCCTTTATTGCTGATATTCTATCCTAAAAGAAAGAAGTGATCCACCTCTTCAATATTTTCATTGCCAATTCTAAGGCTGGTTGCTGTACCTATAATAATTTAGTCTTCTTTATTCTCTTGGGATGCTATGCATTTTTTTCCAGACTGATTCAGAAATCTGAACTGAATCCAGCCAACTTAAAACATAAGTGTGGACTTCCAAATCTTAAATTTTGGAGTGAATTAAAAGTAATAATTGGATCAATTTTCTGAATCAAATTCAAATAATCAGATCTTGCTTGTTTTAAGAGATATACTTTTCAATTGCAGTTATGTTACTACTATATTCTATTTGTAGTCTTGTTTGCTTGGCTTTTGCTGCAAAATAATGGAGGATTTTGGCTTGTAATCCTGCCCAGTTTTTATTTTTAAGGACAGAATTTTGTACTGTCATGCTATAAGTCTTGATGCAGGGAACAACCAGAAGAATAGGAACCATCCAAGGGCCATTGGATGGTTGTCAACTTCAGGAAGAATATCACAAAGTGTAATTAGCCTGGCCTTAGCTATCAGCCAGAGAATGAACAGTTATAGTTAGTAAGGTGCCAATCAACATGTATCTGATCCATTCTGCTATCTTGATTAATAAGACAGTTTTCAGATCATTCAGGATATTTCAAATGGAAATTAATTAATTAATCCACAAATTTCCCTAATAAATGGACTTTCATCGGCTATTTTTTTTCTGGTGGATATGATTTTTAAGCCCATATAGAAAGATGAGGAAGAATTTGTTTAATGAGAATTTGTTAAATAATTTCCTCAGTGCAGTGTTATTTTACATAAATTCTTTCACAATTGCCTTTATTTAGACAACCAACCAAAATACAGTAGGAAAAAGACAGAGTAAAACAACAAGAATAGATCCTTTTTATATTCCATTATAGTTAGGTTCTTCATACTATTGTGTACAGTTTTTCCTAGCAAGTTCAGGATAGGTTGGTCATTTAAATAGTAATTATCCTTACATAACCATATGCCTGTAATGAGCCTTTCATAAGTTGCATCTTTCCAGTACTGAAGGGCTAGTCTCTTAGCATTAAAGAAGAATACAATTTAATGTTTTTCATACACAATTATTTCAAAGTAATAAATTATTTTTCTTTTTGCATCGGTCCTGGGTTTGCAGAAGTAAGAAGAAAAAAAGTCATGCTGGCATTTATTACCAACTGAGGAAGCAAAGACCAGCAGATAATTTTCATTTGGCTGCAAATCCCTTCAATACCATTTGATCAAAAGGAAGATTACCATCATTTAGAGTCTGATGTTAATAGTGTCTTGCTTTTTTTCACTACCACTTCTCATTTGATTTGTTAAGAACATTTTGACTTTTGATTTTTTGAATTTCAGGATATGTTGCTATCAACGTTCATTAACAAGATGACCATTGAGACTCTAGAAAAAGTACAGAGAAGAGCAACCAGGATGATTAGGGGACTGGAGTGTAAAAAATATGAAGAAGGTTGCAGGAACTGGGCATGGCTAGTCTAGTGAAGAGAAGGACCAGGGGAGATGTGATAGCAATCTTCCAATATTTGAGGAGCTGCCACAGAGAGGAAGGGATCAAGCTATTTTCTAAAGCACTTGAAGGCCAGACAAGGAATAATGGATGGAAACTGAACAAGGAGAGATTTAACCTGGAAATAAGGAGAAACTTTCTGACAGTGAGACAATCAACCAATGGAACACCTTGCCCTCAGAAGTTGTGGGAGCATCATCACTTGAGACTTTCAAGAAGAGATTGGACTGCCATTTGTCAGATATGGTGTAGGCAGGGTCTCCCGCTTGGGTGGGGGGTTGGACTAGATAACCTACAAAGTCCCTTCCAACTCTGATTATCTGTTATCTGTTATTGTGCAATTGATTTTCCAGGGCTCTACAACCTACTTCCCTTTGCACACTTTAATTAAATCCCAATGAAAGAAATTAGGATGGATGTCCTCTCACTGATGGAGTTTTCCAGGTTGTGTAGTGTGAGCATCCACAGAGGCTTAGAGAGAGAGGAAATCTGAAGAACAGAAGATGAGTGATAGAATTCCTGATACAACCAACACAAACTCAAGGTAAAGCGCTCTAAACTCGATTGTGGAAAATACAACTTCAGCAACAGAGTGGTCAACACCTGGAATGCCCTACCTGACTCCATTGTTACAGCCTCAACGTCCCACAGCTTCAGCCTCAAACTGTCTACCATGGACCTCACCCCATTCCTAAGAGGTCCTTAATGGGGGTGTGCATAAGTGCACCAATGTGCCTACCATCTCTGTTTTACTGTTCCCATTTATCTGTATTTACTCCCTTTGTTCTTGTTTATATTCATACTTATACTTGTTATCTTGTACATGTTTGACAAATAAATAAAAGTAAGCTCACTAAGAGAAATTTGGGGAGGGGAGAAGAAAATCCTCAGACTGAGATTAAAGTAGAGAAATATAAACCTCTTTAGTGGGAAGGACATTCTTTGGGAGAGAAATTGCTAGACAGCAGTATTAAGTGCTATCATGATACCAATCAAGAGATGAAGTAAGAAAAGGAATAGAACTCAGTTTTGCTTTGTGACAATTTGATTCTCCATAGCAAGTTATTATGTCGAGTGATCCTCTATTTCTGTCCATCTCCTTTCAACCAAACATTGCTATTATGCTGCTTCATTGAGTGGCTGAAGAAGCTGCACACATAACTGTAATAAAGGAAGGGTGAGCATTGCTCAAACTGACCTTTGTTTGCTGAAATGTTTTAGCTGCAAATGAAAAAACATTTTTGACAGAATAATCAGAAACTAATGGATTTAAAAAGCAAGCTAAAAATGTGAACAGGTCATTGAAATTATGAAAATTAGCATGACCTCCTCTCATCAATTGAGTTAGATTTTGAAGAAACAATAGAAAGAAATAAGTCAAAAGTAATAATACATTACTTACATCCGTAGGTCATAAATCAGAGGCATTTAATGGTGCCATAATAGATTTCTGTAACCTTTCAAGAGCTACAAGGGCTAAGTCTGAAATCCTAAAGTATGACATATTATCCAAAGCTCAAACTAATTATCACATGTAAAGCTGGCGGGAAAGACAGTGAGGCTCAGATACAAAGACTCTAGACAATATGTGCAGTACTGACTGCAGTCGATATATTATGTCAATAAAGAAGATGTTAGGACTGTAAATCATTATGTGAGGCTATACGATATTTCAGCCAACAACAACAACAGTGCTATATTGAAAATATGTCAATAGGTTGAGAAGGTACATTTTGAGATTTATTTGGTTTTTAATGTGTTTAAAGGAATGAAATGTCCATAGTTTACAGAATGGATCTGGCTGAATGAAGTTTCTTTTTTAATCAAAGCATTTCTTATGTGCCTGTATTCTGACTCTGATAATAGTGTTCCTCTAAGGTTGTATTCTGTTGGCCGCCAGCCCCGCTAACAGCTGAATCAGAGGAGGAGGAGGAGGAGATGTGGGAGTCAGGATCAGCATCAGGGCAACCTGAGCTCTGAGGGGGAAGAGGGAATGGAGCTGGCAGTGGGTCCAGTGCCTGATGCATGACTGTGCAAAAGGCAGAGATGAGGAGAGCAGTGGAAAGCCGTGGGCCGATCCTGGGGAAGGAAGAGCCACTGCTGCTAGCAAGGCCCCACCCTAGCTCTGGGGATAAAAGGCAGGGAGCAGAGATTAATAGGTGTGGCAGACAACAATTTATCTTCTGGTCAGCCAAAGGTGAGGAGAGAAGCAGGACCAAGGCTTCCTTGAAAAGCTCCGGCCACAACAGGGCGGGGAGGGGCGGGGTGGGAGCTGCAAAGGACTCTTCTTCTTCTTCCCATTGGACCCACCTTTCCTGGAAAGCCACTGGATGGACCCCTCTCTGTACCGCAGATCATCCCCTTCTCCCACCCTGGCGAAGCCTTCCAATGCCTTTGTTCTAATGCCATCTGCCTGAAGTTGGCTAGCTATACCTTGAGTTTCCTACATTCTGCCTGTTTCCTCTGCTTTGAGCCAGCCAGGAATTGAACAACCCAGCTCTCAGCCCAGGAAGAACTATGCCTCTGGAAGACAATGAGCTCAGCTGGAAAAAACAAGCGGAATACATCCGGAAAATCTATGAATTTTGGGAGGTGCTGGGCACAGGTGCCTTCTCAGAGGTGGTGCTGGCAGAAGAGAAATTGACTCAGAAATTGGTGGCTGTCAAATGCATTGCCAAGAAGGTGCTAGAAGGAAAAGAGACCAGCATTGAAAATGAGATTGCTGTGCTGCACAAGTGCTTGCCCTGCCAGGCTTCGTTGTGTAGGGGTTAAAAGAACAGTTGTTTACCACCTCGCAACCTGGGTGGAGGAAGATTTTCTGCTGACACTTTTATATTTAAAGTTTTGTAAAAAGGGGACATAAGGGTTGTGATATAATGTTATGTTTTGTGTTTTTAATGTCTCTGTTTTTTTATATTTCTTTTTTAATACTCTTAAGTTTTAATTTGGTTTTTAGATGTATGAATGGGAATAGTGAGTGAATGTGGAGGTATGGGGCAAATGACTGCCCACCCCTGCTGAGTGTGGAAACAGAAGCAGGTGGGGGTCAGGCCATAAACCCTGGCCTGGTTTGAATGGAATGTCTGGCCTGCCGGAAGTGGGAGGGCCAGTTGGGGTTGGGGTGGAGATGTCGGAGGTGTCAGAGAGCTGGAGTATTGTGGTCATGATGGGGAGAGGTAGATATGGTAGGAGCCGGGGGTAGGCCTCACGGGGAACAAGGACTTGCTACATCAAAGTGATTACTTGCTCCAGCCCCCTGGACCCCTCCCTTATTCCTGGTGATTCAGGGCATCGAGGCCCTGAACTCAGGCTGTTGCTGTTGAATGCCAGGTCTGTTGTTAACAAGGCCCCCCTCATTCGGGATTTAATCCTTGAGGAGAGGGCTGATCCGGCATGTATCATTGAAACCTGGCTGGGCCAAGAGGGTGGTGTCCCTCTTTCAGAAATGTGCCCAGATGGGTTTCAGATACTGCACCAGCTGTGACTTCAGGGAAGGGGTGGAGGGGTAGCAACCATTGTCCAGAAGAACTTCTGTTCTTGCAGGCTCCCTGCTCCAGAGATTGTGTAGTGTGAGTCTCTCCTTTTGAGGCTGGACTCAGGAGTTCAGCTGGGCTTGTTGCTAATGTACCTGCCTCCCAGCTGCATTGCAGCAGCCCTGCCTGTGCTGCTGGAGGTAGTAGCTGGGTTGGCGGTGGAGTTCCCCAGGCTTATGGTGCTGGGGGACTTCAATTTGCCATCACTCCATGAATCCTCAGATGCGGCCCAGGAGTTCATGGCTTCCATGACAACCATGGACCTGACTCAAGTAATTCAGGGTCCGACCCATATGGGGGGACACACACTCGACCTGGTATTTCTCTTGGAGCAGTGGAAATATGATCTGAAATTAAGGGGTATAGACATCTTTCCCTTGTCATGGTCAGATCATTCCCTGCTGAGGCTAGACTTTGGGATGCTGCTCCCCCATCGCAGGGAGGTGGAACCAATTAAATGGTTCTGCCCCAGGTGCCTAATGGACCCAGAAGGGTTCCAGAGGGAGCTTGGAGAGATACTGGATTCCCTGATCCACAATATGGCTGATACCCTGGTTGCTGCCTGGAATAGGGCAGCAACGGGGGCATTAGACTGGGTTGTGCCTTTGCGACCTCTCAATGACGGCCGATCTAGGATGGCTCTCTGGTTTACCGAGGAGCTCCGGGAGATGAAGCACCAGAAGAGACGTCTAGAGCGACGCTGGAGGGCCAGTAGATCCGAATCTGACCTAAGAGCCTTTATTAGGACTTATTTAGTGGCGATACAGGCGGCAAAATGCATGCATTTTTCTGCACTTATTGCATCCGCAGACTCTCACCCAGCCGCCCTGTTTAGGGTGCATGTTCTCTTCTAAATCAGGAGGAAGCAGAGGAGCCCTTATGAGGGAGAGCTGAGGAATTTGTACAGTTTCTGTCGGATAAAGTCACTCAGATCTGGATGGACCTGGACTCTAATTGGGCAATTCCAACTGAGATGACAGGGGTGGGTCTTAGTCCTATTATATGGAGTGAGTTTGATCCTGTGGCTCCTGAGGAAGTGGACAAGGCCATGGGAGCGATGAGTTCTTCCACTTGTTCATTGGACCTGGGCCCTTCCTGGCTGGTCTCGGACAGTAGGGAGGTGACACAGAGCTGGCTCCAGGTGTTGGTCAACACTTCTTTGAGAGAGGTGTCCTTCCCACAACTATTAAAAGAAGCAGTGGTAAGGCCCCTCCTCAAGAAGCCTTCCCTGGACCCAGCTGAATTAAAGAACTTTCATCCAGTCTCCAACCTCCCCTTTGTGGGGAAGGTTGTTGAAAAAGTGGTGGCACTCCAGCTCCTGTGGTCCTTGGATGAGACGGATTATCTAGACCCTTTTCAATCAGGTTTCAGGCCTGGCTACAGCACGGAGACTGCTTTGGTCGCTCTGTTTGATGATCTCTGGTGAGCCCGGGATAGGGGTCATTCCTCTATCTGGTGCTACTTGACCTCTCAGCGGCTTTCGATACCATCGACCATGGTATCCTTCTGCGGCGGCTGAGAGAGTTGGGAGTGGGAGGCACTGTGTTACAGTGGTTTGCCTCCTATCTCTCTGGCCGGTCGCAGTCGGTGTTGGTAGGAGGACAGAGGTCGACCCCCCGGCCCCTCATTTATGGGGTGCCTCAGGGCTTGGTCCTCTCTCCCCTCCTATTTAATATCTACATGAAACTGCTGGGTGAGTTCATCCAACAGCATGGGGTGGGATATCAGCAATACGCGGATGACACCCAGCTGTATATCTCCGCCCCATGTCCATTCAGTGAAGCAGTGGATGTGATGTGCTGGTACCTGGAAGCTGTGAGGGTCTGGATGGGAGTCAACAGGCTTAACCCAGACAAGACTAAGTGGCTGTGCGTGCTGCCCCACAGGGACCATGTTGACTTTCCATCTTTGGTTCTGGGTGGGGAAAAATTGTCCCCCTCAGAATGGGTTCACAATCTGGGTGTCCTCCTAGACCCATGGCTGAAATTGGAGCAACATCTATCAGCCGTGGCTAGGGGAACTTTTGCACAGGTCCGTCTTGTGCACCAATTGCAACCCTACCTGGACCGGGAGGCTCTTCTTACAGTCACTCATACCCTAGTCACCTCATGACTGGATTATTGCAACGCACTCTACATGGGGCTACCCTTGAAGAGCATTCAGAGACTTCAGTTGGTCCAGAACGCAGCCGTGCAAGCTGTTGTGGGTGTACCGAGATACACCCACATATCACCAATTCTCTGCGAGGTGCACTGGCTTCCTATTAGTCTCCGGGTGCAATTCAAGGTGTTGGTTATTACCTACAAAGCCCTATATGGCTCAGGACCAGGTTATCTCCAGAATCGTCTCCTACCCTGTGTCTCCCTGTGACCGGTAAGATCCCACAGAGTCGGTCTCCTCCGGGTTCTGTCAGCTAAACAATGCCAGCTGGCGGTCCCATGGGAGAGGGCCTTCTCTGTGGCTTTTCCGGCTCTCTGGAACCAGCTACCTCCTGAGGTCTGGACTGCCTCCACCCTACTGGCCTTCAGCAAAGCAGTCAAAACCTGGCTTTTCCAGCAGGCATGGGGCTGTTGATCTCATCACTGAGATCTAGCGAGATCCGGTCCTTCTGTTGTTTGTTGTTTTTTAAATTGTTTTAAAAATTTTAATGTAATTCTTTTGTGCTTTTTACTGTCAGATATCCGGAGTCCTTTGGGAGTTGGGTGGCATATAAATATAACAAATAAACAAATATAATTAATACTTGTTAGCCTGCAAGAGAATCTTTTTGCTGGGGCTGCTGGTATTCCTAATAAAGGAATCTTTTGAGTTCACATCTGAGAGTTTGTCATATTTGGGGAGCTGGGGTCAGAACATATTAATTTTATAAGGGATGATTTGAAAACATAGCAAAATATGCGTAATTGAGACATATTTATGAACTAATGTGATGATCAAAATCTAAACTCAATAATTCTTTTCACTGGGTGTTCTATCATGAATGAAATTAAAATAAACAATAAGTCAGAAGATGCTAGCCAAACTATCTGATGGAATAAAAGCAATTTGAGGCTAAGATTGAATACTATCAAAGAAAGAGCCAAATGATCTACAAAGGGGAAATGAGGGGATATCTTATGAAAATCTGGAAGACAACAATGTTTGGCTATCCTGGAGGCGAATAAGATTAGAGAATTATGGAGTTGGAAGAATAGTTTGAAATCATCAAGTCAAATTCCTTGTTTACTGCAAAAATTAATTTGTTTTACCAAATAAATAGGAAGTTATTGATAAAGCTTTATATTAGAGTTATGTTGTGAAAAATTCTTCTCCCCATGCAAAATAATCTTGTGGCAAAAATTTCCAAAGTTTTTTACACTTGTAAAAAAGACATTATTGTCCTTCTCAGGGTGGTATGGAATTGAGATTCATGTCTCTTTCTGTTGCACAGCTCTCCCATCACTTCTAGCTATATTTCCTATATTTCTAGCTATATTACAGTTCTGAAAAAAATCCAGCAGAAAGAATTTGCACATTGTGTCTTCTCTGGCATTTAAGGCAAATATGAGGGAAAACTGCATACTGCTTATGGTGTAGTGATATGATGAAAGACAAGGTACACACTGCATAGATATACCTTAACTACTTCATAATTAAATTTAATTTAAAAATCTATGCCCTACCTATGAATATGTTCTGTCTTTAGGGAATTTTGTTTTACATGAAATTGAAGTAGAATGATTCAGTAAGGTGATTAACACTTTGATTTTGTAAAGTTACAAATGGAGTAAAATGAAGGATTTGAAATAAGATTTAATTAATCTTATTAATTAATCATAAGAATCCTTCCTATTGAATTCTTTTTAAAGATGATGGATGAGATTTTGAAAATTGGACACTAGTTGGACTTACTAATACAGAACCAAGCAAATATTTTAACATTGGACATACTGAAGGATGTTTTTGAACAATGAGCTCAGAAGTTAATTTTAAGGGTATCTGCCTCTTTAGATATACTATGTTTAAACTGTTATGAAAAGGAAACAAGTTATATTTGACAAGATTGAGACTAATCTGAAAATGGATTTAAAAATGACAAGCTACAAAATGATATGGAAAAATATGCTACATTGGACACGCAAAAGAAGTTGGCTGATGTCTTAATAATTAAAATGGATGTACAAATATCAAATCATGAAAGGAAACTGGATAATTTTCTTGTACTTGATTTACAGAAGAGGATTGTTAACACTTTGAAAAATTTTATGAAACACAGAAAAAAAATGAAAAGAAATCAAATTCTAGAACATTACTTGAAGGGACCAAAGATCAAGGTGGTCAGGAAGGAATATAAAGTTGATTTATTTGACCAAAGTTAAAATAAATATGTTGTTATCTCTGGTAACTAGTAATAGATTTTTGCTGATCAGGACTGAAATGGGGAGGCTTTAAGGATTTGTCCTTAGATAAGGGATGGGATATGGGAAGAAAAGATCTTTTTATTTTAAGAGGCAGTGATAAGTTATTAAAATTGGTTACATTTGTAATGAAGGGGGAAATAATTTCTTTTTATATTTCTTTTCTTCTTTATTATTTTTCTTTCTTTTCTATTTTTATTTCTATTTTTTCTTTTCTACATGTTCTATTTTTTCTTTTTATTCTTGTTTGTAGTACTTTTATCCCTTTAGTTGCAATAAACTATTGGAAGTAAGACATGCCTAAATTATCTGAAATAATATCTGATTCGTTTTGCATAATTTGAAAAACATCTTTTCAGACTATAGTACTGGTAACTGAAGTTAACAAGAAAATATGCAAGGAAAGAAACAGAGTGACATTTCATAATCTAACATTACTGCCTAGAGATTCATTGAAAAAACTTTGTCTTGTTTGTGATGGTTCTGAGAGAGAAAGGGGCTGCCTCTGAAAATTTAGGATTTGTCATCACAGAATAGATTCATTTGAATTGTATCACTGTTTTGTGAAGAGGCAACATTTAGAGAAGAATAATGCAGCTCTCACACATGACTTTAGATTCTTTCCCTCACTTCCCATGAAATACAAAATAAATTTCAATGCTGAACCTACTGAAGTTCCATATCAGCCAAATAAAATTTAAAACTCCTAACAGCTTTATTTTGCAAATAATAACACTGTAATTTTTTAAAATTCAAACATTCAGTCACCTAAAACTCATATTAGTTATTAAAAATACTATTAAAATACTGTTTCAAAGACCCAAGTCTCAGCTTGCTTACACAAATGCTAGCTAAATAGATATTATCTTCAGAAGTAAAGGTAAGCCTTGATATTGGCATGTAAAATATAGAATGGACTAATTGACAAAACATATTGAAATAAATAGTTTTAACAGGTTGAACTGGGAAAATCTTTTTAACTGAACCAGGGCTAAAAGTGCCAAGAACACTGACTTTTTACCAATTAGTGCCAGGATTAATGCTAAATATGTGTTGCATTTCATGAGATCACTTGCAAAATATATACAGTTAAGTGCACAAAGTAGCTTTGGCTAAAGAAGATAAACTGAATTGGGCTGCATTTTTTTGCTTCTTTCCTGAACCTGTTAATAGTTTCTTTGATGTAAGAACTATCCAGGATAGAAGAAAAAGTATCAGACTATCCTTCCTGATTAATTGTCTTCTACTATAGGCCATGTCTACAAACTCAGCCTTTTGGGAACAGAACACTGCTGCTGTTTAGCTTGACTGAACTCAACAGGATTCACTTATGTGTAGCAGGCATAGGATTATATGCTATAAAAATCCAAGTCTCAGCTTGGGAGAAATAAACTAAGCCATTTCAAGGCAAAGATACTTTATATTGCAGTTCCTTGTTGGGAGCCAGATTGGAAGCTTCAAGTTTTGTTGGATAATGTGAGATTCCTGGAAGCTTTCCCCCCATAATTTGATAAACCAGAAAACAAATAAAAACCTGTTGTTTATCTCTGATTTTTTAATTTGTGTGGATGGTCTACATAAAAATGTAATCACAATTTTGCTCTAGGTGCAGTAAGTAGCTCAGCCAAGATGTACTCCCTCTGCAGTTTGCTTAGCAATGTAAATCTATCCCTTAGTTGTGCAAAAGAGGAACTTTCCCTTGAGATGTGTGTGTTTTCTCATTCATAAGCTTTAGCTACCCTTGCTCTTGGAGATCCCTCAACATAAACATAAGAGGGAATGTATTTTTGTCAGCTGTTGACTTACAAACCAGCACTCTGTTGTAGTATCACCTGTTGAACAATATGTATACTAGGAAGGATGCCAATGGTTCCACAATTAAACATTTCCAAGATGTCTACAAAGGAACTGTTGTTCTTTAGTTCAAAGTATATAAACCCAGTTCAACAAAACAATGAATCCTATTAAAATATATAATGCTTCCCTGCCTCTCCACACAAAAAAGACAATTATTTACACTGCTACTTGGAAAAGAAATGGCCTAGAATGTGTAATAGCCAGAAGGCTGAACCTTTCAAGACAAGAATGCAAACTTCATGCATTCACATTAGTGTCAATGCACCTTAAAAGCAAATATTTCCTTGCAGTCAGTTCTGGTTTACTAAACTGAATCAGAAAAAGTTAGGGAGGTTCATTCTTTTTGGAGAATGTGACACAACCTAGTTTTAAAGGCTATTTGATTCTTTTGCACTGGCATTGCAATCTCAGTTTAGGACTATAAACTTGCTTGACCTATTTAGTTGCTGTTTGGTTACTTAGCTCTTTATCTTAGCTAGATATAATTTCTAATGTCCCAATCAACCAGAAAGAAGACTTTTTATTTACCATAATGGCTGCCAGTTCCCTACCTTTTACCTCTGTGGAGCAAACAAATTACAATTCCATGGTGACCTAATCAAGGGTCAAAGGAAAGTTAACCCACCCTCAAATAGCTAATAATCAAAACATATGATAACTATCAAGCAATACTGGTATCATGAGGCTGCTGTTACCATTGTCCCTTTCTCCCCCCTATTTTCCTCATTTTATGCTGGGGATATATGGAGTTTTCCCACCATACAAACATAGGAGAACCTAGGCCCTTTCACTTTTGGCTAAAACAGCTTACAACAACCAACTGCTGAGAATTGTCACGCAGAAATATCTGGAGGGCTACATGTTTCTTAAAACTATATGACAGAAAGTCATTCCACAGAAATGGGTTTAAGCTGGCTGCAAAAAATGTGGACAACTGCTAAAAGGCAGGAGATAATTTGTCTATCTCATTGCTTAACCCTTAATAATTGTCCAGACACAATAACCCCCAAAGCTATATGGAAATAGCAGCCATCTTAAATCTTACTTTGTTCCTTCTCAAGAGGAAAATGTTTTAAGCTAATGTTTTTTGAACAGAGACATTTTGTAAATCATCTACTCTGTGGGAGAAATGTCAGTACCTATTTCTGTCTCACTAACATGATGGAATCTGATTTCAAAGAACAATCTGCAAGGGACTCTTTATAGGCGAGGCTGCTCATTGTATTCAGCACTTGCTTTCCTTGCATGTATCACATGCCTGCATAACAGAAGGAATAGCAGGTTTGTTTGGGCACATGCAAGGTACATGTGAAGTTCGACACACTCAGCTGGCTTCCTTCTATAACCTTTCCAGGCACGAACATAAAAAGCATCACTGGTAGATTACAGTTTAAGAAAAAAAAACATCTCCCAAGGCTGAAATGATTTTCAAATTACTTCTGATGTTACTCTTTGCCCTGATTCTAGCTCAGACTAAGAACACATCCATCTTGCTGAAATTTGGAATTTGAAGTTTGGAATCACAATTTAGATATAGCAATAGGGCTGCAGTTATACAGTATTTATAGAAAAAAAGAGGCAGGATCCAACAGTACAGTAATATACAGGAAACCCTTGACCTACAAACATTTCTTTACGAACCATTAAAAGGTACAACAACACTGTAAAAAGTGACTTTAACTGGTCCTCACACTTATGATTGTTGATGTATGTGTATGTGTATGTGTGTCTTCCTTTCCCAAAACACGTGGTGTGGAGTGTGGTGAGAAAGATCCCACTCTTCAGTCCCTTGCTTCTACTTCAACATTATTATAACAACTTCTATTTCTTGCATTTTATTCCTATCTGACATTTTTCTTCTTCTCTCTACAGCTGTATGTGTGTAAGTATCTGACAATTTGAGATAAAATGAGATTTGGTGCATGGAAGCTTATGTTTTAATAAAAGAGTTTTTAAGATGACACAAGATTCTTTGTTATTTCTACAGATAAGGGAACCCTGGCTTACAGTCTTCAGGGAATGCCTAAAGAAAGATCTTAAGAGGAAATATGGAGTAGCTCATTTAAATGCTAGGCAATGTTCGGAGCACAGCACCACTTACACATACTAATAAGGATCAATTTGTATGCATTAGCTAAAGACTTGCTGGAAGTAATTTAATATTTTGTAAAACAAAGGCCTTTATCATATTTGAGTCACAGCATGACACTGAACAAGGTCACCAAATAAATTTGTTTATGTGTATCTGGTCTAGGCTTAAGATAATATTTACCAAAAGACAGGGATCAGGGTTCTTAATAGCTTTTTTTCTTTTTGATAAGCAAATTTTGTACTTAAGGATTTATTTGTTAAGAGGTCTTATGATATTCAGAAGTGACTGTTTTCCAGATGCACAGAACCTTCATTCTCCCTTGTCTCCTTTTTGCAATACCCCAGCTTTTGAAGAATATGCACTTATTTTAATAATGTGAACTTTATTAACTCTATAAAGGTACACCATGTTGACCTCCCATCTCTGAAATGTCCCTTTCTCAAAACTGGATGTTTTATGGAAAAACTGCATGGATGTTGCTATTATTCTGATGTTTACTTCCAAGATATTAAAGTGTTTCTCCTACAATTAGCTATTTAATTTCAGAACTTTTAGAAATGTTCTTTAATGGGTTCCATGTTTTAAATTGTGCCCCACTGGTCTGAAAATTAGAGGAATGGAATCACCATATGCATTATATCAGCTAAGACATGACTCTTTCGTTATTTACAAATCTTGGCATCAGGTAATCCCACAGACGTATATTACAACCAGGAATACTCATGTCGGAGAAACCCACTGCTTGAATTCTTGCACAACTAAACTGGATTGAATTCCACTGCTCTGCTCTCTTCATAAGACTCCATCCCTCTGTTGACAAAACAGGACAGCATGTAGACACAGGTAAATGGGGATTGAAACTCCATTTTTCTTAGTTCCTTTCCATATTACAAATATAGGTTGGATAGGCCCCAATTAGTGGCAGACATAGCTATTGGAAATCTAACAGCAGAAAATGAATATTTTTACATTTTCCAGAGACTAAGTGTTATGTATGCAGGTTTGAAATCATTGGGTTAGTCTGAATTGTTCTTGTAAAGGGTTGGAAATGATTGGTTTAAAAAGTGCGGGAAAACCCTGCACTCTGATTGGCTGTCAGCTGCAGCTGCCGGCTATAAGTAGCAGCCACAGCAAAGCCAGTCAGGTCCGTTCTGAGCTGTAGTCACTAATAAACTTAAGAGCTGAAGTACTCCGTGTCTGCCTCTTCATGCAAACTTAACACTAAGAAACTAAGAACTTAGGCTAGCTCAAGGACTGGAAATCTACGAAGCCTTTTCTTAGAGCCCCTTGAGACCTTACTACTGTCCAACCTTTTTTTTTCCATGGCTGCCATTTTAGAAATGATAGTTTCAGGAAAGAGCAATTAACTCTGTCCTTTCTTGTTATCCAGAGTCTTTTTTCTTCAGCCCCATCCTCTCAGTGGCCATCATATGGTTGAATATTTTCCATTCTGTTTTCTGCTGAAATAATTGGAACATTTGCTTGTTGAGAATCCAGTCTGGCATAATTTGCTTCATCTAATAGGACTATACCACTTTCCTAGGGCAGATTTACACTTTCTGCCTGACTCATCACCAGTCCAGACAATCCATCTCTCTGTGGATGCAGAAGTGGATGTCCTTTTGGCTTCAGGTTTGCATTTTCCAACTTTGATTCAGAACACATCAAAGTTGCCTTAAGCTTTTCAGACAGTTTGTTTTTCACCAATTTCATCTGACAGAGGAGCAGCTTAGCTTCAGTTGACTGGTGTGCCTCCAAACCCACTCCCCTTGAGCAGCTGAGGAGTGGTCTGTGGGTTATTTTGTCCTGGATGTGGATGTTTTCATTTTTTAAAAAAAATCTTGCACTTGATCCAACAATGGCCTGATAAGTTCATGAAATATCCTTACTCTTAGGAACTCATATAAACCTTCATCTTCAAATGGGCAACCCTTTCAATTTATAGGTGAAGCAAATTTCCCTCTGCACACCCGGCCCACAATACTGCAAGTACTTTCCTACCCCCTTTCCCTTCTTACTACTCTGTTTCTATGAGACTAAACCATAGCTTATTCTTTGCTACAAGATTTTCATGGACCTACAGAGGAACACAGGAATGAAAGACCAATTAATACCCTTTTGTGTTGCAATGGTCACCGTAAAGAAATTTTCAAAGAAATCTGGTTTAGCGTTATAGGAGATAATGAGAGAAGAGGGCTGAAAGCATCCAAACATTTGCAAAAGCAAAAAAAAAAAAACACTGAAAGACTTGATCACTTGACTTGAAAGCACCTGTGACTTGCTTTCCCTGCCTGATAGGAAAGGCATGATGCAGTGGTGGGATTCAAATTGTTTTACCACCATTTCGGTGGGCGTGGCTTGGTGGGCACGCTTTGTGCGTGCACAGAGGCTTTCCTACTAACTTTCTTCTGCAATCCTGCACTCTCCCTGTGTCTTCAACAGCTGATGCGTGGCAATCTGCTGTGTGGTGTGAAGCAGCTGAGCTTCAAAAGCAGGAAATAAAGGTCAGTATGGAGCCAGGGTAGGCAGGAGGGCCCAGTAGCTGATGGAGCGAACTGGTTCGCTCCCAGATGATCTTCAGAGCTACTGGTTCAGCCAAATTGGGCCGAACCAGTAGAATACCACCACTGGCATGATGCAAGGGATTGACCAATGAGTTTTGTAATGCAGTGGCCCCCAGATTTTGGGCACCCGGGACCATTTCCATGGAGGGTGGTTTTTTTTGTGGACTGGGGCGGCATGGTTTTGCATGCTGTCTGGATCCCATGCATGTGTGGATGGGGCTTCGTTCACTTGTGCAACTTGGTTCTTGGTGAGTCACGGATCTGTGGTTGGAGAACCCCTGTTGTAATGTCCATAATCTACATTGAGCAATTGCTTAGCCCATTTTCCAATCTATTGCAGTTTGGACTAGAATTTCCAAAGTTGGCTTAAGGATCAAAGGGCAGCAATTTAGGGTATGGGGCAGAATTGTAAGGTAATAGAAAGACCTATTGTAAGGTAATAGAAAGACAGGAAGGAGGGATGACATATGTACCTGTGGCCATTACACAGGAAGAAAGCATCTAGTAAAATTCAAACTTTCATTGGAGGAATGAAGTTTGAATCTGATTCTGTCAGCTGGGTATCCTTAGCACAAGAATGTTTAGTATATTGTCAGAGTTCTTGCATGAATTTCTTTATTTTCAAAATTTGAACTTTTTAAAAACTAAAACTCAAACCCCAGCACTTAAAGCCAAATAGAAAATAAAATGGTGGTTTGGTGTGGATGGAAATATTCAGAATATAGGAATAAAGATTCTGTGAGCACCTATTTGGTCTACAAATTGCTTTCAGCATGAAAAGTCAACAGCCTTTCCAATAAAAGGCAGCTCCTGCTTTTCTTTACTTTAGCAATCTAATTTAGAAAGAAAAAAAAGAGCATTTTTATTATTATTGTTAAATAATTGAGAGTCAGAAAGTCCTGCCAACCTTTTTATAAATCAACCAGAGATATGCCAAGAATCTGTTTCATGCCAATTAAATTTTGTTTCTTGGATTGCTATTGTATTTTAAGCATTATTCCTATGCACTTTTGAAATGGTAACCTATAAAACGGTAGACGATGAATTGAAAAAGGCATAACACTGCCCTTTATTAATTGTTTTAGCAAAGTTCATCCATAGATCAATGAACTAAGGGTGGCATTTTTTTATTCATATTTTAGACATTAAAGCTTTCTTTTAAAGTAACAGTTTTTGCAGGATGATTCTTAGTAAAATATACTTACCACTCCTTTTTGACATTTATTGATAGTTCTGTCCCACTGTGATAAACCAAAAAATCTTTATCAGCACTTTGCCCATTCACACCACCAAAGAATTCTGGATTTTGACGTTTTCTTCTATGAATCTATGACCTAATCCATAACTTATGACCTAATTCAATCTCAGAAAATTAAAGAATCTTCCACTACCATCTGCCATCTTGGATTTGTAGCTAAAAGTAGATAAATTCTTCTCATTAATTAAGACCAGACCTGGACATTTTGTGGCCCATGGGCCACATCTAGCCCTTTGGCTGTCTTTGTCTGGCCTGTGGTATCAGCAGCACTGGGTGGGGTGGCAATGATGGTGGGAGGCAGAATGGCAGTGGGATGGTGAGCTGGTGGAATGGTAGGTTGGCAGAGATGGTGGTAATGGGACCATGACAGGGGCATGGCAGGGAACAGGCCACTTGTGGCCCTCCACAATAGTCCAGTTTTTCATGTGGCCCCTTGGGAGAATTAACTGCCACCCCTGATTAAGACAGTCAGTTTTGCTATCTCCACCAACTTTATCGCCTTTTCCACCCATTCTTCCATTGTGGGAATTGATGTGTCTTTCCACCTCTGTCCAGTCTTGACTGTCTAGCTACAGTCAGCAAAAATTGTTGGCTTTTATGGACAGCTTGGCCTCAGGTTAATAATATTTTTGTGTGTATGTGTGTCAAAGTCTGCAAGAAGGTGGTTATGTGGCATCACGATCCAAGCCCCTTTTGCACATGCATCAACACAGTACGCATCTACAAAAGGAACAGAGCTTCAATTGTGTACCCATCATCTTTCAGATTATACCCCCCTGCAGATACCTGAATCTAAACTGCCTTTATTTAGAGAGGCACATTGCTAAACAAAACATTGGACTGTGTAGCCACTCATCATTTTGTTCTTGTTTGTGTTGTAAAGAATAGATCAAAAAGGCTGCAATTCTTTTACAGCTCTGCCAGTTCTCTTCATCTGAAGTACATAAGATTGGCTGAGATGAACCTGACTCCACACTGCCTATCTTTGTTCTGAGTAAGTGCATGTAGCTGTACATCTTGTTACTTGTTTTGCTTTGGTTAAAAAAGAATAACTTCTTTCTCTGCACTCTGTTTTCTGAATTATTATAAGATCTCTCCTGCTGTTTTGCAATAAAGCCTAATGCAATATGAATATTTTTTTAAAAAAGGCAAACAATAATTAGAGTAATATTCCAAGCAGGATTCAGAATACAATGTATTTAACAGATGTTTCTGAGGCTTGAGGCTGCTATTTCCAAAAACTGATATATTAGGTTGCTAGGTGCCCACTAACCTGAAGGGGAAAACCCCCCAGTATTTTATGTGTGTTTCATTGTAGAGAATATCAGCATGCAGCAAATAGGATGCTGCAGAAGCCATTGGTTGCCTATATGTTGGAGAGAGAGTCCTATCAATTAGATTAGGAAAAATAGGTGTATTAGTGGTTAGTGGAGAAACTACCACAACTTGTGGCACCCTACCTACTGAATAGTGCAGAAAAATTAGCTTTGTGGATAGCAGGTATTCCACTAACTTCATTTTTTATTCTGTGTATAATATATCTACTCTGTGGCAACATCAAAGAGGAAATCAAAGGAGTTTCTAATATCTACAGCAAGAGCTTTTTTCCCCCAAACATTAGACAGATTGTAATACATAGCTGTTAAGCTTCACTCAGTTTGGGAGAGTCCAGCCTAGTATTTCTCAAACTCTATGAGCCATAAATAATCTTGCTGGAGAAATACGGGCAGTTCCATGTTTGCAGGAATTAATGAAACCTTGCAGAGCTGAAGTCCACAGTGCTACAGATTTGGGAATCTGTATTTAAACCACAACACCACAAATCCTATCCACTAATAGAAAAGCTGTCAAATATTAGGATAAACTTTTGCATTATGTCTACAGAGACCAAAGTTCAACCATATTCTCAGCCATGGTAAGATGACTTTGGGCCAACATTTTCCTCTCAGTCAACCAACCTCACAAGGTTGCTGTTTGGGATCTAATGAAGGAAGATTCCTATACAGGTAGCCCTCAGTTGATATCAGAATTTCCATTGCAAAGCAAGGTGTTTGTTAAGTGTGTTGCACCTGATTTTATGACCTGTTTAGAAGACCTCCACATTATGACTAAATTATAAAAGATACTTAAGTGTGATCCTTAGAGAAATACACACATACTGGAAAGCACGCTACCAACAAAAATATGTGTTTTCAGTTGTTACTCAGTTTTTTTAACTTTTGTAACATAAATCAATTCAAAGTCAGAAATCATAGAGATTTGGACCATATTTTTCATTTTTCACAACTGCCTACTATTTATGATGGTTTTTGTGGGCAAGCACTTAAAGTAGAATTTACCTTACTTTTCATACTAGCACTTTTTCTGCATGTGAAAATCAAGAGCTCTGATCATTACAAATGTTACATTCATCATCATCCATTGAAAAGAAAACTTTGAACTGATATATTTAATATTTATGCGACCACACTGAATCCATAATTAACTATATTTTAAAAAGTAATTTATTTTGACTAGAAGAAAAAAAAGAAATGTTTGCAGTAAGGTTAAATAAAACCTATCTATCTCTCTACTTCTGACAATTCCCAAATGTTACACTGGATTTGGGTCGCTAGTAGGACATTATTCAACTATAATTAAATTATAGATACTGTAGTGCAAGAAGTCTGGCTTTTGCTATCTGATGAGAGATACAAAACATTCAAGCTGTGTGATTTGTCATAACTCCTCAGAAGATCTTGATTATGATTAGCAGACACACTTCATAGCCAAAATAATCCTTTTTGATTTAGGTAGCTGTTCCAAGCAGAATGTCTGCTCTATTTTATTGGCACATAATATTCTTTACAATGGAGTTCACATAAGCAAAAAATAGATATAAGCCAAGACTATCGAAATCAAAGGCAACCCCCAATCCGTGGACCTGCATTGGGCCGCCAGAAACCAGGCCACACAAACAAGTGAAGCCCCATCAGTGGGATGCAGGCAGCATGTAAAACCATGCCTCCTCGGGTCCATGGAAAAACCTCTCTCCACAGAACTGGTCCCTTGTGCCCCAAAAGTTGGGAGCCTCTGCATTAGTGGCTAGTTTAACCTGGAAGATTACCTGGAGGCAAATTGCAATTGAGAAACATAATTTTAATGGAAGGTTAAAAGGTACAGCCAGCTATGTTAGCTTTCACCATTTACCTTAGAAACAAACCCTCACTTGTTAAAGTGAAATGAAGTACAATACCAAGGGGCTTATAAATATTCCATTTTATTTTAGAAAGACATGGGCGATGCATGATAACATCACTTCCCAAGACTCCAGAATAGTTGTCTAATTTTATTTTAGTCTGTCTGTATTATTTCATTGGTACCCATGAGTTTTAAATAATCCCTTTGCTCTATGCAAATAATCATACATTTGATTCTAAATAATTCCCTCTGAAAAGAGAGAATGGAGGAAAAAACTATGTCATTCAGAATGCCTGAAGCTGATCTGCCAGCAAGAATCTTTTTTTTCCTGGATGAGGGAAGTTAATATATTCTGAGTCAGGATCAAATCACAATTGCCTAAACTGACTGTTATGTATGCAGAGTTTGAATTGATTGGTTGTTTTTGTAAAGTGTTTGAAATTATTGGTTAAAAAGTGTGGGAAAACCCTGCACTCTGATTGGCTGTCAGCCAAGGCAGCCGGCTATATATAGCTGCCTCAGCTAAGCCAAATTGGATCCGTTCTGAGCTGAAGTCACAATAAAACTTAAGAGCTGAAGCACTCCGTGTCTGCCTCTCTATGCAAACTTAACACTGGCGATGAAGGTGGGATTCCCCTGAAGAGAAGGCGACATGGAACAGAAGCAGAGTGAGATGGCTGCGCTGAACACCCCCCCAGCCCTGTTCGATCCGACGGCAGAAGACTGGGAGTCGTATGCAGATCATTTCCAAATGTATCTAGAGGGAAACGATCTGGCTGCCATTTCCGAGCAGCGGAAGAGGGCGGTCTTTCTCACGTACTGTGGTCCGGCGGTTTTCAAGATGGCAAAGGCACTAGTGGGAGCAGCAGACGTGAAGGTAATGGCATGGCCTGATCTGGAAAGACTGTTAAGAGCCCATTACGCGCCACAAGTATCGTGCCTCATTAAGAGACACGAATTTTATCGTCGTGATCAGGGGGAAAACGAAAGCGTAAATGACTTTGTGGCAAGTTTAAGAGACATTGGGGGTGCGTGCGAATTTAACAGTTTAGAGGAGGCCATGCACGACCATTTTGTGTTGGGCCTTAAAGACAAGGTATTACGGAGCAAGTTATTAATGAAACCTAAGATCACGCTGAAAGAAGCCATAGAAGAAGCATCTTCAGCAGAAGCCACCAAATCCTCAGCAGCAGCCATGAGGAAGATGAACAGGCCACGAGCCATTCTGACGGGGAAAAGTCCACCACAAATCATTGTGATGAACTAGATTCTGAGTCAGATTGCAGTGAGGTGGAGGAAGGAATTTACAGACTCAGAATGGAGCAGAAAAGAAAAGACCTGGGAAGAAAGAGACAAGACTTCTACTGCAGAGGTTGTGGGGGAAGCCACCCCCACACTGAATGCAAGTTTCTAGACATCATTTGCCTCCGTTGTGAAAAAAGAGGGCACCTAGAAAGAGTCTGCAAATCATCCAGAACTCCACCAAACAGAAGGAAGTTTGCTGCAAACAAAGACAAAGAATTCAAGCCAAACAACCTCAGTGGCAAAATGGGGTGCAGCACAGAAGCAAATGGGAAGAATGAAACTCATCAGACAGTAACTATTGGTCATTCATCTTCTTTAAATAACAGAAAAGTGCATGTCAAGGTACTTATTGAAGGAAGGTCTTGCCAAATGGAAGTGGACTCAGGCTCATACCTATCTATGGTGTCATGGGACACTATTCAAAGACTGTTACCAGATATTCAGAAGACTCACTTCAAGAAGCAGGCATTGACTCTTAAAGATACCAAGGGAACAAGATTCCAGTAGTTGGAACAAGAGAATTCAACGTGAAATTCAAGGGCCACACCAAACGCCTACCCCTGACCATCGTTGACAAGGATCGCCCAAGTTTGCTGGGACTTGAATGGTTCAACCCGCTGGGCATCGAGGTGACTGGCATCAATCACGTGAGCAACACTGAGTGGGAAGAGGCCTTGAAGTCTGAGATTCCAGAGGTCTTCAGTGACGGATTAGGCAAGTACTTGGGGACCCCTATCACTTTTAATCTAGATCCCAAGGTACAACCAATCCATTTAAAACCCGGAAGGGTTCCATTTGCCTTAAAGGAAAAATTGATGCACAATTAGATAAATTAATAGCTTAAGGGGTTTTAGAGCCCACTGACCACTCAGTGGGAGACACCCATAGTCACGCCAGTAAAGGCTGATGGGTCTGTAAGAATCTGTGGGGATTACAAGGGGACATTGAACCATGCGCTACAACAGAGCGCATATCCAGTTCCAGTGGTGCATCATTTACTACATTCTCTTGGCGGGGGCACAGTCTTCGCCAAATTGGACCTGGCCCAGGCATATCAACAGTTAACAGTTGATGATGCAACTGCAGAGGCCCAAACCATTGTAACCCATAGAGGTGCTTTCAAATGCAAAAGGTTACAATTTGGAGTAAGTGTGGCACCAGGCATTTTCCAAAGCCTTATGGAAAGGATGTTACAAGGGTTGCCTGGGGTGGTGCCTTATTTTGATGATGTTTTAATCTCTGCTGAAAATGACACTCAGTTACACGAGAAACTCAGAGAAGTCCTAACCAGATTCAAAAAGCGGGTTAAAAGTCAAAGAAGACAAATGCACACTTAGAACTGACAAAGTAGAATTCTTGGGTTACATGATTGATAAACATGGCATCCACCCCACAGAAGCCAAAGTCCAGGCAATCAAAGAAGCCCCCAGGCCAAAATGCAAAACAGACTTGCAAGCATTTCTGGGACTCATTAACTTCTATCATATGTTTCTACCTCAGAAAGCAACCACTGCAGAACCCCTACATAGATTACTGGACAAAAAAATCTGCATGGGTCTGGGGGAGAAAAGAACAAGCTGCATTTAACAATATTAAGAAACAAATAACTTCTGATTGTGTACTGATACAGTTCTCTGAGAATTTGCCTGTTGTAATAACTTGTGATGCATCCTCTTTTGGAGTGGGGGGGGGTTTGAGCCACAGGCTTCCCAGCGGGAGGGAAGCTCCTATTGCATTTTACTCTCGCACCTTGACCAAAGCAGAGAGGAACTACAGCCAACTGGACAAGGAAGCCTTGGCAATTGTTGCAGCTGTCAAGAAATTCCATGAGTATTTATATGGGAGAACATTTACCATTGTCACAGATCACAAACCTCTTTTAGGCATTGTGACAGGGGACAAACCAACACCAACAATCCTGTCACCAAGAATGGTGAGATGGACTGAATTTCTTGCTGCTTATTCATACAAACTCATCCACAGACCTGGAAAAGACATTGGGCACGCAGATGCTTTGAGTCGCTGCCCACTTCCTACAGACACTGAGGACCCTGTTCCTGAGACTTACACCTTTTTTCTAGAAACTGTTGCCAAGCTTCCAGTCCATGCTGCTGAAATTGCCAGAGAGACTGCCAAAGACACTTTAGTGGCTCCTGTTATAGGCTGGATTAAGAAAGGTTGGCCACTTCAAGATCTGCCTCAAGGTTCCCAACCTTTTAAGTCCAGACAAACTGAGTTATCTGTATTAAGAGGATGTATTTTGTGGGGTAACAGGGTGGTTATTCCTGCAAAACTACAGAAAGAGGTCTTGGAAATGTTGCATGAAGGTCATCCGGGAATTGTCAGAATGAAGGGATTGGCCAGGAGTTATGTATGGTGGCCAGGTATTGACAAAATGGTTGAAAACTGGGTTGCATCTTGTCCCAACTGTCAGGTAGTCAGGCCTGCCCCACCTCTCGCCCCCACACAGGAATGGGAATGTCCTAGGGGCCCATGGTCCAGGATTCACATTGATTTTGCTGGTCCTACCAGAGGGCACACTTTCCTTATTATAGTTGATGCATATTCCAAGTGGCTAGAGGTCATCCCTATGGCATCCACCACAACTGAAGCTGTCATCAAACAGCTTAAAAAGCTTTTTGTAACTCACGGGTTACCTGATGTGCCTGTTTCTGACAATGGCCCTCAATTTACATCCAACCTTTTTGAATCATATCTAGCACAGCAGGGTATCAGACATGCCCTTACAGCCCCTGGGCATCCTTTGGCTAATGGCCGGGCTGAACGCATGGTACGCTTTACCAAGGAGAAACTCCAACAATTTGGTCCAGGGGACATCACTGAGAAAGTTGAAAAACTTCTCAGTATCCAGCACATCACTCCCAGCCCATCCACTAATCTAACTCCTGCTGAGCTTTTGATGGGCAGGAAACTAAGGTCCACTCTGGATCTCCTCCATCCCACTTACGCACCCAATGCTCCCTTAGATTCCACCAGCAAGACTCGTACATTCAATGTGGGTGATTCTGTTTATGCTAAAAACCTTGTAGGTGAACCACTATGGATTCCTGCTGAGGTAACCCAGATCACAGGCCCCAGGTCTTACAGGGTTCAAACTGAAAATGGTCTCTTGTGGAGTAGGCACATAGATCAGTTAAGGTCCAGACTGCCTCTGGAACATCGCCCTTGCTCCTCTCTGGATTCCATACCCACTCCTTTTTCTAGGGGGGAAGTGGGAGATAATAGAGGTAATCAGCAAGTAAGAATCAACCCCATGTGTAATGAGCTAACACGACAGGAACCATCCCAAAACCTATCACAGTGCCAACAACCATTTTTACAAATGGAAGATTGCACATCACTACCAGACTTGGGTGCTGACCTTGGGTTGGAGTTGGACTGGGAGGAGAGGCCAGGTTGTAGTAACCAAACAGGTTCTACCCTGACTAGTAGTCCAAGCATGGAGATGTTGACAGATACATTTCCTTTATCACAATGTGAGACTCCTAAAAACCTGAACCACGAGGTCTCTACGCACGCAAGAGCCCCACCTATTTAAAAGAATACATTAGATAGATGGGGTTTGAGTATGGACTAAACCTAGTGGGGAGGGGTGTTATGTATGCAGAGTTTGAATTGATTGGTTGTTCTTGTAAGGTGTTTGAAATCATTGGTTAAAAAGTGCGGGAAAACCCTGCACTCTGATTGGCTGTCAGCCGAGGCAGCCGGCTATATGTAGCTGCCTCGGCTAAGCCAAATTGGGTCCATTCTGAGCTGAAGTCACAATAAAACTTAAGAGCTGAAGCACTCTGTGTCTGCCTCTCTATGCAAACTTAACACTGACCATCAACAATTCTCTATTATCTCAGGAAGAACCCACTCTCTTCTAAACTCCTGAATGAGAGTTCTTCCACACACATACTCGGTTGTAATCCCTACTCACAAAGATATATTGTAAAAAGGGGGTAGTTCCTATAATATTTTTGCACAATACTGCAGTATTTGACAATTAATTTTGTATTATTTTATAGTGCACAGATATCAGAGTTGCATGATTATTACTATTGTTGTTGTTGTTATTCTAAAAATAGAAATAATAAAATTCCACTTCAATATGTCTGTGTGTATACATACACACATACACACACACAAGTACACTGGAGTGGATTTTTTCTCTTTTTCTAACATATTGTAATATATAATATATTTTCAACACACATGCACACATGAGCATAAGTACACTGGAGTAGAATTCTCTCTCCCTCTACTTTAATATGTATATTTTGCACCCATACACCCACCATCCTTCTTTCCATTTTTATCACAAAATAATATCAGTGTCTTCTCGGCAAATGTCAACCCTTTTATGTAATTCCAGTGGTCATATCTACCTGGTGGTATAAAAGATTCTCAGTAAAACCGAGAAAATGTAGAACATTTACAAAGACTAGCTCCTTGCTAGTTTGGTAATGCTACTTGCTGCCTAGCTTAACATATGATATAAGACAAAGGCTGTGTGTACTATCTCTATGTGTCTTTGGAACATGGTGCACTGTATCAGTGTTAAACAAGGACTAAATGGTAGTATTCATTAGCATCTATCAAACAGTATATAAGTTCTAAAATGATAAAGTACCTACCTAAGAGCATAGGAGGGCAGGCTTCCCAGATGTTCTATTTTAGGTTAGAAAATTGAAGTTCCAGCCTCAGTTGGAAAAATGTTTTGTGATGCCGTCCTGCAGTTTATAGCTACCATTTGCTATTTAGACACAGGCATTGGAAAGAAGGCAAGCCTTCCAATTTCCAATCTATGTCTGTGGATGGATTTGTGCACAGAAGGGGAGACTGCTTGATACAGAAGGATGCATATTTCAGCCAGCAGGCATGGACCAAGATTTCCAGGATAAATTCTGTTTATTAGCTTTTAATCTTTTTCTCTGAAATCATCAGAAAACATGGAAGCAAGAATAATGTCCAGGAAAGGCAAAACTCAATTTCAGTACACAGCCGTAACTGTTTAAGATTACTGCAGAGTTTTTTCATGCATGTGACCGTGCTCAAATATTTTTACATTTGACTACTCACAGCTTTTTTTTTTGCCTCAGTAATTCAATTGAATTAGGAAGAAATTCTTTAGTTTCCTTATATTTAAAAACTAGAGTGGCATACCTATAGATTTAGGATGTATGAAAGAATGCTATTGTTTTTCAAGAAATTCAGACATAATGTGTATGTAAGCCTTATTAATTTCAGTTTATATTGACATTTTTTACCAGATACATTGAAGCCGTTAAGAAGGGGTAAAACAGTATTTTCTCTTCTTCAGAAGAAAACTCTCTGTTTTTTCCCCAAAGCAATCCTCATAGTCATTTTTAACACCAACATATGCTGAGGGATACAATGCATTCTCAACTACTCCATTAGCTTCCCACAAGCTCAGACCAGTCTTGCACCACAATGGAAGTTAACTTTCACTACTAGCATTAGTACTAGCACTTAGACTTATATACCACTTCACAGTGCTTTACAGCCCTCTCTAAGCAGTTTACAGAGTCAGCATATTGCTCCCAACAATCTGGGTCTTCGTGTAATACACTAAATGTACTATCTAGAGGCATTTCCTTTGTTACTAAGAATAGAGCAATTGTATTTAAAAATTTAAATTTAAGAGAGTGAAGGAACTCCTCCCAAACAAATATGATACATTTCAGAAAGCATTTCCTGGTTCCTGGATCAAGGTTTATAATTTAGTCTTTCTTAGATCCTTCTCAGGTTCCCTGTAGCATATCAGCACTATTGTCCATGTTTCATGTTTCTAGATACAGATCTATCATTCATAACCCTAGTGAGAGAGTCCTTCACAGAAAAGCTCCTGGAATTTACAGACTGAGTTGTCAACATTTTAGAATGGATTTTTAAAACCTTTTAAAAAATTCTTGGTCGCCTGATCAGCCTTTCTGGATATTGGCCTACTTTTCATAAGCTTTGTCTTCTCTGAGGGCCTTGCCATGATAACCTGAAACATTTGCAATAAGGATTTCCTCCAAAATTACATACTTACATTCTTCACAAGCTCCCCGCAGGAAAGATTAAAAAAAACATGGATCTATTCCAGATGACAATGACTAGAGGGCACCACAACACAACTAGTTGAGTTGCTACAATATGGTGGCAAAAGACTTGAGAATGATTAATTCCCAGCTCCCAGATATTGTAGACATCACCTGTAGAATTTTTCAGTGTGTAGGATTTATGTGACTTATAATCAATGTTTGATTAATTTGCAAAAGTGCTCTTTATATACTGCTGACTGCTCTGTATTTCAGATTAAGAACTGAAAAAGGAAGATTCCAAGATAAAGAGATTTTAATGATCCAGCAATCTGCCCTAACCTTTCTACTTATGAGATTGTATCTTCCACAGCATTCTTGGATGATTGAAATAGAATTAAACATGCTGGCTTCAGCTGATTCAGGCACATGCTTTAGAACCAATAAACACATTTGTCATTTCACTCACAAAACTGCTATCATAGAGTTGTGCTTGCCTGGTATAAAGTGGCTGCGATATTAGTCATGGTGGTCCCACAGCACTCATTTACTACTAAGACAATTGGGGTGATTTGTTTCTAACCCTTCTGGCTCTACTCTCCCTCCCATTTTATGCATGTCTTTTGAGGGCAGAAAATGAGCTGCAACAAGAAAGCACTTTTGTTTCTTAAGAATGGCTGTGGGATCCATATGGGACCTGGAATTCTGTTTGGCAACAAAGACAATGCTCGATGTTTGTTGGTGCTAAGCTTGCATTTATTTGAAAGTTCATAGTGGATTATCTGGCAAACTTCCTTCATATTAGCTCCTCAACAATAAACCTGAGAGGGATATTGAGCTGGATATAAGTCACCATAAGAGTCCCCAAAACTGAAGGTGGTTTTGAATTTGTATTTCCCCCAAACAGTAGTCCTAATCCTGATCCACTACACCAGGAGTGTCATCATGGAGGTGTCACATGATGTATTGAGACTTTTTCCCCTTTCGCTAAACCAGGCGTGGGCATGGTCAGTACATGACGCATCTAGCCTGCAGGCCAGGGGTTTGACAGCCCTGCACTACACCATGCTGTGATTTGCAACAGGTTCACTTTCCATTTTTAATTAATTACTTTTAAGTTAAACAAAGTAGTAAAACTGGAGGATGGCTATTTTAGGCAGTGTATATCACACAGCTGAATGAGCTGATAAGGTTCAACTTATTTCTTTGGAAGAAGACCAGCTGGATGAAAATAAAGAGGGAAAGGAAAGAACATTTGCATTTCTTGCTCTCGCCAGCATGCAGTTAACATGGTTTAGGAACTAGTAGCTCTTCCACCATTAATACATCTTCCCTGGGATTTGGTAGAGGGCACTTTCTGTTGCCTTATAAGTGATAAGCAGTTTTAGAAAAACTTTGTTTTTAAATCATTCAAATACCTGCACTTGTTCTACAATTTATCTGTATTTAAGAAATGAATGCAATTATATTATTAGGAATGCCCAAGGAATTGTTATTAGCTGAATGTTTGGAGTAGATTAATTAAAAATAGGATTCAAGTAAAGCCATCTTTGTGCTCAGCTTGATTTTGGAAGTCCTTCTACTTTTGTTGGGAATAAAATTTTACTGGTATGCATTCTTCTAGGACAAGGATGTCAAACTCGCATCATCACGGCATCATCACGTGATGTATTGTGACTTTTTTCCCCTTTGCTAAACTAGGTGTGGGTGTGGCCAACGTGTGATGCATTCAGCCCACAGGCTGCAAGTGTGACAGCCCTGTTCTAGGACTTTTGTTTTAAGTTCCCCAATCTAGCATTTCCTAGTAGTTTCAATTGCATTCACTCACCAGACCTGACACTATTTAGCTTCGTTATGATCAACCACTATATAAATATTCAAAATGTTCATATTTTATATAAAGCTATCATGCCCAGATACAAGCATATATTTCAATGGTTCATGAAATGATTTTTTCCAAAAAATTGCTAAACCAATTACGTGTCCTTTGTGTGGAAAATATAAATCAAGTGGAGAAGGGAATCAATATATTTTGCCGTGATATTTATTCCATTAAGGATGTACAGTACAAAGAGAAATCAGCTTTTTTTATGATAGCTACATGAAAATCCACTGATAATCTGATAGATGAATTAAAAGTTCATAATGCCAATTAATTGGATTTTGCATCTGAGGTAACAATGCATACACCAAATTATATATTTACTAGCTTTTCAAGATTTTTTATTACAATAGGCCACGGCTGTCAAACTCGTGGCCTGTGGGTCTGATGAGTCACATGCTGGCCATGCCCACGCCTGGTTTAACGAAGGGGAAAAAAAATTCCGATATGTCACATGATGCCACCATGATGACATGAGTTTGACACCCCTGCAATAGGCCATCAAGCTAATAATGTTATTACTTCATAATACATTTCAATGCATTTGTAATTGGTTGATTTCAAACACTGCTTTTTTGCTAGGGGTAGGTTTAAGAAGTTCCTCTGTCATGCTTTATGTACTTTGTCAGACTTCGGTATACAAATACATAATGCCATCCTGGTGGCATTTGCATAATGATGCCCTTAAGCCCATACCTCCTCCTCCTCCTCCTCCTCCTCCTCCTCCTCCTCCTCCTCCTCCTCCTCCTCCTCCTCCTCCTCCTCCTCCTCCTCCTTCTTCTTCTTCTTCTTCTTCTTCTTCTTCTTCTTCTTCTTCTTATTTATTAGACTTGTATGCCGCCGGCTCGCCCTAAGGACTCAGGGCGGCTCACAGAATAAAAAATACAATACAATAAGTTAACTAAAAAATAATTAAACAGTACAAGCCTAATATTAAACATTAAAACTATTAAAACCATTAAATTTTTTTAAAAGAAACCCCCCTTTTAATGATCTCATTATGGTGTGAATGTTTTCTAGCAAGAAACTGAGTGAGGCAAATAAGATAGTGAAAAACAAGATATTTTTTTTGATCTTTTATAAAAGCATGCAGTTTAATAATAAAGGCTTGATGACACCAATTGTCCTTGGTTTGGGTATGCTCACACAACTCATCATTTACTGAGGAGGATTGCTGAACTTCGACAAACAGAGGCAGTAAGTCTTAGAATAGCAGATAATGTTACAACTGATTAAGAAAAAGATGCTTATAGATCAGGGATGTCAAACTTGCGTCATCATGTTGTTGTTATGTGTCATATCGTGACTTTTCACCCCTTCGCTAAGATGGGTGGGTGTGGCCAGCACATGACGCATCTGGCCCATGGGCTGTGAGTTTGACATCCGTGTTATAGATGCTTGATTTTCAATCTAATGTGCCTTCCAAAGCTTGGATTCTTTGAGATATTTTATTCTTTCCTCAGTTTTACTCAATAAAGTTAAAAGACAAGGATGATGAGAACCACGGTTTGTGAAGGGACTAGTATCAGAAATGGACCTGATTCCAGTCCTGAAAATACATTGTTTTAAGTACCAGCAAGTTATTAGAAAGGGATAATAAATAATCTATAATCAGAGCAATGGCAAAAGAGGAACACAGAATTAAAGGGAGCAAATTTATAGGGAGCAGAGGTGTAGAAGCAGACCAAGAGACAGGGATGGAAATAGAAAATGAGAACATTAATTAAAATATAGGAGGAGTAGAGCAGGTAATGTACAATGTTACAATGTGCAATATGTGTATATTTTTCCCAGATATGTTTGCCTGTGTCTGCTGGCTGAATAGAGAAAGCTCTAAAATGTATTATTGGAATATAGTATTGTCCACAGCTTGCTCCGTAACAGTATAGATGTGCCTGGAAATTATTTAGAATTCAGTGATGAGACTTAATGAGGTGCTTTATGGATGAGATTCAATGTTAACTTTGCATTTTCTGGCTATGTTGATTTTGTCACACCTTAGCACTCTTTTGGCTGCAGAACCATTAAGTTATACTCTCCCTCCTGTGCTGCATTCTAAATAAGATTTATTATGCTATGGTGAGATAAATCTTGCTTTTAGATTTGAGTAATAGCATGATTTATTTGCACAGCAGTCGAAGGGTCAAAAAAGAACTAGATCTGAATGAAAAATAATACTTGTTAATACAAATGTGCATTATTTTTCCAGCTACTGAAGAAAAACTACATTCAGAACCAAGAATGAATAAATCAGGTTTCTAGTTCTGTATTGTACTTTTTAATGCAGTCAAGATAGAAAACTCCTTCCAAAAAGTTTTTTTTAACTAATAGTGAGGGCTGTTAGCAGATGCCTACTAGAAGCCCATTGGTCTACAACCCTGATGAATAGCAATTATATCAAACCAAAATCATCTTCTAATATTGGAATACCTAGTAGAAGAACAATATTATAAATAATGGCCATGTTTCTGCAGCACACTTAAGGACAATTGTCATATTAATAGCCCATAATTACATTTAACAGAATTAAAAGTACCCATTTAGGGAAGTCCCTTTCTCAGGAAATGAAGACTTTACTCTAGAAGAGCAAAGCTGTGTGACATGAACAGAATGTTTCTCATTGGATCAGGCAGTAGTGGGCATTGAAAGGAGAGAGAGAGAGAGAGAATATTAAGAACATTAAGAACCTGTACAATGTTTCAAGCTCCAGTTCACACTAACATTTATTGCACTATTTTGCATTAAAGAAATCTCTCCCCAACCATACAGCTGACTGTGTATCTGTAGCAGTTAACAACATTTATGTCCCAGTTTTGTGTTACAAGAACAATGTCAATGAACCAGAAATAAAGTATGTTAAAGAAAACTTGGACTCCTCCTCTTCTTCTATACTACCCTAAGTATAGAACAATTGAACTAATCCTTCATTATTCCAGAATACTGAGCTACCCTCAAGAACAGTTTAAACAAACTCAAAAAGAAATTTCACTGAACATTTACCCAAGCTTATAAGCAGATCTTTATTTTCCCCAAGTTTGTGATTTGTGATCTGCACTATTATTACTATTAATCTTCTCATCACTCCTTATCACCCATCCCCTCCCACTTGTGACTGTATGACTGTAACCTTGTCGCTTGTATCTTTACAATTTATATTGACTGTTTCCTAGTATGATTTGGTTGCTTGTTGTACCCTATGACTATCATTAAGTGTTGTACCTTATGATTCTTGACTCTTGATGAATGTATCTTTTCTTTTATGTATACTGAGAGCATTTGCATCGAGACAAATTCCTTGTGTGTCCAATCACACTTGGCCAATAAAGAATTCTATCTTCTATCTATCTATTTGTTCTTTAACCAAACAAATGTGTATATAAAGAAGTGTGTACTCCAGAAATGACTTGTGAGGACAAAAAATTAAAACAAATGCTTACTGTGATGCTTGGCCAGAAGTGCCATGGACTAAGAATAAATCAGTGTTCCTCTGGAAAGCTAAACTGAAGGGATAAACTCCTGTCAGTGCAGGAAACAGTCTCTGAGCATATTGTTCCTGCCATTTTGCCCCTGATGTCCAGCTCACTCTATTCTTTATGTGCTCAGGAACGAATTGCTACCTAATTTATCATAGATGTTTTGTTTTTGTTTTTAATTAATTAATTAATTAATTAATTAATTTATTTATTTATTAGACTTGTATGCCGCCCCCTCTCCAGAAGATAAAAATGATACAATAAATTAAGTTAACTAAAATAGAATTAAATTACAGCAAGCTGAATTAAACTAAAAATCCCATAATACATATAAAACCCTTCCCCCGAGGAGTCAGCACAGCCCAGCCTGTTCAAACAGCCAAGTTTTTAGGTGCATGGAAGGTGCGGAGATCAGGGGCCAGGCGGAGCCCCAGAGGCAGTTGGTTCCAGAGAGTGGGAGCCGCTACAGAGTAGGCCCTTCCCCGGGACGCCGCCAGCCGACACTGAGTCGCAGACGGCACCCCGAGAAGCCCTTGCCTGTGTGCTCGTACAGGGTGGTTGGTATTTGATGCTGGCAGTAGACGCTCCCGCAAATAACCCGGACCCATGTCTCGTAGGACTTTGAATGTTAATACTAAGACCTTGAATCTCATCTGGAGGGCAACCGGCAGCCAATGCAGCTTGCGCAGGAGGGGTGTAACATGGGAGTACCGGGACGCTCCCATCACAACCCGCGCAGCCGCATTCTGCACCAGTTGAAGCCTCCGGATGGTATGCAAGGGCAGTCCTAAATAGAGAGCACTGCAGTAGTCGAGCTGGGAGGTAACAAGTGCCTGAGTGACAGTGCACAGGGCATCTCGGTCCAGATAAGGGCACAGCTGGTGAACCAGCCAAACCTGGGCAAATGCCTCCCTGGCCACGGCCCCTACCTGCTCCTCCATCCTGAGCCGTGAATCCAGGAGGACACCCAAGTTCCATGCCCTGTCCACGGGGGGGAAACACCTCTCCCCCCATGACCAAAGATGGAATCTCCTGACTGGACCGAGATGTCAGTATGCACAGCCACTCTGTCTTGACCGGATTGAGCCGAAGCATGTTCCTGTCCATCCAGATCCGTACCGCATCCAGACAACGGGACATCATGGAGAGGGCATCACTGATGTGGCCTGGGGTGGAGATGTACAACTGCGTATCTTCAGCATACTGATGATACGCAGATGGATGATACACATACGGATGATCTTGCCCAGTAGCTTTATATAGATCTTGAACAGGAGGGGCAAGAGAACCAACCCCTGAGGGACCCCACAAGTGAGACCCCCTCGGCGCCGACCTCTGCCCCCCTGCCAACACTGATTGCGAGCGTCCCGAGAGGAAGCAGGAGAACCACTGCAATACAGTGCCTTCCACTCCCAACCCCCCGAGATGCCGCAACAGGATACCATGGTTGATGGTATTGAAAGCTGCCGAGAGGTCTAACAGGACCAGGACAGAGGAAAAAACCCTGTCCCGAGCCCTCAGGAGATCATCCATCAGTGCGACCAATGCTGTCTCTGTGCTATACCTGGGCCGGAAGCCCGATTGGTATGGATCTAGGTAGTCTGCTTCCTCCAGGAAAAGCGGAAACTGCTGAGCCACCACACTCTCGACAACCTTCGCTAAAAAGCGAAGGTTGGAGACTGGACAAAAGTTGTTCAATTCAGCTGGGTCCAGGGCAGGCTTCTTCAGGAGGGGCCGCACCACCGCCTCTTTAAGGGTGGTAGGGAAGGCACCCTCCCTTAATGAAGCATTGACCACTGCCTGGAGCCAGCCGCTCGTGACCTCCCTGGAGGCGTAAACCAACCAGGAAGGGCACGGGTCCAACAAACATGTGGTGGAACTCAGTCGTCGCATGATCCTGTCCACTTCATCCTCAGAAACAGGATCGAACTCAGTCCAGATTACATCGGCCAGACCATCTGCACCCCCAGGGTTGGGCCCCTGCACATTAGAGTCCAGCCCTTCCCAGGATCCGAGTGATCTTATCCTGCAGGTATAATCCAAATTCCTCAGCTCTGCCCTGCAAGATCCACCACAGCCCCTGGATGTAAAAGGGAGCGGGTGACCCCGAACAGGGTGGCTGGGTGGTTACCTGCGGATGCTATGAGGGTGGAGAAGTAAGCCCTCCTCGCCACTCTCACAGCTACCAGGTAAGTCCTAATACGGGTTCTTAGCTGGGCTCAGTCGGAACCAGAGTGGGTCGACCTCCATCTGCTCTCTAAAGCCCTTCTCCGACGCTTCATCTCCCAGAGCTACCCTGTACACCAGAGAGCCATCCGGGATCTGCGCCAGGTAAGGGGACGCATGGGGACAACTCTGTCAAGGGCCCCCGCCACCACCTGTTGCCTGGCTGCCGTCAGGGCCTCGGCAGAGCTGTGGGCCAAGGATGCAGGGAAAAACCCCAGTTCCGCCTGGAACCTTTCTGGGTCCATCAGGCATCTGGGGCGGAACCATCTAAGTGGCTCCTCATCCCAGTGGTGTGGGGTAGCTTGGCGGAAAGCCAGCCATAGGAGATAATGGCCTGACCATGGAACGGGATGGACAGAAAAATCGCCATCCCCCAGACCATTCTGCCACTGCTCCGAGATGAAAACCAGGTCGAGCATGTTGCCCCCCTCATGAGTCGGGCCATCAATCACCTGAGTCAGGCCCATGGCCACCATGGAAGCCATGAATTCCTGGGCCAGACCTGATGACGCCCCAAGGGAAGGCAAGTTGAAGTTACCCAGAACAATAAGCTCAGGGAACTCCAACGCCACCCCCGAGACGGCATTGAGAAGCCCAGGCAGGGCAGATGCTACATAGCTGGGGGAAAGGTATGTAAGCAACAAGCCCACCCGACTCCCCAGCCTTCTCCTCAGAAGGAGGGCCTCACACCCACATATCTCCGGAACAGGGACCTCCCTTGGAATCAGGGCTTCCCGAATAACAACAGCCACTCCCCCACCCCTCCCCTGGGCTCGTGACTGGTGCAACACCCGAAAACCCAGGGGGCATAACTCAACCAGAGGGACTTCACCCTCTGGGCCCACCCAGATCTCGGTGATGCAAGCCAGGTCCGCGGCCTCCTCCTCAATTACCTCATGGAGGAGGGTTGCCTTATGGACCTGGCATTAAAGTACACCAATCGGAGCCCAGGGGTCCTAGATCCTGGGCCCCCAGGAAGTTGGGAGGAGGCAATGGGGTCGGAGCACGTCACCGTATGAAGGCACCGGGGGCGTGCTCCCCTAACATGATGTGGCCCCATGCCTCGTTGTCCCCTGCCGAGCCCAACCACCCTGGAGATCGTTGCTCCCACTCTCGCCTCCGGGGCCCCGGTCCCCCCCGCACACCCCCATCACAGTTCTGCACTGGGCTGCACTGAGTCCCGTCTTCACAACCCACCCCCCTCCCTAGCCCTCTTAAAAAACAATCTAAAAACCTAATCAAAGAAGCCCCAGGAACCCTCTTACTACCCCTCCCAGGACCCCACCCCACCCCCACACCATGCCACCTCTCTGGGTTCCATAACCCATCCTTGAGGTGGGCCGCCGAAAATCCAGTGGGCCAGACCCAAGAGAGAGGGGACTCCCTCCAGGCCTGACACTTGGAAGAAAGCAGATTGCATATTCACAAAATGGGCATGAAAATGCATTCAGGCTAGAAAATAGTGCAGATTGATGTGGAAAATAACAAAACATAGTTCGGACCAAACAGAAATAGAGAACCTGGATCAAGAAAATGCACAAGGAATCTTCTCAGGAGAAAAGCAGCATACAAATAGATAAAGATAATGTAAAAATGATTATGGCAATTGTGCACACACATAAATGCACATGCATGAGTGTGCACATTCTATTGGGCATTTGTAATTCATTTTAAGCTGTTTGTTGGTATTCAATATTTTCAATGTCTTGAAGGATTATAGGTCAGAAAAGGGAAAAAGGAAAGGTTATTATTTTAGACTGTTTTCTGTCAACATTTGTTTTCTGGGGTCTTGAAATGAACAAATAGGAACTTTTTCCCAAGATACTTGCTTCATTTATACTACTGTTGTTCTACATGCTACATACCACACTGCAGTAGGTATGATAAGCACAAGGAAAGACAGCTGATTGCCTCATGCTTATCAAAGTACTCATGATTTTAATGATTTTTTTAGTTCCTTCTGCCACCTAGACTTTGGTTGCTGTCTTGAAAGGATAGCAAATTCTATTTTGTCTCCAAAACCTTGCAATATGATGTTGACATTCTCCACTGAATATTGTCTATAGCTTAAGATGTTTAAATAGTCTTAGGTTCACTGCTCCACTTTTATACCCCTACTGCTATCGCTAGGACCATTCCAATAACTTAATAGCTGTGAATAATGACTTGCCCTGACTTTGCTTAATACTGCATCATATTAATCCAAACATGTAGAATGGGCATATATTGTAAATAAATAAATCTAATTGCCAGTGAGCAAACTTAAAATTAGTTTTTTAATAAACACGGGACTTCCCGATTCATTAGTTTGATACTAATTAATGTAGGGCAATACAACCAACATGCATGAGTATTAACCAAGGATATAGAGTTACCAAGCACATTGTTGATAATATCTCCCATGATAAAAGAGTAAAAGATGATTATAAACACTTTCCTGTGTAGACACTTATTCTTCCTGTTCCTCACTATGCTGTTAATTCCGTTTAAGGAAATCAGTTTTTCTTTTTAACCTTTCTGCTCTAACAATGCTGAGCCGTTTATCTCAATTAGCACTGTACACTATCCAATGTCAATATATGGCACTGCATCATAAAAAACCATGTAGGAACTAGTACATTATGTTGCCTGAGAACTCTGCATGGTCCCATCACATCTGACTGATCTCCTGAGCCTATTGAGTGTGCGTTTGGTTCAAAGTCTCTCTCAATCATTATTAATGCAATTAATAGAATGAAAACGTTGCTTCTTTTCCTTCATTGTAATGATAAAGGAGCAATTATCAATAGTTTGTGTTTCTATTGGGAGCTTCTCAGCTCTTGGATCCAAGTAATCCTTAATTCTTTTCCTGCTCCATTAGAGATTCAGTATCTTGTATCAGGAAGCCAAAGTATGCATTGATCTCCCTTTCTTCTACAGTACTCCAGCTTCTGACAATGTTACTTGAATATTTTGGGGAAGTGATGGCTGCCAACACCTGGATATACTATCATTATACCTTATTGTTATAATACAGAGGTTTTTAGATACAACAAAGGAATAGTCTCCAGGAAATCTTGTAGTCTCCTTAATATTTAATATTATTTCAGAGATGAAATCTTTGTTAGTGTGGGATCTACCTAGCTCTGAGAACTGGTGTATCAACTTTAAAATGTGTGGGGAATTGGCTGGCTGAGGAATTCTGAGGATTGAAGTACACTCATACTAACATTACCAACTTTGAAAAACTATACTCCAGTATAGTGCATAGTTATTATAGATATCGATGTATAAAAGGATTCCTTGCACATAATCTGCCTTAAATGGCTCTTTTATATTCTTCTGTGTGCTTATCAAAGAGGAAAAAAATTGTATTGCAAAAGAAGATTGCCACCCAGGTCAGGAAAGTATCCCAAATTACCTTATAAACTTGCTGCTTGGGTCAGGCATACTCCATATGGGATCCAATCTTACAGACTGACTGATTTTTATAAGCTCAAATTAGTGGTGGGATTCAAATTTTTTTCATTACCAGTTTTGTGGGCATGGATTGGTGGGCATGGTGTGGCTTGGTGGGCATGGCTTGGTGGGCATGGCAGGGGAAGGATACTGCAAAATCTCCATTCCCGCCCCACCCTCCTTACCTGCTTTCCAGCTCCATTCTGCTGTGCAGGGCAACAAAAGAAGACCCAGCTGATCAGCTGAGACTCAGGAGGAAGTGAATAGATGGAGGTGGGGACAGTCAGAGGTGGCATTTGCTGGTTCTCTGAACGACTCAAAATTTCCGCTACTAAACCTGCTGAATACCACCTCTGGCTCAAATCCTGCTTATTGCTTGCAATCACAATTTAAAAGACACAATTTCATGACTAACGTTTGCAGATTTTATGATGAATAGCTTGCTCCCAATCACCCAAGAACCAGCCATTTCCCTCTCCCAGTAATATCATATAGACTGATTTACAAATTCACTTGGACACAACCAAGACTATTGGCTGATTTTTATGTGACAGTATCTTGTGCAGAATTCATTTGATTAAATGCTGTAGCCTTTATTGTTTAGAAGGTTTGAAGAATGGAAAGGGTGGTACAAAAGTGTTGAAAATAAGCATAAAAAGAACCATGAAAAAAAATCTATTCCCCTTTGCATGACTACTAACGTTTTTCAGCAATTTGTTGGGAAAATTATATTAGAAGTTTTTTTAAAAATTCTAAAGAAATATTGTCTACCAGTACACTCCACCTACATGCTTCTTAAGGACAACCATCAATCTTAGATAAATGCAAGGACAGAATATACCGTGCATTTTTAAAAAATGTGGAACTTCAATTATTACTATTCAGAAATAATCACTGCAGTAGGAATATTTTGAGTTGCTAAAGTATTTTATGGTTCTAAGAAAAGGAACAAATTTAACTACTGGAAAACAGCTGTTTAAAAGAAACATTTGAAGTGTTCTCTTAGGTCTGTAGAACAAATTTAAACAATCTTTAGCAAAAGCTGCTCATCAAGACACATTCAAATTCATATAAAAAGAAAAGTGAATAGAACATAACAACACAAAAACAAATAATGTGAGAACAGATCTAAGTCTAATAACTAATTTTACTATCGTTTCATGCAGGCATGGTTTCTGTTTATTATAGGGAAAATTGAAATTTCTGTCAAGTTTTATAAATAGCTGAAAACTTTTAAATGGTTCTGGATCTAGAGGAAAGATAACACCTGGAGAAAAAACAAAGAAATATAGGAAGTATAAATTCCTCATCTCTTAAATGCGCACTTGTAGAAACACAACTTTTAATTCATTATCACCTATGGTACTAGGTCCATTCCCTACTTCCAAATTTTTAAAGAGTTATTTTCAGAACAAGATAAAGAAACTATTATGCTTGGAATATTACAAATGTTCAATAAATGGGAAATAAATTGGTGTTAATCTGCTATTGTCATATAGCTCTTTGAAGCCAGAAAATAGTGGCATAGTATGCCTACAAAATGAGTTTATTCAACCAGGTGAATGTTATCTCTACTTAATAGAAGGAGAAATAGTGATTTGGTTGCAGGTTTTATTTGAAGAGTCCTTGCCTTTTGGTTTGCATAATTTTGAAAATAAAAAATAGAGCTGAAAAAAAGTCTTTGTTAGGGCAGAAGAGGAAACTCTTTCTTTGGTGAATTCAGTTAATGGATAGCAAGAAGAAAAAGAACAAAAAGAGAAGTAGATGCATATATAAGTTACATGGGGTTCTTCAAAGTAGAGTTGATCACCATACTGATGTTGTGAGTGGGTTCAACAGATCCAATGACCCTGAAAGTTAGGAGCTCCTGTTCAGCTCACTCTAGCTGGTAATATTGAAAGATGGAAAACCTCCTTACAATGAAGGGTGAGAACAGACAGGACTTTACAGCAGGAGAGTCTCCGGGCTGCGGCATGTTCGAAACTGGGCCATGGGAGAAATGGGCAAGTGTGTGCATGAGAAGCTCCACTCGCATTTGTGGGCACATGTGCACAAAGCTCCACTCACACAAGCAGAGGGCACTTTGAGCTTGCTTGCGTGGACCTTCATGTGCGAGCACAAGTGCCCTCTCTTTGCATAAATGGAGCTTTGCACACAAGTCAGTGGTGGTATTCTACTGTTTCGGCCTGGTTCTGCTGAGCTGGTAGTGGCAATGAGCAGCGGAGACCAAACTGGTTCTCTTTGATGCCCTGTGTTGGGCCCACCCACATCCCCAGGCTCCCATACTCACCTTTATGTCTTGCTTTTGAAGTGCAGTTGCTTTGAGCGGCACAGCAATTGCTGCATGGCAGCTGCTGAAGCTTCAGGGAGAGTGCAGGATTGCAGGAGGTGACTCAAAATTCCTCTGCACTTGCACAGTGTGCATTTGGCATGTGCATCCAAAGGGCCTTGGTGGCTCAGGCTGTTAAATGCCTGCTCTTAAGATCCAGCTGTCTACAATTACTGTAGGCTCGAATCCCACCAGGCTCAAGGTTGACTCAGCCTTTCATCCTCTCGGGGTAGGTAAATTGAGGACCCAAGATTGTTGGGGGCAATAAGCTGACTTTGTAAAAATGCCACTTAGTAATAAGCAGGCATATACAATGGAATGAAGGCTATTGCTGAGCACACTGGGTTGTATCCCCAAAAATTGTAAGCCGCCCTGAGTCTTCGGAGAAGGGCGGCATATAAATGTAATTAAAAAAAGTGTGTGTGTGCATGCAAAGCACACCCACCAAGCCACACCCACCAAGCCAGTGGTAAAATTTTTTGAAACACACCACTGACATATTGGCAAGCACCCTTCACTTGTGCACGAAGCTCCATTCACATGAGTGGGGAGCGTATGCATGCTACTCTCACAAATGGAACTGTGTGTGCATGAATGTGTCTGCCAGTCACTTGCCCCCCCCATGTGAATGGCCAGACTGTGAAGCTGGAAAGGTTGGGGACCATTGTTCTACAGGTATGAGGGAGGCCAATCCATCTAGGATAGGAAAATCCATAGTCAAATGTGGAAAGAAGCAATGGCAAACTTTGTGTGAATTATTGTGAGGAAACTGTATGGGCATGTCTGTAACATTTTGAAAAGTTTGTAGGCTAAGTGATGTGGTCTCCAGGTTAGTTATTGAGGATGAATATAACATTTCCATAGGTGTGGAGTAGATGATGTGGCCAGAGACACAAATCTGTAAGGGAAACTGACCAATCATGCTGCTAGTATTGAAAGCAAAACTCCTTGCTTTACAAGGACACATGTAATTGGATCTTGTACTCGAAAAATATGAACCAAAGAAAATTTAGAAAGAAAGAGAAAAGAGGGACCAAGAAGCTGCTGTAGATGCAACAAAGTAGACAGTGGAGAGAAAAGAAGAAAAGGGGCAGTGAGAAACTGGTCTGTATCAGAGGTGGTATTCAGCAGGTTCTGACCAGTTCTGGAGAACCGGTAGCGGAAATTTTTAGTAGTTCGGAGAACCAGCAAATACCACCTCTGACTGGAGATTTTACAGTATCCTTCCTTGCCTCACCTACCAAGCCACGCCCACAGAACTGGTAGTAAAAACATTTGAATCCCACCACTGGTCTGTATGTTATGATAGATCATAACTAGATTAGGGGAAGGGTAGGGGAGAAAAGGAGGAGTGGTATATATTTCCATCACATGGTCCTAGTTATTGAGGATTGAAGGTTCAAAAATTCAGAGATGTACACAAAGGATGGGAGAAGGTCTCTATCATCATGTTTTTTGAAACAGGAGAAGGAGGTAAATTAGGAAAAGGGGGGGAAAGGGGGGGCACTCAGAGATGATTATCCAGCTCCTACAGTTTTAGGAGGAATATTTGATTTGATTTGATTTGATTGGACATATGCCGCCCTTCTCCCTGAGGACTCAGGGCGGCTCACAACATTAAAATACGAATACAAATAAGTTAGATAAAATACTATTAAACATTAAGCCCAATAAATTTTAAAACCCACAAACTAATCTAAAAACAGTTAAAAAACCCATCCCACTCCACTTCAGTCCAGGCCGGATTTCTGAAAAAAACAGGTCTTCAGGTCGTGGCGGAAGGAACAGAGGTCCAGGGCCAATTGGAGCCCAAAAGGGAGTTGGTTCCACAGAGTGGGAGCTACCACAGAGAAGGCCCTACCCCTGAGGGTGGCCAGCCGACACTGTCTGGCCGATGGCACCCCAAGGAGGCCCTGTCTATGGGAGCGTACAGGGCGAAGGGATGTTGATGCTGGCAGGAGTCGTTCCCGCAAGTACCCAGGACCCAAGCCATGCAGGACTTTATATGTTAACACGAGCACCTTGAATCTCACTCGGAGGGCAACTGGCAACCAATGCAGCTCGTGCAGGAGGGGACATGTGGGAGTATTGGGAAGCTCCCATCACTGCCCGCACAGCCGCATTCTGTACCAGCTGAAACCTGGGATTGAAATGAAGGGTCCTTGGTGCTCTCTGAGCTTGGTTGTTTTCTTGCAGATTTCATCTGCACTGCAAACTCCACTCCTACTAGCACCGATGCTGTTACCTAATTTGGGTAATGAAATGTCTACAAGAAAACAACTAAGTTCAGAGAGCACCAAGGACCCCTCTCCACAGCTGTCTTAAATGTCTTCAAGTGAAGATGGAGAAAATATTTCAAAATGAAATTTTTCCCTTCTTTGGCTGACTGACCAAAAAAAGAAGTGTTTGTTGATGCAGATTACTCAGAGGAATTGCTGAGTGATCTTATCAAGGGACAAAAATGCAAAGGCTTCCACATTTTGTCTAACACATTTTGTCTTATTTGAAACTCTTTGGGATACCTGTCCTCTCACATTCAGGTGGATATGCATTGACTCAATTTGTGATCCAATTAATCTTTCATTTAGGGCTTGTGCTATTTTCACAAAATGAAAGTTCTATCCATAGAGATGATATGGGATTTTATCTAAGCAAAGACTACAGTTACATATTTGCAAATGGGAAAGGATGGTTCATTATAAGCATTTGCCTAGCAGTAAACCCATGTCTCCTCCAATATCTGCCCATAATGAAGTATTTTCCCCTTGTGTAAGCTGAATTGGGATGTCAGGGTGAGAATCAGAAGCTGAAAGGAGGTGATTTCTGATCAAATTGAAAGTTTCATTACTACTGGAATACTCAAGGCTACTTAAGAGATCAACAGAGACAAAGGAAGATGGAAAGGCTTTTCTATTTTCAAACCTTTTACAAATGGAATTATAGAATGACAAATACCCCACTAGCAACTAAAATATAGCAGACGGTAAACTAGCTGCCAAATAGGGAAGAATCATGTATAGTATAGCAAATATATTTTAAGAGTACTCTAAAATCAAAACTGAAGGTTAACGTTGAAGGCTGAAACTTTAGCAATGAGAATGAGACATATTCTTTTTATTAAAGCACAAATTGTTTATTGACAGAAGTGGTGGCAGCTGAGGCTAACCTGAAAAAGGAGCAGAGATGAAAGGCCTCTGTATAGATTTATGCTGTACATGTGATTAATGCAGCCAAAAAACCTGATTCAATAGAGTAACATAAATTAATAGGATAAAGCAGCATCTCTTGGGTTTAGTGGGGGCAATGGGGCACTATAAAGTAATGAGGCACTACTAGAAAGACAACTTTTTATGAATTATTATTAGAATAGATACTATTGCTTTGTTATTTTGCTAAGTTTTATCTCGAAAGAGCCTTGCTTCCCAATGCTGCTTCTGTTCCTTAACATTTTTTTTCATATGTCTAAATGTTTCTGTAATTATGGTAATAGTTTATTTTCTGTGGGAAGGAATATTTGCAGCAAGGTAATTGTCTTATCCTTACTAAAACATATTTAATATAAAACACAAACATATTGAAATATGCAAATAACAGCATTTTCTTAGATGAAAAGTAAAGAAAACATATGGCTCATTATGAGATAAAAATGAAAGTGAAAAATCCAGGTTAATGCTAAATATTTAGAAGACGAAGGTTGTGGAGGGGGCAGAGCTGACGTTGTGGTTGATGCTCCAAGATCGCCATTGATATCTCTGCTGTTGGACGGTCCCACCGGACCTAAACCATCCCGTAGAGACGGTGATTGAGAAGGGCATGTCCTGTTAATCCCAGGGACACCACAAAGTCCCTGGTAGATCCAGGAGAAGCCCTTTTTTGCCGGCGATGGAGGGGCAGCCATTTAAGCTGCTGAACCTGGGACAGCTCTGGAATGGAAGAGATCAGAAAGAAAGTGTATCAGTTTGGTGAGATGAATTTTAACTTATTATTTTTTGGAGAGAACACCCTAAAAGACTCAAAGTGAAATTAAAAGTGAAGATAATAGAGGTCAAGTGGCGAGATTAAGCTAAATTTAAAGTGAAGGTTTTTTTTCCTTTTTATTGGAACCTGGAATTTGGCAAAAGCTTCTCAATTTTAAACTAGACTGGTCTTTTTTTAATTTCTTACTTTTTAAATAAGTTCTTTGAAAGTCTGTTTTGATTAAGACTCTTCTTTTTTATTTGAGGTTTAGTTTCTTCCTTTTTTTCCCTAAAGACTTTTCTTTTTTCTTTTTATCTGTTCCTGGCTTTGGATATATGAGGGGAAGTGAAAGTGAAGGGAAATAAGTAACACTGCCATCTAGAGGCTTGGATACATTGTTTTCTTTTCTTTCCTACTTGTTTATACATTGGTGTTACATTCAAGGACTCTGAGCTTCTTACTGAAAAGATAGTGGGATGAGCCTGGCAGATTGTTTATACAGGTGCTCTTCTGGGAAACTATTGATAGCTGGAGTCTGGAGTTGAAGTTGAAAGAAAGAAGATTGAAGTGACCTTGAAAATAGAACTGGAAAGTTTGATTTGATTTACCAAAGAGCCTTGGACATTTAGTGGCAGTGGTTCACTTTTTGTCAGAACAGTTTGTTATTCTTTTTTTTTTACTTCCCCTCCAGCTGGATTTTTATGTTTGGACTTTAGCCTTTTGTTCCAAGAACTAGATTATATCCCCCCTCCTTTTCCTTTGCTTCACCTTTTTTATTAAGGGAAATACATAGACTGCTATTTTTAATTTTTTCCTTTTCCTTTATTCTTTTTTTAAATTCTTTTATTTTTTCACCCTCTCTTCCTTTTATATTTTTTTCTTTCCTTTTTTTAAATTCAACCGGAACCAATTGGATTAAGGTATACAAGTGCCTGAAGATTTTTCCTCCCTCCCCTTTTTTTCTTCTTTTTATATTTTTTATTGGTGTGGCAGTTGTCTGCTCTTGTTTTTTTCTTGTTTTCTTTCTTTTACTAAGTATTACAAGATGAGTAGAAAGACAGCAGCCCCAGCTTCTTCTATATCAACTGCTTGATCTCCACCATCTAGAGGACAATGATCAATACAGATGATATTGCAACAGGAGAAGGAGAAGGAAGTGACACTGCAGATGATTATGCAAGGAATCCAAAAAATACAAGCAAAAACAGATAATATTGAAAAGAGAACAGAGAATATTGAGCAAAGAACTGAAAAGACAGATGAGAAAGTTGAAAATATCCAACAGATGATGATGAAATATGAGGATAGATTTAAGAAAATTGAAGAACAAGATGTACAAAGAGATAAGAAAATTGGAGATACTGATACTCAATTGAGTGAAGTTGAAAAAGACAGGAGCAGATCATTGGGATGGGAAATCAACAGGTCAGAATTCTATTTGAGACTCCAAAATATAGAAGAAGAAAAGGATGAAAACCTTGCTGAAATAATGACAGAAATCCTAGCAGAAGCATTAGAGATAACTAAAGAGAAGATGATGGATGGAATGGATGAAGTGTTCCAAGTCTATACAAGATATGCAATGCAAAATAAGTTACCAAGTGAAGTTCACATCAGATTTACTAAGAAAACTATTAAAACACAGATACTGAAGGTGGCAAGAGAGAAAATGTTAAAGTACAAAGACAAAGAAATTGTGGTGCTGAAACAAGTACCGAGAAGAGTGAGAGAGATGAGAAGAGATTACTTATTTTTGACTAAAGAGTTACTCAAAAGAGAAGTAAATTACAGATGGTTGATACCAGAAGGTCTCTTGTTCACCTGGCAGGAAAAAAGACACAGAATTGATACAGTTGAAAAAGCGGAGCTATTCTATCTAGAATATCTTAGAGGAAAGGAGGAAGATACAAGAAAAGAAGAGTCACTAATCCAATTTCAAGAGGAGTGTATAACACTAATTGAAAAAAGAAAAAGAAGAAGGTGCAGTAGGTGGTGTACCCAGAGAGCAACGAGAACCAAGAACTACTAGAGCAACAAAATCTTCTTACAAAGTCTAAAATGGATGAGAGAAAATTGATTACAATTAATATAAATGGACTTAATTTAGCTACTAAAAGAAGAAAAGTATTTCATAAATTAGAGAAATTAAAGTTTGATATAATCTGCCTACAAGAAGTACATATTAAGAAACAACATAAATATATATTGAAACAAAAAAAATTAGGGAAATTATTCACGTCCTTGACACAATGCAAAAAAAAAAGAAAAAGAAAAAAGGTGTGGTCTTATATATTAGAGATACAATTCTGGTGGAACAAATCTATACAGATGATGACAGTAGGATTTTGATGGTGGAAATAATGGACAATAATGTAAAAACACTTTTAATAGCAATCTATGCTCCAAATGATAACCAAGAAGAATTTTACAGGAAATTACACATGAAAATAATTGAACTGGACTATGTTAATATTTGTATGATGGGAGATTTTAATGGAATAATTAATGATCAATTTGATTATAAAACACAGAAGTCAACAATTAGAAAAACACTACCAAAATCCTTTTTTCAAATGATAGAGAAAATAAACTTAAAAGATGCATGGAGAGAGAGAAATGTGGAAAATAAGCAATATACTTTTTATTCAAATAGACATGCATCATGGTCTAGAATAGATATGATATGGATGTCAGCAAAACTATTTTCTAACATGCAAGAAATTGAAATAGAAACAAGTACTTGGGCAGACCATAATCCAATGACAGTTACCTAGAAAGGACAAAAGAGGAGATCTAGATGGACTTTAAATAATACGATATTAAAGGAAAAAGACTTTAAACAGAAAATTGAGAGAGAGTTGGTTTTCTTTTTTCAAGAAAATAAAAAAGAGGATACATCTTTACAGAATCTCTGGGACATGATGAAGGCCTGCACAAGAGGTTTGATAAAAGAATATACAAGGAAAAGAAATATAAAACAAAAAAAACTTTCAAAACACTGGAAGATGACTATAAGAGACTGGAAAAAGAATTACAGAAATTTCCACAAAAAAAGACATTAAAATTAAAATGGATATAACTAAACATAAATGGGATTAATGGAAAAAGAGGAATTAGCACAAAAAATTAAAAATACTAAACAGAATTACTTTGAAGATGCAAACAAACCAGGCAGATGGTTAGCCTATAAATTGAGAAAGGAAAATTGAGAAAATCAAGAAGGATTAGTCAACTAATAGATGAAGAAGGACAGGTTTGTTATGGAAATGCAGAGAAGAAAAAAATTATACAAGATTATTATGGAAAACTGTATCACCAAGAGAATATTCAAGAAGAAAGAATTAAGCAATATCTACAAGAAGCGAATTTATCCCAAATACCCAAAGACATTGAAACAATGTTAGAAGGGAACATAACGATGATGGAATTTACAGAAGTTTTAAAAAAACAAAGTACTGGAAAAGCACCAGGACCAGATGGATTGCCAGCAGAATTTTATAAGACTTTTCAGGAAACACTGAATCTACAATTATTAGAAGTCATGAATGAAGTTATGTTAAAGAAGAGAATAACCAAAACATGGTCAGAAGCATACCGAAGTACCGAAGGAAGCATACCGAAGTACCGAAGGAAGACACAGACTCACAGCAAGTTAAAAACTATAGACCTATATCTCTATTAAATTCAGACTATAAAATTTTTGCTTCAGTCTTGGCAGAAAGACTGAAAAGATATTGAAATAATTTTATTCATGCTGATCAAAATGGATTTCTGCCAAAGAGACAAATTAAAGACAATATGAGAATAATTCTGGATACTTTGGAATACTCTGAGGCACATCCAGAAAAGCAAATGACTTTGATGTTTTTAGATGCACAAAAAGCCTTTGACAATGTGAGTTGGTGATTTAAGTTATTGCAACTGGAACAAATGGGCTTTGGTAGAAAATTTATTCAAGCCATTGAAATGATATATTATAAACAAACTGCAAAGGTTACGATAAATGTACAATTAACAGATTCTATAGATATAAGAAAAGGGACTAGGCAAGGTTGTCCACTGTCGCCTCTGCTGTTTGTGTTAACATTAGAAGTATTGAATAGGTGTATTAGAGAAGACAAAGAAATAAAAGGAATGAAAATTAAAAAGGAAGAGTATAAATTGCAAGTTTTTGCAGATAACCTGGTATTTATATTAGAGGATCCATTGGAAACAGCACCTAAATTAATAGAAAAGATAGAAGAGTATGGAAAAGTAGCAGGTTTGAAAATAAATAAAGATAAAACAAAGATATTAACAAAGAACATATTAGCAAGATGAAAGAAAGAGTTGGAGGAAGTTTTGGAAATCCAGGTCACAAATAAGGTTAAGTATTTAGGGATATATATTACAGCAAGATGTAGTACATTGAAGGAGGATAACTATCTTAAACTCAAACAACAGATTGCGACAGACTTGACAAAATGGGAAAATTTACAATTATCATTGATTGGGAGAATATCTACAATGAAGATGAATGTATTGCCTAGAATTTTATATTTATTCCAGACAATTCCAATTAGACTAAGGAAAGAGTTTTTCGAAGATTTAAACAAAATTGTGTTAGCATTTGGCAGGGAAAGAAAGCGAGAATAAAACTTAAAGAGGAGGATTCGCTTTGCCCAACTGGGAATTATATTATCAGGTGACAAACTTGAGGTGAGTAAAGGAATGGATAACATTAAGAAACAGTAGATTATTGACTTTAGAAGGACATGACTTGCTGTTGGGGTGGCATGCTTTCCTTTGGTATAAGGGAACTAAAACACAGTGGTATTTTAGAAGACATATTCGAGAGACATTGTTTTTAAAGTGGGAGAAGACAAAAAAGCAATATTACTTAAAAATTCCATTATGGATATATACTGTTGAAGCTTTTTCTTATCCAATAACATATAAAAAGGAGCAAATAGTTGGATATGGTGAGATATTGAATGAAAAGGGTGAACTTAAATCTATGCAAGCATTGGAAGAACAAGGTATAAAGATGAATTGTTTTTCATATTTGCAAATATAATCTAGATTTGATAAAGATATTAAATCAGAAGGTTTTTATGATAAGTTGATTGATTTAGATAAAATATCGACAGGTACTGATGAAAAGGGCATTGGCTCAGGCTTTAAATGGATAGAATTTAAGTTCAACTGCCTACAATTACTGTAGGATGAATTACCAGGCTAGGTTGACTCAGAATTGATTTAGGGTAGGTAAATTGAGGACCCAAGATTATTTGGGGGCAATAAAGCTGATTTTGTAAAAATACACGTAGTAATAAAGCAAGAGCATATGTATATGGAATAGAAGGCTATTATACAGAGCACATTAGGTTGTATCCCAAAGATATGAAAAGTGACCTGAGTTTCAGAGAGAAGACTGACATATAAATGTAATTAAAAAAAAGGTAATTAAAACTTTATGGACATTTATTAAATTTTAATTGGAGGAGGAACAAGTTAAAAAGCGATAGTTGCTTGGGAGAAAAATTTGAATATAGGATTGATTTAGAGAAATGGCAAAAAATTATGGTCTCAAAATTATAAATGACAATGTCAACTGCTTATAAAAGAAAATTTGTATAAGATGTTTTACAGGTGACACTTACCCCTGGTGAATTGAATGTTTTAGAATAAATCAGATAAATGTTGGAAATGTCATCAGATACCTGGTTCTATTACCATATGTAAATGGACGTGTTAGGATGCAAAAAAATATTGGACTAAAATCCACATGTGGTTGGAAAAAATGATAAAACAACATATAGACTTTAAGCCAGAGATATTTTTATTGGGAATTATACCAGAAATATACAATAAAGAATTGAAATATTTGATTGTAAATGTTTTAACAGCAGCTAGGATTGTATTTGCTAAGAATTGGAAAAACATAAAAATACCTATGCAGGAGGAAGTTATTAAGAAAATTATGGACTGTGCTGAAATAAGTAAATTGACATTTGAAATTAGAGAACAAGAAGATAAACAATTTTATATGATATGGGATTTGTTTTATCAATGGTTGGATAAAAAGACATGGTAGTGAAATAGACTAGGAAATTTTGTAATAGATCAATAGATTGATATAGAATATAATACAAAATATATAACCATTGGATGAAAGCATAATATAAATTTATAATAAAATCTAGAATATCTCGTATAAAATGATGGAATAATAGTTTAGTCAAATGAATGATTAATAACTGATAATTATATAAGCATATGTTAGATTGACAATGTGAGAACTTACAACTTGTGAGTAAGGACTATGAGAGGAAAGCACAAAAGACTTGTAATCAACTGAAACACTGTATGTATATAATTGAAAGATGGTTTTATGTTTTTATGTTTTGTCTGTATATGTTTGTCTTAAAAAATAAAAACTTTTAAAAAAAAAGAAGACAAGGGTTGTGTAAACATGCATCTTTAGTGACTTTGCAGTTGATGACAAAGTAGTGTAGCAAAGTGGCAGATAGTTTTGTTCTCTTGGGCACAGGAGTATATGAAGAAGGAATATGCTAGAGATATAAATAGAAGCTTACATATTTATTATTAAATTTTTGGTCTAAAAGAATAAAAAGAAATATAAAAAAATTAAAAGAATTAATATTAGGCTAAAAAAGAATATGAGAAGAAGCTAAAATGGGGACTTTTAATAATGATGGCACAGTGATTAGAATGCAGTATTGCAGGCTGACTGCTCACTGCCAGGAGTTTGATCCTGACCAGTTCAAAATTGACTCAGCCTTCTAGCCCTCTGATGTCGGTAAAATGAGGATCCGGATTGTTTGGGAAGATATCCTGACATTTGCAAACTGCCCAGAGAGTGCTGTAAAGCACTGTGGAACAACTGTAAAGTACTGTGGAAAGCTAAATGTTATAAAACACTTAGAAAGGGCTGTAAAAAGCACTGTGAAGCTGTATATAAGTCTAAGTGCTATTGCTATTATTTATTCAGGGTCTATTTCTTATTGACCTTCTGTTTTCTGGTTATGCCATGTACACTTCTTAAGTACCCCATTCCCCAATATATTTAAGTTACTTTTGTATTTCTTCTCACTTGTCCAATTCTCCCTTTCATATGACAAAGTGGGCAGGAACATTGCCCTATACAATCTCTTCCCATTTCCTTTGAAAAATATTGATTCCTGACAATAGTCCACAGACTACCGACAATATCTATACCAATTTTGTACATTCACCCTCTATTTTTTCCAAATTTGGTAAGCATTCTACACAGTTAAATAACTTTGTGTATTTAATTTTTCACCATTTATGTATAATTTGTTCACTCTATTTTTCCATCAAATTTCTTGATTAATGTCTGATACATTAATTTTCAGACTCATTTACTTCATTCCATGGAGAGCTAGTGTGGTTAAAGAGCTGGGATTGGGAATGGAAAGATTTAGGTTTTATTTCTTTAAGGATGGAAACTGGTTGGTTGGCCTTCCCAGCCCTAATCAGTGTCAGTTCTGTAACAAGATAGCCAAAAAATGAAGCCCCTTATCAGATAACAGATAACAGATAATCAGAGTTGGAAGGGACCTTGTAGGTCGTCTAGTCCAACCCCCACCCAGCGGAGACTATACCATTTCTGACAGATGGCTGTCCAATCTCTTCTTGAAAGTCTCAAGTGATTGCGCTCCCACAACTTCCAAGGGCAAGGTGTTCCACTGATTGATTGTTCTCACTGTCAGAAAGTTT
>CM019150.1:191286216-191301259 GCA_009733165.1 Naja naja | reverse complement strand
TTTAAGCTGTTGATGACAGCATGTTGTGGTGGTTGCCATAGGGATGACCTCTAGCCATTTGGAATATGCATCTACTATAATAAGGAAGGTATGCCTCTGGTAGGCCAGCAGAAATCAATGTGAATCCTAGACCATGGGCCCCTAGGACATTCCCATTCTTGTATGGGGGTGAGAGGTGGGCAGGCCTGACTCCTGACAGTTGGGACAAGATGCAACCCAGTTTTCAACCATTTTGTCAATACCTGGCCACCATATATAACTCCTGGCCAATCCCTTCATCCTACAATACCAGGATGACCCCTCATGTAACATTTCCAAAACCTCTTTTTCAGTTTTGCAAGAATAACCACCCTGTTACCCCACAAAATACATCCTCTTAATACAGATAATTCAGTTTGCCTGGATTTAAAAGGTTGGGCAAGGTGAGGTAGATCTTGAAAAGGCCAACCTTTCTTAATCCAGCCTATAACAGGAGCCAATAAAGTGTCTTTGGCAGTCTCTCTGACAATTTCAGCAGCATGCACTGGAAGCTTGGCAGTTTCTAGGAAAAAGGTGTGCACCTCAGGTTCAAAGTCCTCAGTGTAAAACGAAAGTGGGCAGTGACTCAAAGCATCAGCATGACCAATGTCTTTGGCAGCTTGTGGATGAGCTTGTATGAATAAGCAGCAAGAAATTCAGTCCACCTCAGCATTCTTGGTGACAGGAGGTGGGTGGGTTTGTCTCCTGCCACAATGCCTAACAAAGGTTTGTGATCTGTGACAATGGCAAATATTCTCCCATATAGATACTCATGGAATTTCTTGACAGCTGCAGCAACAAGGCTTCCTTGTCCAATTGGCTGTAATTCCTCTCTGCTTTGGTTAAAGTGTGAGAGTAAAATGCAATAGGGGCTTCCTCCTGCTGGGAAGCCTGTGGCTCAACCCCCCACACTCCAAAAGGGATGCATCACAAGTCAGTACAACAGGCAAATTCTCAGAGAACTGTATCAGTACAGCATCAGACGTGATTAGTCTTTAATATTGTTAAATGCTGATTGTTCCTTCCTGCCCCAGACCCAAGCAGATTTTTGTCCAGTAATCTGTGTAATGGTTCTGCAATGGTTGCCTTCTCAGGTAGGAACTTGTGATAAAAGTTAATAAGTCCAAGGAAAACTTGCAAATCTGTTTTGCATTTTGGTCTAGGGGCTTCTTTGATTGCTTGAACCTTGGCATCTGTAGGGTGGATGCCATGCTTGTCAATCATATAGCCCAAGAACTCAACCTTGTCAGTTCTAAGAGTGCATTTTTCTTCCTTGACTTTTAACCCCGCTTTTTGAATCTGGTAAGGACTCTCTGAGCCTCTCTTGTAATTGAGTGTCATTTTCAGCAGAGATTAACACATCATCAAAGTAAGGCACTATCCCTGGCAGTCCTTGGAGCATCCTTCCATAAGGCTTTGGAAGATGCCTGGTGCCACGCTTACTCCAAACTGTAACCTTTTACATTTGAAGGCACCTCTATGAGTCACAATGGTTTGGGCCTCTGCAGTGGCATCATCAACTGTTAGTTGTTGATATGCCTGGGCCAGATCCAATTTGGCAAAGACTGTACCCTGCCAAGTGAATGTAATAAATGATGCACCACTGGAACTGGATATGCTTCTGCTGAAGCATGGTTCAATGTCCCCTTATAGTCTCCACAGATTCTTACTGACCCATCAGTCTTGACTGGTGTGACTATGGTGTCTCCTATCTGGAGTGGTCAGTGGGCTCTAAAACTCCTTGAGCTATTAGTTTATCTAATTGTGCATCAATTTTGTCCTTTAATGCAAATGGGACCCTTCTGGCTTTAAACGAATTGGGGGCACCTTGGGATCTAGGTTGAAAGTGATAGGGTCCCCATATACTTGCCCAATCCACGCTGAAGGCTCTGGAAACTCAGACTTCAAGGCCTCCTCCCATTCAGTGTTGCTCACATGATTGATGCCAGTCACCTCAATGCCTAATGGATTGAACCACTCAAGTCCCAGGAAACTTTTCTGCTTGGTGGAGTTCTGGATGATTTGCAGACTCTGCTAGGTGACCTCTTTTTCACAACGGAGGCAGATGGTATCAAGAAACTTGCATTCAGTGCGGGGTGGCTTCCACAACCGCTGCAGTAAAATCTTGCCTCTTTCTTCCCAGGTCTTTCTTTTTCTCCATTCTGAGTCTATTAATTCCTTCCTCCACCTCGCTACAGTCTGATTCAGAATCTATTTGCTTTCAATGAGTTGTTGTGGACTTTTCCACATCAGGATGGCTTGAGGCCTTGTTAATTTTCTTCATGGCTGCTGCTGAGGACTTGGTGGCTTCTGCTGAGGAGGCCTCTTCTATGGCTTCCTTCAACGTGATCTTAGGTTTTAATAATAATTTGCTCTGAAGCACCTTGTCTTTGAGGCCTAGAACAAATCGATCGCATGGCCCTCTTCCAAGTTGTTAAACTCAAGATGCACCCCAATGTCTCTTAAACTTGCCATGAAGTCGTTAATGTTTTCACTTTCCCTTGATCCCGACGGTAAAACTCGTGTCTCTTAATGAGGCACGATACTTGTGGGGCTTAATGGGCTCTTAAAAGCTTTCTAAATCAGGCCATTCCATTACCTTCATGTCTGCAGCTCCCCCGCCAATGCCTTCGCATCTGGAAAACTCCTGCCGGGTCGGGAGATCGCTTCCAAATACATTTGGAAATGATCCGCATCGATTCCCAGTCTTCTGCCGTTGGATCAAACGGGCTGGGGAGTTCAGCGCAGCCATCTCTTTCAGCTTGTTTTCCGTGATCTTCTCTTCAGGAAGGATCCCACCTTCGCCAGTGTTAAGTTTGCATGAAGAGTCAGACACAGAGTGCTTCAGTAAAGAGTTTATTAGTGACTACAGCTCATAACAGACCCGATTTGGCTGGGCTGCGGCTACTTATAGCCAGCAGAGCGCTGCCAGCCAATCAGAGTGCAGGATTTTCCTGCACTTTTAAACCAATCATTTCTGACATTTTACAAGAACAGTTCAAACTAAACCAATGACATTCAAACCTGCATACATAACAAATGTCATACTTCTATAGTTGTTTTTATGTTCCCCATGGTTTCCTTATTAATTCTAAATACTGGCTGTAAATCAGTACTGTAGGAAGGATCCAAACTAACACTATTGTTTATAAGTTCTTATGCAGCCAGTTTAGGATACATCATTCATAAAGAGTGGATTTATTTGGATTTTTGGGGCCAAATTGATTTTGCAAAAAAAAAAAGCTGGCTCTCCAACTACTGTACATGCCTTTAAGAAATATCAAAATATTTTACTGAAGAAAGTCACATAAGAAATGCATAGCCTATTTATTCAGGCGCTAGCTTCAAGTTTCACTTGGTGCATCATTGATAGAGATTAGTCACAGTAGAAAGGCGAATGTGTTTGTTTGTCTTTCTTCCTTGCAAAACCATTAACATGTTTTAAAATTCAATAGACAGCTTTGCACAGCACTGGCTCAGCTGAAATCCTTTGTCTTCTTCTACCTTATGAGCAAGATGCCAGATTGTAAAAGAAATGTTTAAACAATGCCCAGGATACTTTAACTGTAAATATGTAAAAACAATCAAGTTAGGTAACAATGACAATTATTGCTCCATAAATTAACCAGCATTATATATTTAACCAGCTAAGAAATAATATAATTGTAATAGTCTTCCAGTAAAATTGGTAAAACTTCACATATCCATCTGGATTTCTTAAAGTGGCAACAAAGAAGAAAAAGGACAGCATCAATGTACCTTTCCATGATCCTGAATAATCCTCAAATGATATAAAAGTTCTTCCTACATAAATCAGATCCTTTCCTCATTAGATCACTCCCAGAAGAATGCAGTGGCATTTTCAGTCATTTAGTAATAAAGGACACCCACTGAATTTAGCCCTGGTACAACATTTAACTGACCGTGTTGGGAGAAGCAGAAATAGTCAATATATGGATAACTTTAACATAGTTAAAGTTTTGGTATATAAATTGTCACATTGGAAGTATACACACACCGTGATTGATGGTATTTGATGAGGTGATTTGGGCATAATTTTTAATCAAATCCCTATTGTAACAATTGGTTGTTTACATATAACTTTAATCTTTTTTTTTCTGTAATAGTCACATAGATACTCTGCATTTTAGTGTATTGCTCTATTTTTGATATTTTAATTTTGTGAATGAGGGGTGGGTTTTTTTCTTCTTATCCTTTCATAGTGGGCCTTGGACAGACAGTCAAAGCATCTATGATTTTTCATACTGAAGACAAATAAATGAAAAGATATCTTTTAATTAATAAGTTTTCAGTATCACTATCATTGTAGATTTTTAGATTTGGCCCATCTTCAAATCTAAGATTTGATTTAGATTCATCTGGTGGCCTAGAATCTAAATCAGATATTCCCAGATTGGTACTTTTCATATTTTTTACAGTTCCATCACCTCCAGCATCAGAATCATGCAAATTGAAAGTTTGGACACTGAAGAGGGTATTTTAAACATTTGAACCTGTGGATCTTGTTCATTAAAAACTTTCCTGGAACCTCTGAGCTACAAAATAGTAACCTTGGCTTTTTGTCATGGGAGAAAAAGCCCTACTCTTTTCCTCATGAAGTTCCTGAAAAGCCCTTGACTTTCATGGAACACTTTGTGAAGGGTTTTAAAATTCAGAACACCACATTGGGAAAGTTTTAATCTCAGCCATTTCTGGATCATTTTCCAGGTCTGTAATCATATTTTTTAATTATAGCATTCCAAACTATCCTTCCCCCAAATGAAAGCTATCTGGTAATTAAACAAATCTTAGATGATTAATAAGATATATTTCAATCAGTGAGCTTATACACTTTCCAGAGAGTGCAGTATGTGTCTGTATGTCTTTATCTGTGTTTGCTTATCCAAAATGGCATTTTTTTCTTTATGTCAAATTTAAATATAAATATTTAAAGGTTGATTAGATTGAAGATTGTTGCTATATGCCAACTTTTACCAGTAGTTAATGGAATCGCATAATCAGTGCCAATCCAAACTAATAGTTGGCTTATGTTAATCAGTATAAATCTAGTCTGTTTTACTGCCTATTTTACTCGCATAATAATCTCATTGTTCATTTTCCTTAATGGTTTTTTAAAAAGATGGCTTTTAAAAAAGTTAAAGGCTAAGGTTTTAATTTGTGGACTATTAATATTATGTAAAAATAAAATACAACCTCTTTCTGGGTTTTTTTAAAAGGGGGAGAAATATAAATATTGTAATTAATTAACTAAGTACTGTAACCAAAGGAAACAACAGAATTATCAGAAGCTCCATAAAAAATAATGGATGCTGGCCGTGACTACTAGCAGGACTCTAGTCTATTAAAAATCATGCAAGATAATATAGGGATGGAACCTCAAGAAAATTGTATTAGAAATAAAATTAAATAGTTCCTGTGGCTTTCTTTACAATTATTATTCTAGGTGAAGTTTCTTAAGTTAATTTTCATGTTACTTTAATTCTATCTGATTGTTTTTGGCTAGTGTGCAAAGCCTCTATGTTGTCTGGAGCTGATGAAGGAAGTTAGCAACGAATATTTGATTGTATTTACACATCACATTGGTATTCTATTCACATGTCCTTGGTCTGATCTTGTAGCATAGTGAATGCTTCTGGGAGGCAGTCATCTTCTTCAGTGTGCATTGATTTCAGCAGATGAACAGCCTGCCATTTTCAGTATCTTTTACTGTGGCTGCAGAATGCTGTATGCTCATTTATAAATCACATTAGAGGATTCTTGCAAAGAACTATAGGTTGCATTATAAATCTGAATAGCCCTCTCCTGGCATCTGCATCACAGAGAGTCCTAAACTTTCCAAAGCACATCCATTTTGCAGATTCCAAATTAAAATTTCCACGTAAATCATCATATTTATAATCTACAATAGAGCAATTTGTGTTCAAATATGCAAAAAATAATATTGCTATAGAATAGATAACTTCATGAGCTTTCCCACTACCTGTCCATTACAAAGCATTCTTTCCTTTTTTTTAAAAGAAGTTTGAGTAGTAACATAGGAACGCTACCAATACTAATGTTTCTGTTTCCACCAAAAACTGAATAATTGATAGTTTCCTTGTACTTAGAGAGGAAAGTAAGAACCAAAAAAAGCAGTTCTTCCATTGCTTTGATTATTGTAGCAACTGTAAACAATAGTATTTAAGTACTATTAAAACTCATTAACCTATCCTTCTTCAAAAAAACTTCATATAAATCCTGTGATGCAGATGGGTCTTCAAAGAAGAAATATCAAAGGAATTCAATCACATCTTATTCCTACATGAAATATCCTGAACTCCACTGCTTGGATCAAAAATTAGTTATTAAATTGTGTATGTTGTGGTTCGCCAGCAGCCTGCAGAGATGGCAGCAGAATCAGACAGTGGGGAAGAACATGGGCCAGTCTGGAAGTCTGGGAAGGACTTAGACAAGGGTACTGCATCCAATACAGAGATGGGGCCAGGGCCATCTGGAAGTTATGTGGTGACTCCGGAGCCTCCAGAATCTGACAGCAGTGAGGCAGAGGAACAAGGGAAGCCTGTTCCCAGTGCACATGACTTGGGAGTAAGGCTTGGAGGTGACTGCCCCTCCCATAAGATATAAAGGAAGTGCAAAGGGACAGGAACCTTTGCAGGAAGCAATGTCATTCACTCTGTTCAGATTAAACCTTGAAGCTCTGTGTGGACTTTGTTCTTCGTTTGTTTTTTATAGTTAATTTGGCACTTTAGTTGTTGGCAGCAATTCAAAGGAGATAAAAGTGGGTGCTTATCTCGAGAGACTGTTTGGGACTCATTACAGGCTGGGAATGAACAGAATTCCCAGCGTTGAAATAAAACAAGAGTTGTTTGGACTAAGCATGTGCTTAATTACAGTCTGAGGAAGCCTTGGTCAGAACAGTGTATTTCTCAGCAGCATCTGCAGGATTTGGCCATTTTCATGAGTCTGACCCCACCACCCCCATTGGGGTGGGGGCCTACAGCATCCAAGCAATGATGCTACAAAAAGGGGAAACTAGAAAGAGAAAGTGTCTACTTAGTGTCAAAGAAAATAATGTGGGAAGAGAGGGCAAAAGCATTCATTTGAGCAAACATCTGGGAAAGCTAAAGAAAGGCATGGCATTAGAGGGAGGAAGAATCAATAAAAGGAAAAACCAGAGCATAAGTGTCCAAGCAGCCAGGGTTGTTTTTCCTGAATGTATGGCAAGGGCAATAAAACAGAGGAATAACCTATCAGGTCTTGTGGTGACCATAACCCAGACTGTGCATCAGCCCAACTCTTGCAACTCAATGCAGTCTGGACTTAAATTTCTGAAGTTATCCCAAGAAACAAAACAACCAGAAGCAGTCCCGGAGTTCAGCAGCTGAGGATGTGGGTGTGAAATTGCTCAAAGATGCAGCAACAGGAACAGAATGGGATTTTGAAGGTAGAGTTAAATAACTCTGATCCTTTTGATGGATGTTTTGGGAAAGGGAAAAGGGAAGAAACTTCCCAGATGAGCTAAGCTGAAACATCAATGGCCAATTAAAGTGAAGAAAAGAGTTAGAAATTGAAGGAAAATGATCCTTGGATATTGCCAGAGGCCTTCTTGGCAGAAATAGAAGGCAGACCAGGAAATGTTTGTGTACAAATTATTATTATTTTATTCACATTTATATGCTGCCCTTCTCCGGAGACTCAGGGTGGCTTACAATTTTTTGGAGCACAACCCAATGCGCTCAGCAATAGCCTTCATTCCATTGTATATGCCTGCTTATTACTAGGGCTTTTTGGCCCCTCCAAGCGGCATTTTTACAAAGTCAGCTTATTGCCCCAACAATCTTGGGTCCTCAATTTACCTACACTGAGAGGATGGAAGGCTGAGTCAACCTTGAGCCTGGTGGGATTCGAGCCTGCACTAATTGCAAGCAGCTGGAACTAAGTGCTAGGCATTTAGCAGCCTGCACCATCAAGGCTCTTGAAGGAAGTTTGTAACAAGGCCAAGGTAATGAAAGGGTGAGGGTGAAATAATATCCATGTATTATTGACTTGGGAAAACATTAGTGAGAAAATGAAGGAATAAAGGCTAATTTCTGATATGAGCTTCAGGACAGGGCTTTCTTTCTTGAGAGCCTTGCGTAGCAGCAAGGCAAAAAAAGAGGCTGACTAATGTTTATTCCTAGGCATTGCAGATGTTACATGTCAAAAGGGAGCACTAGTTCTTAATCCTTTTTGAAAATGAAACCAATGGCCAAGTAAATGTGGTTATTCTATGATTTTATAAATCATGTGCATGTGCAATAATGTACTTAAAAGTCATAATGTCAGATTACTATTGGACACTGATAATGACAGAAGCACATCACGTACAGGGTCACAGAAGACTGAGTCTGTGGTCCTACAGTCACCTGGAAAGAAGTCCAGCTGAATTCATTTTTTGCTTTAAATTAGAATGCTGTCAAGAGTGAAAATGTTAATAAGAAAAAAGAATATTTAAAGAATTCTACTGGAAAAAATGTAAACTAATTAAGGAGACCCAAAGGAATACGGCAATGGGCTTTGGGGGAGATGAGTGAAGACACATTTAAGATCCATTGGGAAAAAACAAACAGCACAAATGCAGGCATCACCTCCAAATTCCTTAGCAGAACTGCCCACCAGATCTTAGAAAATTCTCCAACAGCCCTTTGGAAACCAACTGAATCAATGCTTGGATATCCTTCTGGAAGGAGTAAGTATCTGTCAGCTGTAGCAATCAGAGGGTAATCCTATCCTGATAAAAGGCATCTGCTCTGCAATAAATAAGCTTTGTGTGACCAACCTCATGAGTCATATCTTTTAATCATAACTTAATCAACACATGATTAAAAGATCTAAATCATAAAATTCTTTATCAGCAGGAACATTTCAATGTGCAAGTTAGTCTGTTGTCTGGAGTTTATGGGTTTAGGAAGCCCTTTTTCTCTAGTAGATCTACTTGACAATTAAAAGCTACTTCAGCTGAGAACCTTGATCTCAAACACAGCTACTTGAAAGATGTTAGGCCCTTTAATTTATTATTCTATGTATTCATTTATTTATAATAGTATATAGCCTGTATGCAGGATGAATGTAGACCTTGAAAGTATTGGTTGCATTCACCTTCAAAAGCTCTTATCAAATTTTAAGATTTGATGTAATAGAAAAGTGATTAAATACAAGACAACAAAGCAAGTGTATAACTCCATTTAATTCTAATTAAATATAAATAAAATCAAAGGTTTTATTTTGGCTCTATCCAGTATTTTTCAAACATGCACTGTTTTAGCTATAATGCAACCTGTTGCCTGCCAACTAGGACAGATCTTCATGCCAGGCAGCACTTCACATACCTGCTTCATTATGAAAAATGGTCAGTGAGTTTTTCCTGCCAACCACAACTTGCATTTTCCCTAAAGTTTCATAAAACATAATGCAATATGGTCTGAGTGGTTCCCAATGAAGCAGAATTTGCAATTAATACATTGATTTAAACCAAAATGATTATCAGTACATTTATAATGAGTGAGCATGGAAAAGGAGCTAAAAGCAAAAAATGGAATGAATAATTGATTTGGTGTTTTTTTTAAAAAAAGTGGATTATATTTGTAGTGGGGGGTGGAATAAAAATCATTTTTCCCTTTCCAAAGGTTATTAAAGTGACAAATCTAACTTTGGATGGACACTGGTATATATCAAACAAGAGTCCATATTTTGGGAGTTGGAGGCAAAAATGACCTTTTCTGGTACCCCTTTTGCACCACCTGGTATCATCTCTGGGTTTAGGTGGTTTCACTTAGGCAGATTGTTTTTCTACAACTTGACAGCTCTGAACAGAAGACCAAGCTCAATTCCCACTTCTATTCGCCAATCATTTCAGTCCAGGATGTTGCTTCTGCCATTTGTGACCTTTTTCTAAACAAACTTATTGTCACTCCTAATGACATCATTCTAAGCAATGAACTCAGGGCATGAGGAGTCTGACACTTTTTGTAAGTTCAAGAGATCCTTTATTGAGTACATCATATCGACCAAGGATGGGATTCAACTGGTATAACTACCGGTTCTGTTGCTCTGTGTCACGCACATGCACAAGTCGCGTAAGTGCAATTTACGACCACCTGAGCTGCCCGGACAGCTGAGCAGGGCTGCATGTGGGTGCTCAGCGGTTGGAAAAGCCCTTTTTTCCTGATTTTTCAACCACAGCTCTGCTGCACAAAGCAGCTATGGTTGAAAAAGCAGGAAATAAAGGACAGATAAGAGCCCAGGCGGGCGGGTGGGCCAAACAGCAGCAAACACAGAACCGATTTGGTGTCTGCTGCTCTTCAGAGCTGACGGTTCTGTAGAGCCGGACAGAACTGGTAGAATCACACCCCTGATATCGACATTTAGAAAGGTGAACCTAGCTCTAAATTATTCCCATGCTCAGGTATTGTTAAAAGAATATGATCTCCCTAACCCCACTGCCTTGTCCCTCAGGTTACATGGGCCAATCAGTCCAGGTATAGGTTCCCGCTGAATTTCAGGAAATGTCCGTTGAAATGACCTTGATTCACATGCCAGCTGGGAGATGCTATGGCTAGCCGGCTGAGGCACCCCATTCCTGTGTCTCCTCCCATGCTGTCCCCATTCTCCCTTGAATGGCAGCCAAGAAATGAAGCAGAAGTAAGCATGGCTTCAGCTGAAATTTTGCAGGTTGACACTTATAAGATTATAGGTAATAATTAAGTTACCTTGAGTACCATCTGTCCACCCACAAACAGATGGTTCTCAATGTAACTTAATGCAACTAAGAAAGTTAAGTCATTCACATGTGCTCCCTTCTACTCTGTTCCTACTACCTGCTAGCAAGGAAATAATCCATTCTAAACAGTGGTTCAATAGTGGGCACTAAGCAACACCTATGTAAATAATCCTACAATATACATTAATTTTAGAAAAATACTTCTAGGTAATTTATTGTAAAAAAAAATGAACTCCTGAAACAAATCAGAATAAATAAGGAGAAAACAAAATGCCAAGAGTGTAGGCTGGCTGCCCCTAGGAGTAGGATCTTCTCTGTGGGGGAGCCCACCCTCTGGAATCAACTACCCCTTGAGTTGCACCTGGCCCCTGATCTCCGCTCCTTCCGCTGTGACCTCAAAACATGGTTATTCTTACAATCCGGCCTGGACTGACAGGGGATCGGGGTTTTAATTTGAAAGGTTATTTGGCGTTGATTTAATATTTTTTTAATTTGTTTTAACTTTTGTATTCTCTGTTTTTTATGTACGCCGCCCTGAGTCCCTCGGGAGAGAGGGCGGCTTATAAGTCCAAATAAGGAATAAGGAATAAGTAAGATAAAAACCAGAATAAAAATAAAAAGGAGCAAAAAAAAATCAACCTCTTAAAAGATATGTTAGAGAAATACAATGACTGAGAAAGATTACAATAAACACCCCCACCCCTGTTTTAGTGAAGGGGAGAAAGTCATGATACATCATGTGACAACAACGTGATGACATGAGTTTGACACCCCTGTCCTAGAGAAATGCAAGCTCTTCCTACAGCCAACTCCTCTGCCCTTGGAAGCCTACCCCACTCTAACTTAAATCCTCTTTTTAACCTTCATGATGGCTTGACAGTTTGGAGACATTCAAATCTGAAAACTACTCACATCCTGATCTTTGTGTTGGGTTTGAAGATGTTAATCTTCCCACCCCTTACTAGAATTCAGAAGTACTGGGTTTTTCAAGCATTTATATCAACAGGACTGGAAAGCATCCAGCCTTTTTTTAACTTTCTCATTCTGGATATCATGCAGAACTTTGGTTTGATTAAAGGTCAGGTGAAGCACTCAAAGGGTTTGGGGTTTTTCAAAGCAAAGTAGTTATACCTGTCATGCCCCTGGTCGAGACTGACTCTGAGGGAGAGGAGACACAGCCAACAGGGAGTGGTCTACTTGGGAGGAGAGGGCCATGATCCTCTTCATGGGTTGTAGGTGTGAGATCTGCATAAAAGTCTGGACCTGCATGCTAGCAAACACTGGAGACAAATTAGTGTTTTATTCCTAAAGAAGGTTTATCTTGGTTGGCATTCTTCCAACGGACTATATCTGGTTATCTTCCTGAAGTTGGCAATTATCTGTCCTGGTCTGTCGTGGAATTTTATTCAGTGCGGTTTGTTTTTGTTTTTTGCTTCATTATTGGCTCTTTGAATTTGAATTGGGTTTCTTTTCTTTGAAATGTTATTTTGAAAATAGTTTACTCCTCCACTGTGAGCAATTAAACAGTGATGCCAAGTTGAAGGCATTAAAGGACTTTTAGTTATGTTTTGGGTTTTCTTATATTTCTGATATACTCTGGGTCATCACAATACCGCTTCACTTTGTGGTACTCTAAAGCAGAGGTGTCAAACTCACATTGTCATGGTGGTGTCACGTGACATATCAGGACTTTTTTCCCCTTAGCTAAACCAGGCAGGGGTGAGGCTAGCACGTGACATATCTGGGCCACTGGCCACAAGTTTGGCACCCCTGCTCTAAAGTCTCCTCTGCAGTCTTCTCATATTGCAAGTAGTAGAAGAGGCTTCAACAGAACCCAAAACTCTTCATTCAAGCAGATCATGTTACCATCACAACACAAATCAAGGCCGCTTCTCAGAATGCTAGTATTTGAAGTTTAGCAGGGCAGCTCCTGAGTTATCATATTATTATGATAACGCATACTAACTTGGGAATGAGGCTGAAAGATAGAAAGAGAATAGGCAGAAGTGATCCAAAAATGGTCTATAACAATGGGAACACAAATGAATGGGTTGGGAAAAAATCCCTTTGACTAGCTTGCAATGAACTTATCCCTGCTACATATTTATATTCAGTTACATTTCTCCCCCTAATTGCTAAGTACAAGAGGGAACAACCTGTTCATCACAAAGAATTACTCATGAAATTCAATATATTCAGCACACTGGAAATTCAGCTGTATATTTGCATACCTCAAGTAATATTATTTAAATAAAACTGACATTAGCATGTTGAGAACCAAACCATTGCTAGTGGTCATGTTTCTTTTAGGGCATCCTGTTATGTTATTTCTAGAATAAGATTTAAAGCAGCATCTATTAATGTGTGTCACCTAGGCAAAGACCAAAATTGTGTTTGTTTTTCTATGTTTTCTATGTGTTTTATCAATTTAACTTCCAGAACACATTCGGATCACACCATTTTTTAAAAACTGCACTGGAAAGATACAAACAAATATACCTTTTTATAGTTTTTATGGAATTTTAAATGTTGGATGGAATGAAACATTTTTCCCTACATCTTTAATATATAATTCAAAGAACTTTCCACCACCCCACCACAAATTTTCCCTTTATCTATAAGAAATGTGCTTGTGAGCAAGAGTAGTATTTTGCTGAATTAAGAAAGAATTTATAAATACTCAGTGCAAAACCAAATACAATAGATCAAACATAAAGATGTAAGAAGAAACTGTTATGTATGCAGAGTTTGAATTGATTGGTTGTTCTTGTAAAGTGTTTGAAATCATTGGTTAAAAAGTGCGGGAAAACCCTGCCCTCTGATTGGCTGTCAGCCGAGGCAGCCGGCTATATATAGCTGCCTCAGCTAAGCCAAATTGGATCCGTTCTGAGCTGAAGTCACAATAAAACTTAAGAGCTGAAGCACTCCGTGTCTGCATCTTCATGCAAACTTAACAGAAACAGCAACAAAATTTTGCCTAACAGATTAGTTGATGTTTGTGTGAGCTTACTACGATGTAAGTATCCTTGAAAGCAATGCTTTTAATTCACAGGAGCAAACTATAGTGACATGCAGTTCAGAAACGTTGCTTCTGTGGCTCTTAGTTTAGCTAGATCAAAACATTGCCCCCCTTTTTCATTTCGAGACTTTAGGGATCTTATGGGGCAAAATGGATCTGTTCTGGGGAAATCATTTGATACTCAGAAACAGGCAGAAACTGACAGTAAATGCCCACCACTGCTTTAAAATAAGTGTTCTTAAAGCTAGGTATTGTTTTAGGATTCCACCTATGTCATAATTCAGAATTACATGTAAAAAAATTTACATGTAAAAAAATAAATCTAAATATCTTGGAAATTGAGACTGCTTTTTGTCTCAATCTTACAGAGAACTCAGACATGCATGCTGTCTGTAGCCATGGAAACAGCAGTTTTAACAAACCCAAACTATACATCTCCGGAAAATGACAGCAACTTTCTTATTAAGAGAGGCTGTTCAATCTGATGTGATATTATAATCCCATATGGGACTTGAAGCTATCATGAACATTTGTAAGAAGCAAGAAAAAAAAAGACAAGATATATGAATTAAACTCAGGTAGGAAGATGACTAGGTGTAATATTTGGGACACTTTTTGACACATTTCTAGGATTATCAACACAGGATGGTCCTAGATTTAAGGAAAAAAACAAATACCATATGGAGAATAAATGATAATCACTTTTAGTATAATTGGATTGGGGTTAGAAAAAAGCAAGCTAAATCTAAACCATGAAAGGGTGGGATGGTTCTACCCTTTTCCTAATTTTTCTACCCTTTTCCTAATTTTTAAAAAATGATAGAACTACAGAATGAACATATGTTTCAAACTATTTTTGTACATCCATTTACTTTGCATGCTCTTATAATTCTCTTCATGTGAAAAGAATATTGCCATATAGTGCTGAAGATTTTCTTCCTCAAGCAAATTATCCAGCAATTTATCTTTATGTTTAAATTTAACCACTCAGAGTCACCTTCAATGATGATAGGCAGTATACGAATGAAATAAACAGACAGACAGACAGACAGACAGACAGACAGACAGACAGACAGACAAATAAATAGATAAATAGATAAATAAAGTTTACCAGAAGTGAACCTGATCACCATTTCTTGTTGACAAAGGAAGTTCAAAATATTCATTTAAAAACCAGCATACAATGGTAATTTATACTATTCTTGATTTTACAACATACAGGCATT
>CM019150.1:191207240-191285216 GCA_009733165.1 Naja naja | reverse complement strand
AGGTTGACTCAGCCTTCCATCCTCTCAGTGTAGGTAAATTGAGGACCCAAGATTGTTGGGGCAATAAGCTGACTTTGTAAAATGCCGAGAGGCCAAAAGCCCTAGTAATAAGCAGGCATATACAATGGAATGAAGGCTATTGCTGAGCGTATTGGGTTGTGCTCCAAAAATTGTAAGCCACCCTGAGTCTCCGGAGAAGGGCAGCATATAAATGTGAATAAAATAATAATAATTTGTACACAAACATTTCCTGGTCTGCCTTCTATTTCTGCCAAGAAGGCCTCTGGCAATATCCAAGGATCATTTTCCTTCAATTTCTAACTCTTTCTTCACTTTAATTGGCCATTGATGTTTCAGCTTAGCTCATCTGGGAAGTTTCTTCCCTTTTCCCTTTCCCAAAACATCCATCAAAAAGTATCAGAGTTATTTAACTCTACCTTCAAAATCCCATTCTCCTGTTGCTGCATCTTTGAGCAATTTCACACCCACATCCTCAGCTGCTGAACTCCGGGACTGCTTCTGGTTTTTTTGTTTCTTGGGATAACTTCAGAAATTTAAGTCCAGACTGCATTGAGTTGCAAGAGTTGGGCTGATGCACAGTCTGGGTTATGGTCACCACAAGACCTGATAGGTTATTCCTCTGTTTTATTGCCCTTGCCATACATTCAGAAAAACAACCCTGGCTGCTTGGACACTTATGCTCTGGTTTTTCCTTTTATTGATTCTTCCTCCCTCTAATGCCATGCCTTTCTTTAGCTTTCCCAGATGTTTGCTCAAATGAATGCTTTTGCCCTCTCTTCCCACATTATTTTCTTTGACACTAAGTAGACACTTTCTCTTTAGTTTCCCCTTTTGTAGCATCATTGCTTGGATGCTGTAGGCCCCACCCCAATGGGGTGGGGGTCAGACTCACGAAAATGGCCAAATCCTGCAGATGCTGCTGAGAAATACACTGTTCTGACCAAGGCTTCCTCAGACTGTAATTAAGCACATGCTTAGTCCAAACAACTCTTGTTTTATTTCAACGCTGGGAATTCTGTTCATTCCCAGCCTGTAATGAGTCCCAAACAGTCTCGAGATAAGCACCCACTTTTATCTCCTTTGAATTGCTGCCAACAACTAAAGTGCCAAATTAACTATAAAAAACAAACGAAGAACAAAGTCCACACAGAGCTTCAAGGTTTAATCTGAACAGAGTGAATGACATTGCTTCCTGCAAAGGTTCCTGTCCCTTTGCACTTCCTTTATATCTTATGGGAGGGGCAGTCACCTCCAAGCCTTACTCCCAAGTCATGTGCACTGGGAACAGGCTTCCCTTGTTCCTCTGCCTCACTGCTGTCAGATTCTGGAGGCCCGAGTCACCACATAACTTCCAGATGGCCCTGGCCCCATCTCTGTATTGGATGCAGTACCCTTGTCTAAGTCCTTCCCAGACTTCCAGACTAGCCCATGTTCTTCCCCACTGTCTGATTCTGCTGCCATCTCTGCAGGCTGCTGGCGAACCACAACATACACAATTTAATAACTAATTTTTGATCCAAGCAGTGGAGTTCAGGATATTTCATGTAGGAATAAGATGTGATTGAATTCCTTTGATATTTCTTCTTTGAAGACCCATCTGCATCACAGGATTTATATGAAGTTTTTTTTTGAAGAAGGATAGGTTAATGAGTTTTAATAGTACTTAAATACTATTGTTTACAGTTGCTACAATAATCAAAGCAATGGAAGAACTGCTTTTTGGTTCTTACTTTCCTCTCTAAGTACAAGGAAACTATCAATTATTCAGTTTTTGGTGGAAACAGAAACATTAGTATTGGTAGCTCCTATGTTACTACTCAAACTTCTTTAAAAAAAAGGAAAGAATGCTTTGTAATGGACAGGTAGTGGGAAAGCTCATGAAGTTATCTATTCTATAGCAATATTATTTTTTGCATATTTGAACACAAATTGCTCTATTGTAGATTATAAATATGATGATTTACGTGGAAATTTTAATTTGGAATCTGCAAAATGGATGTGCTTTGGAAAGTTTAGGACTCTCTGTGATGCAGATGCCAGGAGAGGGCTATTCAGATTTATAATGCAACCTATAGTTCTTTGCAAGAATCCTCTAATGTGATTTATAAATGAGCATACAGCATTCTGCAGCCACAGTAAAAGATACTGAAAATGGCAGGCTGTTCATCTGCTGAAATCAATGCACACTGAAGAAGATGACTGCCTCCCCAGAAGCATTCACTATGCTACAAGATCAGACCAAGGACATGTGAATAGAATACCAATGTGATGTGTAAATACAATCAAATATTCGTTGCTAACTTCCTTCATCAGCTCCAGACAACATAGAGGCTTTGCACACTAGCCAAAAACAATCAGATAGAATTAAAGTAACATGAAAATTAACTTAAGAAACTTCACCTAGAATAATAATTGTAAAGAAAGCCACAGGAACTATTTAATTTTATTTCTAATACAATTTTCTTGAGGTTCCATCCCTATATTATCTTGCATGATTTTAATAGACTAGAGTCCTGCTAGTAGTCACGCCAGCATCCATTATTTTTATGGAGCTTCTGATAATTCTGTTGTTTCCTTTGGTTACAGTACTTAGTTAATTAATTACAATATTTATATTTCTCCCCTTTTAAAAAACCCAGAAAGAGGTTGTATTTTATTTTTACATAATATTAATAGTCCACAAATTAAAACCTTAGCCTTTAACTTTTTTAAAAGCCATCTTTTAAAAAACCATTAAGGAAAATGAACAATGAGATTATTATGCGAGTAAAATAGGCAGTAAAACAGACTAGATTTATACTGATTAACATAAGCCAACTATTAGTTTGGATTGGCACTGATTATGCGATTCCATTAACTACTGGTAAAAGTTGGCATATAGCAACAATCTTCAATCTAATCAACCTTTAAATATTTATATTTAAATTTGACATAAAGAAAAAAAATGCCATTTTTGGATAAGCAAACACAGATAAAGACATACAGACACATACTGCACTCTCTGGAAAGTGTATAAGCTCACTGATTGAAATATATCTTATTAATCATCTAAGATTTGTTTAATTACCAGATAGCTTTCATTTGGGGGGGGGGGAAGGATAGTTTGGAATGCTATAATTAAAAAAATATGATTACAGACCTGGAAAATGATCCAGAAATGGCTGAGATTAAAACTTTCCCAATGTGGTGTTCTGAATTTTAAAACCCTTCACAAAGTGTTCCATGAAAGTCAAGGGCTTTTCAGGAACTTCATGAGGAAAAGAGTAGGGCTTTTTCTCCCATGACAAAAAGCCAAGGTTACTATTTTGTAGCTCAGAGGTTCCAGGAAAGTTTTTAATGAACAAGATCCACAGGTTCAAATGTTTAAAATACCCTCTTCAGTGTCCAAACTTTCAATTTGCATGATTCTGATGCTGGAGGTGATGGAACTGTAAAAAAAATATGAAAAGTACCAATCTGGGAATATCTGATTTAGATTCTAGGCCACCAGATGAATCTAAATCAAATCTTAGATTTGAAGATGGGCCAAATCTAAAAATCTACAATGATAGTGATACTGAAAACTTATTAATTAAAAAGATATCTTTTCATTTATTTGTCTTCAGTATGAAAAATCATAGATGCTTTGACTGTCTGTCCAAGGCCCACTATGAAAGGATAAGAAGAAAAAAAACCCACCCCTCATTCACAAAATTAAAATATCAAAAATAGAGCAATACACTAAAATGCAGAGTATCTATGTGACTATTACAGAAAAAAAAAGATTAAAGTTATATGTAAACAACCAATTGTTACAATAGGGATTTGATTAAAAATTATGCCCAAATCACCTCATCAAATACCATCAATCACGGGTGTGTGTATACTTCCAATGTGACAATTTATATACCAAAAACTTTAACTATGTTAAAAGTTATCCATATATTGACTATTTCTGCTTCTCCCAACACGGTCAGTTAAATGTTGTACCAGGGCTAAATTCAGTGGGTGTCCTTTATTACTAAATGACTGAAAATGCCACTGCATTCTTCTGGGAGTGATCTAATGAGGAAAGGATCTGATTTATGTAGGAAGAACTTTTATATCATTTGAGGATTATTCAGGATCATGGAAAGGTACATTGATGCTGTCCTTTTTCTTCTTTGTTGCCACTTTAAGAAATCCAGATGGATATGTGAAGTTTTACCAATTTTACTGGAAGACTATTACAATTATATTATTTCTTAGCTGGTTAAATATATAATGCTGGTTAATTTATGGAGCAATAATTGTCATTGTTACCTAACTTGATTGTTTTTACATATTTACAGTTAAAGTATCCTGGGCATTGTTTAAACATTTCTTTTACAATCTGGCATCTTGCTCATAAGGTAGAAGAAGACAAAGGATTTCAGCTGAGCCAGTGCTGTGCAAAGCTGTCTATTGAATTTTTAAAACATGTTAATGGTTTTTGCAAGGAAGAAAGACAAACAAACACATTCGCCTTTCTACTGTGACTAATCTCTATCAATGATGCACCAAGTGAAACTTGAAGCTAGCGCCTGAATAAATAGGCTATGCATTTCTTATGTGACTTTCTTCAGTAAAATATTTTGATATTTCTTAAAGGCATGTACAGTAGTTGGAGAGCCAGCTTTTTTTTTTTGCAAAATCAATTTGGCCCCAAAAATCCAAATAAATCCACTCTTTATGAATGATGTATCCTAAACTGGCTGCATAAGAACTTATAAACAATAGTGTTAGTTTGGATCCTTCCTACAGTACTGATTTACAGCCAGTATTTAGAATTAATAAGGAAACCATGGGGAACATAAAAAACAACTATAGAAGTATGACATTTGTTATGTATGCAGGTTTGAATGTCATTGGTTTAGTTTGAACTGTTCTTGTAAAATGTCAGAAATGATTGGTTTAAAAAGTGCAGGAAAATCCTGCACTCTGATTGGCTGGCAGCTGCGTCTGCTGGCTATAAGTAGCAGCCGCAGCCCAGCCAAATCGGGTCTGTTATGAGATGTAGTCACTAATAAACTCTTTACTGAAGCACTCTGTGTCTGACTCTTCATGCAAACTTAACACTGGTGACGAAGGTGGGATCCTTCCTGAAGAGAAGACGATGCAGAAAACAAGCTGAAAGAGATGGCTGCGCTGAACTCCCCCCCAGCCCCGTTTGATCCAACGGCAGAAGACTGGGAATCGTATGCGGATCATTTCCAAATGTATTTGGAGGGAAACGATCTCACCGACATTTCCGAGAAGCGGAAGAGGGCAGTCTTTCTCACGCACTGCGGTCCGGCAGTTTTCCAGATGGCGAAGGCATTGGCGGGAGCTGCAGACATGAAGGTAATGGAATGGCCTGATTTAGAAAAGCTTTTAAGAGCCCATTAAGCCCCACAAGTATCGTGCCTCATTAAGAGACACGAGTTTTACCGTCGGGATCAAGGGGAAAGTGAAAACATTAACGACTTCATGGCAAGTTTAAGAGACATTGGGGTGCATCGAAGTTTAACAACTTGGAAGAGGCCATGCGATTGATTTGTTCTAGGCCTCAAAGACAAGGTGCTTCAGAGCAAATTATTATTAAAACCTAAGATCACGTTGAAGGAAGCCATAGAAGAGGCCTCCTCAGCAGAAGCCACCAAGTCCTCAGCAGCAGCCATGAAGAAAATTAACAAGGCCTCAAGCCATCCTGATGTGGAAAAGTCCACAACAACTCATTGCGAGCAAATAGATTCTGAATCAGACTGTAGCGAGGTGGAGGAAGGAATTAATAGACTCAGAATGGAGAGGAAAAAGAAAGACCTGGGAAGAAAGAGGCAAGATTTTTACTGCAGCGGTTGTGGGGGAAGCCACCCCCGCACTGAATGCAAGTTTCTTGATACCATCTGCCTCCGTTGTGAAAAAAGAGGTCACCTAGCAAGAGTCTGCAAATCATCCAGAACTCCACCAAGCAGAAAGAAGTTTCCTGGGACTTGAGTGGTTCAATCCATTAGGCATTGAGGTGACTGGCATCAATCATGTGAGCAACACTGAATGGGAGGAGGCCTTGAAGTCTGAGTTTCCAGAGGCCTTCAGCGACGGATTGGGCAAGTATATGGGGACCCCTATCACTTTCAACCTAGATCCCAAGGTGCCCCCAATTCGTTTAAAGCCCAGAAGGGTCCCATTTGCATTAAAGGACAAAATTGATGCACAATTAGATAAACTAATAGCTCAAGGAGTTTTAGAGCCCACTGACCACTCCAGATAGGAGACACCCATAGTCACACCAGTCAAGACTGATGGGTCAGTAAGAATCTGTGGAGACTATAAGGGGACATTGAACCATGCGCTTCAGCAGAGCGCATATCCAGTTCCAGTGGTGCATCATTTATTACATTCACTTGGCGGGGGTACAGTCTTTGCCAAATTGGATCTGGCCCAGGCATATCAACAACTAACAGTTGATGATGCCACTGCAGAGGCCCAAACCATTGTGACTCATAGAGGTGCCTTCAAATGTAAAAGGTTACAGTTTGGAGTAAGCGTGGCACCAGGCATCTTCCAAAGCCTTATGGAAAGGATGCTCCAAGGACTGCCAGGGATAGTGCCTTACTTTGATGATGTGTTAATCTCTGCTGAAAATGACACTCAATTACAAGAGAGGCTCAGAGAAGTCCTTACCAGATTCAAGAAAGCGGGGTTAAAAGTCAAGGAAGAAAAATGCACTCTTAGAACTGACAAGGTTGAGTTCTTGGGCTATATGATTGACAAGCATGGCATCCACCCTACAGATGCCAAGGTTCAAGCAATCAAAGAAGCCCCTAGACCAAAATGCAAAACAGATTTGCAAGTTTTCCTTGGACTTATTAACTTTTATCACAAGTTCCTACCTGAGAAGGCAACCATTGCAGAACCATTACACAGATTACTGGACAAAAAATCTGCTTGGGTCTGGGGCAGGAAGGAACAATCAGCATTTAACAATATTAAAAGACTAATCACGTCTGATGCTGTACTGATACAGTTCTCTGAGAATTTGCCTGTTGTACTGACTTGTGATGCATCCCCTTTTGGAGTGTGGGGGGGTTGAGCCACAGGCTTCCCAGCAGGAGGGAAGCCCCTATTGCATTTTACTCTCACACTTTAACCAAAGCAGAGAGGAATTACAGCCAATTGGACAAGGAAGCCTTGGCAATTGCTGCAGCTGTCAAGAAATTCCATGAGTATCTATATGGGAGAATATTTGCCATTGTCACAGATCACAAACCTTTGTTAGGCATTGTGGCAGGAGACAAACCCACACCCACTCTCCTGTCACCAAGAATGCTGAGGTGGACTGAATTTCTTGCTGCTTATTCATACAAGCTCATCCACAAGCCTGCCAAAGACATTGGTCATGCTGATGCTTTGAGTCACTGCCCACTTTCGTTTTACACTGAGGACTTTGAACCTGAGGTGCACACCTTTTTCCTAGAAACTGTTGCCAAGCTTCCAGTGCATGCTGCTGAAATTGTCAGAGAGACTGCCAAAGACACTTTATTGGCTCCTGTTATAGGCTGGATTAAGAAAGGTTGGCCTTTTCAAGATCTACCTCACCTTGCCCAACCTTTTAAATCCAGGCAAACTGAATTATCTGTATTAAGAGGATGTATTTTGTGGGGTAACAGGGTGGTTATTCTTGCAAAACTGAAAAAAGAGGTTTTGGAAATGTTACATGAGGGTCATCCTGGTATTGTAAGGATGAAGGGATTGGCCAGGAGTTATATATGGTGGCCAGGTATTGACAAAATGGTTGAAAACTGGGTTGCATCTTGTCCCAACTGTCAGGTCGTCAGGCCTGCCCCACCTCTCACCCCCATACAAGAATGGGAATGTCCTAGGGGCCCATGGTCTAGGATTCACATTGATTTCGCTGGCCCTACCAGAGGGCATACCTTCCTTATTATAGTAGATGCATATTCCAAATGGCTAGAGGTCATCCCTATGGCAACCACCACAACTGATGCTGTCATCAAGCAGCTTAAAAAGCTTTTTGTAACCCACGGGTTACCTGATGTTCTTGTCTCTGACAATGGCCCTCAATTTACATCCAACCTTTTTGAATCCTATCTAGCACAACAGGGTATCAGACATGCCTTGACTGCCCCTGGGCACTCTTCGGCTAATGGCGGGTTGAACGCATGGTACGTTTACCAAGGAAAAGCTTCAGCAATTGGGTCCTGGGGACATCACTGAGAAAGTTGAAAAACTTCTTAGTGTTCAGCACATCACTCTAACCCATCAACTAACTTATCCCCAGCAGAGTTGTTGATGGGTAGGAAACTTAGGTCTTCCCTTGACCGCCTTCATCCCACTTACACACCCAACGCACCACTAGATTCCACTAGCAAAGTTCGCACGTTCAGTGTGGGTGATTCTGTTTATTCTAAGAACCTTATGGGTGAACCTTCATGGATTCCTGCTGAAATAACTCAAATCACAGGCTCTCGTTCTTACAGGGTGCAAACAGAGGATGGAGTCCTCTGGAGCAGGCACATTGATCAGCTTAGATCCAGATTACCTCAGGAACATCGCAATTGTTCCTCTCTAGTTCCCATACCTAATGCCTTTTCTAGGGGGGAAGGGGAGGAGCATGAGGATAATCAGCAAGCAAGAATCAACCCCATGTGTAACGAGCCATTACGACAGGAACCATCCCAAAACCTGTCACAATGCCAAAATCCATCCTTACAAGTGGAAGATTGCACATCACTACCTGACTTGGGTTCTGACATTGGTTTGGAGATGGGTTGGGAGGAGAGACCAGATTGTAACAATCAAACAGGGTCTTCTTTCACTGGAAGCCCGAGTAGGGAAATGTCAACAGACACATTTCCTCTTTCACTGGGTGAGAACATTAAAACTTCTGAACCACGAAGGTCTCAACGTACACGTAAGAGCCCCACCTATTTAAAAAAATACATTAGATAGGTTGGGGTTTGAGTATGGACTGAACCTAGTGGGGAGGGGTGTTATGTATGCAGGTTTGAATGTCATTGGTTTAGTTTGAACTGTTCTTGTAAAATGTCAGAAATGATTGGTTTAAAAAGTGCGGGAAAATCCTGCACTCTGATTGGCTGGCAACTGCGGCTGCTGGCTATAAGTAGCAGCTGCAGCCCAGCCAAATTGGGTCTGTTATGAGCTGTAGTCACTAATAAACTCTTCACAGAAGCACTCCGCATCTGACTCTTCATGCAAACTTAACAACATTAAGTACAAGCAGATATATAAGCTGCAAAAACAGGAGTTAAAAAGAAGTAGTAGCTAAACAATGGTGCATTATACATACCCATGCTTTGGGATAGGCAGAGCAAATGTTACATCTATCTTCAACATGTCATAAAAATTAGAGCTAGAGAAACATGGTGGTACAAGTGTCCATAAACTTCTAAAACAGCAAAAACTCTACACATGAAGTCTAGCAATCTACAACCTGGCCCAGTGAAGTCTAACAATCTACAACCTGGCCCAGAGTGGAAAACAATGCTACATTAGGGGCAACACCACCACCTGTCTCTTTTAAGCCATACACAGCTTTATTTTCTTCAGATAATCGAAAGAGCACATTAGCTTTGCTGGCATTCTGTTCTAGCTATGTTCCTTGCCATGGTTAAAATGTGCTGTCCTGGTTTCCAATTATTAATTTATATTTCATTTACTGTAGAAATAAATAAAAACTGTTGTATCCTTAAGCACATAGGATTCCATGTGGGGCCTGGCCAAGGCAAAATAGAGTGGAATAATTGCTTCCCAAGACCTGTTCTCTGCACTTAATATATCCCAAAATGCTATTTTGAGATATATTAAGAGATCCTTATACCTAACACTGATTAGCAACCTGGCTGTCACATTTTCCAGGATTTTCCAGAACCCAGTGATCTAGGAATGGTAACAGTTTGCATTAGCCATAATTGTATAAATGTGCTTCTTATCATAGATTTTCTAGTGACAGCTGCAGTGTGATGGTGCTGGCCAAGGAATACTACCCAAGTATGGACATGGTATTTCTGTAGTAAATTTTATATTTGTTTTGGCAGTAAATCACTGACCTCCAGAGCTTAATGTTAGTTGGGATTGGCAGAAGGCACATAAGTGCAATGTGGCTAGATTAGATTATTGCAGACAAAAATGAGGATTCATATGTGACAGGCAGCTAATTGTCCACATTTCACATATATACTTTTGAGAGTTTAAACACTGATTTTTTTCTCCTTTCTTTTAAAGTAACTTTTATTTCGTGAAATGCTTGGTGTCATTGCATGATTAAGATAACCACCAATCTCAATCTTTATGTTCTGAGGAGTACACCTCATTCCACATTTATTTTCAATTTCCAAGTTTAGGTTTTTTTCCTTATCACATTACTTCTATGTTGTCTGGATTTAGTTTCATCCTGTTGTCACTTGTGTACCCTAATATTAATGTTACACAGTATTGAAGCCTACTTATTACTTCACTGGAGCTAGATTACCAATAGAAAGCAGTACTTGTTCACCCATCTCCCTTTCTCCAGGCTGTTGTCCTCTACACACTTCTGAGGAATATGTTTTAATTAAATATAATCTTTCCCATACTCTTACTACTTTGCATAAAGATGCAACTTACAAATAACCTGAAGATGATTATCTGATCCTTAGTGGAATTTACAAACCCTACAGGGAATTCTACATAAATAGAGAAAGCTATACAAATCCTACATGCAGACAGAGAAAAGGTGCAAATCACTAAACTCCTTGCTGTTCTTCTGCATCATCACTAAAAATAACTAGTGGAGTGCCATTCTTTCCACCTAATTTATGATGTTAATTATTCAACAAGGCATTCAGTACCAACCAAAATCCAGTTGAAATTGGTCCAGACAATCTGTTTTTATTAGCCTTCCCAAGTAAACTATATAGATAACATGGCTAGATAAGCTAAATCTTTTTTATTGTAAGGCTACATCAGAGGTCTCCAAACTTGGCAACTTTAAGACTTGTGAACTTCAACTCCCAGAATTCTCCAGCCAGCTATGCTTAAAGTTGCCAAATTTGGGGACTCCTGGGCTAGATTAACAAAATATTAACTACAACCAAATGAATTAGTCAAAATGTAGAAGGATTAAGCAAGTAGGTGGTAGTGGCCTTCATCTTTCCACATTACCTGTCCATAAGCTCTATGATCAATTTTGTTTGTAAAAGGAATGAAAATTGCTTACTGGTTGTTTCAGTTCTCCTTCCCCCAACAAGGGAAGTAAATTCCAACTTAATAAGTAATCCTTGGTTCATTGCATCCAGTTGATGTTCACTGTGTCCTCTTCAGAGAGTTCTTTTGCCACATTTTTAACTAGATCCATTTTTACCTACTTGCATCCTTGATCTCCTCAATCTTGAAAACTAAGATATCAGTACAGCTCTGTTAAATGAAATGTGGCACTTTAGAATGATTGTGATAATACTCAAGCCATTTTTCTATTCTATACATTAACCAGCATGTCAATAACATTACTGACAGACAAGATAGAAAATTTCCTATGTGCATTCAAGAAAATATCAGGATCTATCCAACATAGCCACATCTATAGGTTCTGACCATTTTCTTCAAAATGAACAACGCAGGACTGGATATGTGTGAGGCATGTTGCAAGCAGAGAAGGAGTGGGGCATCATATAACTCCAATGTTTCTTTCATTGGTTTGACCCTTTGGTTCCCCTGCAGATGTTGCTGACCAAGCATTGAGATCACACTGTTTTAACCTGTCCTTCATACCTACAGAAGTTTATAGCTTCTTCCAGTTGAAAACTAATTAAAGAGGAAGGTCCTCCACAACAATGGAATTAAGCTCTGTAGTTTTTGCAGGATCCAATCTGGGTCGGTCACTGGGAGGTTTGGTCTTCTGAGCTTTCAGACTTGTGCCATTCTCAGGGAACTTCTTTCTCACCAGAATGGGTGCTTTGGGCTATTCTATGCATAGTATATATGTGGTGCCTGATTGTGCCTAGTACATGTATATTTGCTTCCATTTGTAGTTCTTTATCACCATTCCCAACCAAAACCAGTATCAGATTCAGTGAATGTGCTGCTGCATGTATATAGCTAAATACCAATTGGAACATGATCATGATGGCAGACAGTATATCAACCCAGATAGAACAATAAATAAATGTAAAATTGACAGATTGTCACATGGAGCTTTTGCTTGAGATGGAATTTCTGTAGCCAGTGTACTCAAGCCCTAAGTGCTACATCACAATCTCTGACAGACAAAGCTTGGAGAGATTAACTTCCTAATTGTGATTCAATAATGCATGTGAAATCAATGTTTTCATCCATGAACAAATCCTGGATAATAGATGCTCTACAGCCGGACTGTCAAACTCACATCATTACAATGGCATCACATGATGTATCAGGACATTCTCCCCTTCACTAAATTGGGCATGGGTGTGGCCAGCACGTAACGCATCCAGCCCATCAGCTAGGACTTTGACAGCCCCGCTCTACAGCAACTGGACTGACATTAACAAATAGGACCTTTGTGTTATAAAGATCATATTTATCTTACTTGATGTCCTTGGTTAGTCTACAAACTGAAAGAAGGAAGAGCAACTAACAGCCTTTTCTTATGGAGGATAATTATAAATCAACAGTGGGTTAGATGTATTTCACAAAAACTCCAGCATCTAGGCCTCTCCAAGGAGGAGTTCCTAGTGATGAGTTGTGCATGTGCACTCAGTGCATTTAAATCATGTATTAAAAACTAGGAAGTTCAACAGAAGTTTTCTGCTCTATCCAAGAATATTTTTTTGAGCGAGATACTTATTATATATATATATATATGAAGATGACGGATGAGATTTCGTCGAAACGTTGCCAAGGTATTCTCAATCTTACATGGGACAAGACCCGAGTACACCAAGACCTACATACCTTTACCCGTGAAAATCTAAGAAAATATATATATATATATATATATATATATATATATATATATATGTGTGTGTGTGTGTGTGTGTGTGTGTGTGTGTGTGTGTAGGTCTTGGTGTATTTGGGTCTTGTCCCGTGTAAGATTGAGAATACCTTGGCAACGTTCGATGAAATCTCATCCGGCCATCTTCAGGCTGGTGTCTTCAGCTTTGTTCTTCTGGGAGAAGTGCGTGATCGTGGCTGTTTTCCCCTTTTAAACTCCAGAGTTGGCTGTGTTGTTACTTCTTGATTGGTTGATGGAGTTGATGTATGCAGATTGGATGGCTTTTCCTGAGACCCTGTGTGGCTGAGGTGCTGGCTGTGTGTCTCTCAGCCTTTCGTGTTGTAATGACCTGGGTAATGGGCTGTGTGATGACCTTCTGAGTTCTATTGTTGTGAGATCCTGGGTGTGGTGCTGTAGTCTCCTGAGTCGTTGTCTGTGTTGCAACCTCCTGATGTTTTGTGTTGTGATCTCCTGAGTTCTGTGATGTAGTATCCTGGGTGGAAGGCTGTGATGTGACATTCAGCCATGATCACGCACTTCTCCCAGAAGAACGAAGCTGAAGACACCAGCCTGAAGATGACGGATGAGATTTCGTCAAAACGTTGCCAAGGTATTCTCAATCTTACACGGGACAAGACCCGAATACACCAAGACCTATATATATATATATATATATATATATATATATATATATATGGTTCTTAGTGATTGGGCTTGTTCGATTTAATTTTTTAAAAAAAATTTATTGTTGAATTATTGTGTTTTAATTGTGAGCCACCTGGAGTCCTCATGGAGCGGGGGTGGCATACAAGTCCAATTATAAATAAATAAATAAATAAATAAATAAATAAATAAATAAATAAATATAATTTATTTTATTTTAATTTATTTATTTGATTTGTCAATCGCTTACAAGATAATAGGTATAAGTATAAACATGAGTAAGAATACAGGAAATAAGTACGAATAAATGGGGACAATAGGACAGGGATAGGAGGCACGATGGTGCACTTATGCACGCCCCTTACAGACCTCTTAGGAATGAGGTGAGGTCAATAGTGGATAGTTTGAGGTTAAAGGAGTGGGGGGTTTGAGGATGTAACAACAGTGTCAGGTAGTGCATTCCAGGCATGGACCACTCTGTTGTACTTTCTGCAATCAAGTTTGGAGCGGTTAACATTGAGTTTGTATCTGTTGTGTGCTCTTGTATTGTTACTGTTGAAGCTGAAGTAGTCATTGACTGGTAGGACATTGTAGCAGATAATTTGTATACTACGCTTAAGTCCAATCGTAGGCAGCATAGTTCAAGACTGTCCAATCCCAAAATTTCAAGCCTGGTGATATAGGGTATTCTGTTGCAAGCAGAGGAGTGTAGTACTCTTCTCGTGAAAAACTTCTGGACTCACTCAATTGTATTAATGTCCAATATACAGTGCAGATTCCAGACAGATGAGCTGTATTCAAGTATTGGTCTAGCAAAGGTTTTGCATGCCCTAGTTAGCAATTCAATATTTCCAGAGGAGAAGCTTCGTAAAATTAGATTTACAACACTTAAAGCCTTTTTGGCAATGCTGTTACAGTGAGCTCTAGCACTTAGACATTAGATATGAATACTCTGAGGTCCTTGACAGAGTGAGGGTCATCAACGAGGTCATATTCACCTAGTTCGTATTTGGTGAACTGACTTTTTTTACCAATGTGTAGGACAGAGCATTTGTTGATCAAGATTTGGAGTTGCCAAATGTTTGACCATTCAAACACATAATCAAGGTCACTTTGAAGAACAGTAGCATTGTTGGTGGTGTTGAATAGTTTTACATCCTCCGTGAAGAGGATAATTGTTTATAAATTTTTATAATTGTTTATACATTTTGGAAGGCATTAACTCTAGCACATTGTAATGCCCTTCCCACAGCAATTTTGAAAGATGGATACAAAAAAGTCCTATTTGAGCTGAGATTGTGTCCTGCGGACAAGTGGCAATTAAAACCACAGCTCACGTTCTGTTATATTGTACTGTATATAAGGATTCATGGACTCATTTTATAACTCCCAACTGGGCAAAATATATCTGGGAAATTCTGTTATTTTTTATGTATAGTTGTTACTATCAGATCAGTAAAATACAGTCTTCAGGAACATATATCTAAGGTCTGCTATATTACCTGTAAAATTAGGCAGACTTTGGCCATTCCATCAATGGTCTTGCCACTAACTATTATGTCTTGTTCTGTTCTGTTACATTTTATTTTAATGTTTTAATTTTTAATTCAGGTCTGTGACCATAATAAAATATTTATTGAGCTGATCAATTTTAGTCTATTTGCTGCTCCAGAGGAACATCTGCAAATACTATTAAAAAAAACTTTTCTTTTTGAGTTAAGAGAAGGTGATTTCCCATTAACCAGAATTCCTATCTTGTCACATTTCCCAGCTTTTTGGCATTCTTAGCTCATGTCTGAAATGAAGACACCATTACACCTTACTACCATTCCTACTGAGGTTCTGCTTTATTCCACTCTGTAAAAATAAGCAAAGCAAGTTTTGTATTTCCCCATTTGGGCCTCTGGAACAAGCTCTGATCTAATGGAGTTTTCTCAGGAAGACAAGAACATTCTTCAACAAATACCAATGTGATTGTGAGGATTTGGAATGGTGGAGCTGGAAAAATGGCACTTGTGTGAAAACGTAGTCTCCATTTGTGAATTATGTGAATTATGAATTTAAACCCTCTTTTGTTCCTTCCTTTTCTTCTTCATTTTTAAATCAGGTTAGGAAATCTTCTTGGCCCTAACAATTTCAGGTGAGTTTTTGGATTGTTTACCCAATATCACAGACCCCAGAGACAAGGGCATGAATTTATGTTTTGTTTCAAGAGGCACTCCAAATCAATAATTGTTGCAGAACAGCAAGAAGCAGTTTAATAAGGAGCACACAGCAAGTGACCTGAAATTGGGTTTCCTCTTCCTAGAGAGAAACAGAGATGGTTCAGTGAGGACACAGATATCTCATTGTGTATATTGTGCAAACCTGTTGCTTAGGGACTCTCTTGGTGCTCTAAAATGATTTAATAGGCCTTGCCTTAAAAATGTTGACATACTTTTACATAAAACAAATACAAACAAACAGAAAAATCTCTGCAACAATGGTCATTTTTATGGATCACATCACTGTTATTATTTAACAACAACTCTGGGTTTTTTTTCTGGTGAGACCCATATAATGGAATAAATTGTTGCTAAAGTAATGTAACACTCACTATATTTTCTGAGTCTTTTTTATGCTTTGAAGCTTTCTACTTTTTATATTTGAATGTTTTTTAATGAATATTTTTACTGTAGCTTGGAAACTGCCCAGAAGATGGGTGGAACATAAAACATCCAAACAAACAAATAAGTATTTTCTTGAATGAAATATAAGTTAGAAATTTAATTCCGCATACAGCATTAGATAGTAAAGATTTTCCAACTGCAGCAATAGATCATGGCTAGGCACTCTTATCTGTAAAACTGAAAGCATTCTCTGGCAAAGAAAATCAATGATATGTAGGTGCAAATTTATACCGAACCATAAAATTCATCAATTGAATGTTGAGCCAATTACTATTTTCAGTCTCATCCACATCAGATGTCATTGCATGCAAATTTATCAGAAAAAAAGGATTCCTGGATCTCAGATATAGATTTCTTTATGGTTTGCTTTAATGGTTCCATTCAAGGACCAATGTTACTTTTTGTTTTTAAAGAAATGGGTTGCTGACCTTTGCTGCCTTCCTGATAATATCAGTTAAAACAATCTAGATAGCTGATGAAATGGTATCAGGTAGAAAATAATTCATGGCTTCTGAGTGATTTCATGGACGCAAATATTGCTCTCATTCTGTAGGTACGTCATCTGATTTTTATTTATTTATTTGTTAAATTGATTTGCTGCCTATCTCATTATGGGCTACTCTAGGCGGCCTACAACAATAAAAAGGAAGAAATGAAAAGAGTGTAAACAGGACAGAAATAAAATAACAAAACATGGGTATCAAACTGGATTTCTTTGAGGGCCAGATCAGCATTGTAGTTCTCCTCTGTAGTCTGGCTGGGGGAAGAGATGGGATGGACACTTCCTGCAGCATCCAGCCAACCAAAATGGGACATGGGGGGGAACTCACAGCCTCTCTATGCTCCATTTTTGGCCTGGATGGCCTCTTGTAGCACTTTGCCGACCAAAATGAGGCACAGGGGGGCCATGCGTGGCCCTCCTGCATTCCATTTTGGCCAGCAGAGTGCTGCAGGAGACTGTTCAGGGCAAAAACAGGGCACGGGGTCAGCACGTGACCCCCCGTGCTCCATTTTGGCTGCCAGAGGCACCGCAGACTGGTGCTTTTCTACTTCCAGGCCAGCCCCACAGGCCAGATTTAAGCATCCCTGTAATAGAACAATAAAATAAACAATGGAAAAGAATACAACTCATATACATGAATGTAATAACCAAGAAGATGGACCAGTGGAGAGTAGAAAGCAAATGGTGGGGGGAGGAGGTGTAGTCTGCCACCAATCCAGCAGCCACTTTAATTTAATTTAATTTAATTTAATGGAAAAAAGAAATACTTGTTGGAATTAATGGCATTGTTTTTGGCAATCTTCCAATACATTACAAAATGCATATAGATTTCGATGGAAATTATGCAATGAGATAAAGCAGGATAGGAATCATTTTCCTACCATTTAATTGATCTTCCTATTAACTGTGAATCCAAGCATATCAGTTTACTACCTGAGAACTATACAACCATCTCTTTGTAATGCCTTATATACATCAACTGATGCAGTTATTTGGACATGGTGCTCTGTATCGCAACACATGAGTGAGAGGATAGCAATAGCAATAGCACTTAGACTTGTATTTCGCTTCACAGTGCTTTACAGCCCTCTCTAAGTGGTTTAAGAGTCAGCATATTTCCCTCAACAATCTGGGTCCTCATTTTACTGACCTCGGAAGGATGGAAGGCTGAACTAGCCTTGAGCCTGGTGAGATTCGAACTGCCAAATTGGAGGCAGCTGGCAGGCAGCAGTGGTAACCTGCAGTACTGCATTCTAACCACTGCACTGGCTCGGCTCAGGATACACTTGTATACTCATAATCTCATTTTATGAAGGAAAGGTAATCAGCTTCTCCTAAGTAAACTCATAATTCCTAAAAATAATGAAACAGTTTAAATAAGTAAGCTTATATGATCTTGGGCATACTCTTAAAATACTTTCAATACTCTGTAAGTTGGTGTATGAATTCTACCAGCTGAACCTGCCTAGCCAGTGGTCACAAATAATGGAATTGTGTAACAACATCTCAAGAGTCACAGGGCAAAGGTAAATTAGAACGCAGCATAGCTTGATCCAACATGAGTTGTACGGTGGCCTAAAGGTGGGGCTCTCACCTCAAAATTAGGAGGCTGCGAGTTTGATCCTAGGTAGAGGCAGATATTTCTCTCTTTGGGCACACTGAGAATATATCAGCTGAAAAAAACTCTGTATTGGTGACAAGAAGGGCATCATCCAACCAGTAAACACTGAACTCCATTCAGTTGCGCAGACTCCACCCCACAAGGGATTATGAGGTTGTTAAAAGAGGGCGATGACAACTTGATCCAATGTGTTTCTTTCTGAGCTTAATTTAAGGATATTTTTTTTCTTACAGTATGGATGTACCTTGTTCATTGTACTGCTACATAATCAATATTGTTTATGATTTTTAATTAACACTACTGTTCAGTTTCACTTCAGTTTTTTTATTATGTCTGTTCAAATAATTCTCATATTCCAAAATTTTATAGCCAATTGTTTTATTATTTATCTTATTGCAACAAAGAAAATGATGTTTTTATGTTCCCCCACATGAAAAAGACTTATTGCCATTTCTATAATTGATCACAAAATAAATTAATGGCTTAAAATTTATTATTTTAAAGATTATGCACATGCAGCACTATAATTTCCTATTTCTTGTGATAATTATATTTTTTAAAGCAATCCTTCACAATTATAACAGTCCAATAACATCATTCTTAACCTCAAGAGATTGGAATGCCGTAGGTAATAAGTGCCATAATTGGAATACAAATGGATTTGGGTTTTCTATATCTCAATAATAAAGACTACAATACTTCATTGGTCTAATACTGCAAGCAATTTATGATATACTTTATGTATTATTGGAATTGGAACTCTGGGGAAATTGAAATATTTGTAACTACAATCTACTAGAAAAGACTAGCAAGTGTTTATTCTATATGCCACCTCTGGTTTTGGAAAAAGAGGTGAAAGATTCTCTAATAAAGGTCAAAAGGGCCTTGGTGGTGCAGGCTGTTAATAGCCTAGCACTTAGTTCCAGCTGCCTGTAATTATTGCAGGCTCAAATCCCACCAGGCTCAAGGTTGACTCAGCCTTCCATCCTCTTGGGGTAGGTAAATTGAGGACCCAAGATTGTTGGGGGCAATAAGCTGACTTTGTAAAAATGCCGCTTAGTAATAAGCAGGCATATACAATGGAATGAAGGCTATTGCTGAGCTCATTGGGTTGCGCTCCAAAAATTGTAAGCCGCCCTGAGTCTTCGGAGAAGGGCGGGATATAAATATGAATTAAAAAAAAAATAAAATAAATAAAAATAAAAACTGTATGGAAATGTACCCATCTCAAGCAATTGTCATTTACATGAGAAAAGGCAAGCAAGAAATCCATGATTGATGTCATCTATAGTCCTGTTGTATCTTGTAAGATACTCAAGACCAAAAAGAAAAGACATGTAAGCTAAGTTTTAAGTGAAGTTGTGTCTGGTTACTTCATAACAGGCTGGTCTGGACTGACCCGGGGGTGTGGGTTATTTTAATTGTTTTAATCATTTTAACTGATTGTTTAGACTTGTATTTGTTTAATTATTTTTTATTGTAATTGTTTGAGATTTTTAATGTTCGTCGCCCTGAGTCCTTAGGGAGAAGGGCGGCATACAAGTCTAATAAATTATTATTATTATTATTATTATTATTATTATTATTATTATTATTATTTAATAGAATTAGGGAACTAATTGTAATCTTTAACCATTCACCAATTCTAGAATCTTGTAAAAAGCAGAAATTGAATTTTATCAACATGCACATTTCCACGCCCTCTGTTTGTTGTGCAAAGGAAAAGCAAAACTTGTTTTTGTTAATAATTTCTTCCTCCATTGTTTATTTCAAATACATAGAACAATCAAAGCTCATGTTTAATCTTACACAAACTTTCAATGGAGTAAATCTCATTTAATAGAATGACATTTTTTCTGAATAAACATGTACAGGATTGTGCTGTCAGAGGAATCTTTCATATTTATATGTACCTGACTGACCTCAGCATGGTTTCTGAAGATTAACTACAATGCAGTATTAAAAAAAAACTCTGAATGCTGTTTGATTGTAGAAGTATTTCATTGCATGGTTAAAGCAATCAGCAAAGTGGCAAGGGGATGTAAGAAGCAAAATGAAAGGAGATTGATGAAATGAGCACTTAGAGGGAAAAAGACTTCTTTCTCTAATAATTGTTCTATTAAAAAAGATTTTCATTAAAGAAGACCTTGTTTCAGAAGCTACATCTTTTTTCTACTGATTTTAAAAATGATGTTCTTAGCTCTTAAAAATGTCTTTTCATTTATTAAACTTTTAAAAATGTATTTATTACAGTTAATAATCAGAGAGTTTAAATGTTCTTGTACACTTTCCAGCTAATTGCTAGAGACTTTCTTTCAAGGTAGAGGAAATGGGAGTAAACAAGGAGAACAGGGGAGGAAGTGAGAGCGTTCATTTATTTTTTTATTTTTATTTATTTGATTAGTCAATTGCTTACAAGATAATAAATATAAGTATAAACATAGTTATGAATACATGAAATGGATACATATAAGAAAATAAAAGAAACAATAGGACAGGGACGATAGGCATTTGGGTGCACTTACGCATGCCCCCTACAGACCTCTTAGGAAAAGGGTGAGGTCAATAGTAGACAGTCTAAGTTTAAAGTTTTTGGGGTTTGGGGAAGAAACCACAGAGTCAGGTAGAGTATTCCAGACATTGACCACTCTGCTGCTGAAGTCGTATTTCCTGCAATCAAGTTTGGTGCGGTTAACCTTGAGTTTGTATCTATTGTGTGCTCTTGTATTGTTATGGTTGAAGCTGAAGTATTCATTGACAGGTAGGACATTGCAATGTATGATTTTATATCTCCTACCCTGCATCTCGCTGTGACCGGTAAGATCCCACAGAGTTGGTCTTCTCCGGGTTCTGTCAGCTAAACAATGCTGTTTGGCAGGCCCGTGGGAGAGGGCCTTCTCTGTGGCTGCTCTGGCTCTCTGGAACCAGCTACCTCCCAAGATCTGGACTGCCTCCACCCTACTGACCTTCCACAAAGCAGTTAAAACCTGGCTTTTCCAACAGGCATGGGGCTGTTGATCTCATGACTGTAAGCTAGTGAGATCCCCCCTTCTGTTGTTTACTGTTTTTAAATTGTTTTTAAATTTTTTATAAATGTCATTTTTGTGTTTTTTACTGTGAACCTCCCGGAGTCCTTTGGGAGTTGGGTGGCATTTAAGTCAAATAAATAAAATAAATAAATAAATAAACAAATAAATAAATACATAAATAAATACATAAATACATAAAAACATAAATAAACTATACTTAGATCGGACCGAAGATGGCATAGTTCTAGGTTTTCTAGGTCTAGAACCTCTAGTCTGGTGGCATAAGGTATTCTGCAATGAGTAGAGGAGTGGAGAACTCTCCTTGTGAAATATTTCTGGACTTTCTGAAATGTGCTAATATCAGATACGTAATGTGGGTTCCAGACTGGTGAGCTGTATATAGGTCTAGCAAATGTTTTGTATGCTCTAGTTAGTAGTGTGATATTACCAGAGAAAAAGCCATGTAGGATTAGGTTAACAACTTTTAATGCCTTTTTGGCTATGTAGCTCTTGGCTTCTACAGGGCTGTGAAAGAATTGTGCTCCATGGGTACTGCCAATGATATAATCTTTTGTTATAGTAGAAGATGTCATGAGCTCCTCATCTTTGTTCTTTGCTGGCAATGGAAAGGATGAAGGTAACCAAAATTGCCTGGTTAAAACTTTCAGTAAGGGAGATATTGTTTAGGATTTGGGTTTATTGGCTACAAGGATTGCCTTGTGCCCAACTAAATTATAAATGAAGTTCATGGTATCTAGCCTTACCCAAAACTGGGACACATGTGATTTTTTCTGGGCCAAAGCATTGGAATAGGTCATTGGCCCTAAAGTAGGTCGGTAGAAAAATGAAATTGGATTTCATGGGAGTCGAAATAGAATTAGTATGATAACTGCTCATTTATTTTATTTTTTCCCTTGTAGTATAGTAAAAAGTATAATTTGGTAAAAGACTTGAGAAGTCTCTGGGGAAGGGGTAAACTTATTGCTTGCAGAGGATTCAAGCCTTTTTATTGAGAACTGAGTTTGATTTTATTCACTAAGACTTCCTTGTGATATAAAGGGTACTGAGTGAACAAGCCATCTCCTTTGCTGTGGCAAACTGAGTCTTTTATTAATGAGATACCTCCTCAGTATAACTTATAGCTTCCTATTCTGCAAAAGTAGCATGTTCATTTTCCCAATTAAAAATTAAAATTAAAATATCTCCTAAGGCCCCCAATGTTGGCTCTTCTTTTCTTCTTCATTTGTGGTTCCTCCAGCTTTAGTTATTACTGTATACTTATTCTGAAAATTTAGTTAGGGTGGGTTGCAGAGGATCCTTTATATAATGCAAACTAAATGAATACTGAATTAAATTAATAGCCAACAAATAGTTCATAAGCTTTAAAAACAGTACACTTCTTTTTCCCATTAAAGAAGTCAGAATGTAGGGGCCAATGGAGAGAATTTAGAATGTATTCCTTGAAGAGAAGAGTTTAAACGTTCTGTGAAAAATATAAAGGACAATTACAGCAGATACCAATAAAATTGAATTGAGATTTTTGAAATTTCTCTCTTTAAAGCCAGTTTGCCACATTCAAAGGGACACTGGGTTCATCTACTCCCTCTTGTAACTACTTTAGGAAGTTGCTTGTTAATGAGTTTATGGGAGGCAAGCTTCATAATGTTGGGATATTTTCCTTGCCCCTGAATGAAAGAAGCTACAGTATTTGTAAGTTTAAGAAAAAAAACTTTTACTTTTTGGAAAACAGCAAAAGGAGGATTAAAACATTGTTTTTGGAAAGTTAAGGGGCTACGTGGACTTGAAAGAATTTTTTTAAAAAAATGCCAGATTATTTATTTATTTATTTATTTTATTTTATTTTGACTTGTATGCCGCCACTCTCCAAAAAGGACTCGGGGCGGTTCACAGATAAAAACACAGAACAATAAATTATTTAAAAAGAAATTAAACTAAACAAGCCAAAATACAACTATAAAACCAAATTAAAATCGAATTTAAAACCCACCCTCTCCCCAGGAGATCAGTCCAGCCCAGCCTGTAAAACAACCAGGTTTTAGATCGCGCCGGAAAGAGGAGAGATCGGGAGCCAGCCGAGCTCAACGGGTAGCTGGTTCCATAAGGCGGGGCGATGCAGAATAGACCCTTCCCTGGGTCACCGCAAGCCGACATTGTTGTGGGACGGCAACCCGAGGAGTCCCAACCTGTGTGCTCGCACAGGGCGACCGGTATTTGATATCGGCAGGAGACGCTCCCGCAAGTACCCGGACCCATGCCATGAAGGACTTTGAATGTTAACGTCAGAACCTTGAATCGCACCCGGAGGGCAACCGGCAACCAATGCAGCTCGCGCAGGAGGGGCGTAACATGGGAGTATCGGGAAACTCCCATCACAACCCGCGCGGCCGCATTCTGCACCAGCTGGAGCCTCCGGATGGTATGCAAGGGCAGTCCTACATAGAGAGCGTTGCAGTAGTCGAGTTGGGACGTAACAAGTGCCTGAGTGACCGTACGAAGGGCATCTCGATCCAGGTAAGGGCGGAGCTGGCGAACCAGCCGAACCTGGGCAAAGGCCCCCTGGCCACGGCTCCCACCTGCTCCTCCAAACTGAGCTGTAAGTCCAGGAGAACCCCCAGGTTCCAGGCCTATCCACAGGGGGTAACACCTCTCCCCCTATGGCCAAAGGTGGAATATACTCACTGGAGCGAGATGCCTGTACACACAGCCACTCAGTCTTGGCCGGATTGAGCTGTAGTCTGTTCCTGCCCATCCAGATCCGTACCGCATCCAAACAACGGGACATCACAGAGAGGGCACCACTGATTTGGTTTGGGGTGGAGATGTATAACTGGGTATCATCAGCATACTGATGATACCTCACCCCAAAACCTTGGATGATCTCGCCAGCAGCTTCATATAGATGTTGAACAGGAGAGGCGAGAGGACCGATCCCTGTGGGACCCCACACGTGAGAGCCCTTGGGGCTGACCTCTGCCCCCCTGCCAACACCATTGCGAACGCCCTGAGAGGTAGGAGGAAAACCACTGCAGAACAGTGCCTCCCATTCCCAACCCCTCAAGGCACCGCAATAAGATACCATGGTCGATGGTATCAAAAGGCGCCGAGAGATCTAATAGGACCAGGACAGAGGAAAAACCTCTGTCCCGCGCCCTCCAGAGATCATCCACCAGTGTGACCAATGCCGTCTCTGTACTGAACCCGGGCCGGAAGCCCGATTGATAGGGATCTAGATAGTCCGCTTCATCCAGGAAAAGCGGAAACTGTTGAGCCACCACACTCTCAACAACCTTCACTAAAAAACGAAGGTTGGAGACCGGACGAAAGTTGTTTAATACGGCAGGGTCCAGGGCAGGCTTCTTCAGGAGGGGTCTCACCACTGCCTCTTTCAAGGCAGCGGGGAAAGAGCCCTCCTTTAACAAAGCATTGACAACTGCCCGGAGCCAGCCGCATGTGACTTCCCTGGTGGCATACACCATCCAGGAAGGGCATGGGTCCAATAAACATGTGGTGGAACTCAAATGTCACATAATCCTGTCCACTTCATCCTCGGAAACAGGATCAAACTCAGCCCAGATGATATTGGCCGGACTTCTTGTCCCTCCTTCCTCAGACCACTGCAAATTAGAGTCTAGCCCCTCCCGAATCCAAGCGATCTTATCCAGCAGATACTGACCAAATTCCTCAACTCTACCCTGCATAGGATCCAACCCCATCTCCTGATGTAAGAGGGAGCAGGTGACCCTGAACAGGGCAGCTGGGCGGTTGTCTGCAGACACTATGAGAGCGGAAAGGTATGACCTCTTTGCCGCCCCCAAAGCTACCAGGTAAGTCCTAATATAGGCTCTTAGCTGGGCTCGGTCGGATACGGAGTGGGTCGATCTCTACCTGCTCTCTAACCCCCTCCTACGCCGCTTCATCTCCCTAAGCTCCTCCATGAACCAAGGAGCCATCTGGGATCTGCGGCAAGTGAGGGGACACAAGGGGACAACTCAGTTGAGGGCTCAGTAGCAGCCTGTTGCCAAGTGGCCGCCAGTACCTCGGCCGAGCTGTGGATAAGGGAGGCGGGCAAAAAACCCCAGTTCTGTCTGGAACCTTTCAGGGTCCATCAGACATTTGGGGCAGAACCATCTCAGTGGCTCCTCATCCCAACGGTGTGGGGCCACTTGTTACAATTATATTACAAGAGTTATATGGAAAAGGATGCTACAATGGATTTATGTTTGATATTAACTGATGCTTAATCATTAAAGGTGACATACAAATAATAAATCAGATATGATTTTGAAGGCTTTCTTAGCCTAGATTTACAAAAGGGAAGTGTTAAACTACTATTCCTGAAAGGAGACAAAGAGGAAATGAAAAGAAATCAACTTCTGGGACATTACTTGTTAAAGAAACTTTAAAAAAGTAAGCAGAAGGAATACAAAATGGACTTATTTGATCAGAGTTAAATTATATATGATAGATATAGTGATAATGCAGGGTAAGAAATTCTGATGCTAGCAGTATTCAAAAGATAATCTTGGAGGAAGCATAGATCTTGATATGTTGCTTGAGTTAGCCCTGTCAATATACAGAGATAATTATATCTGCTGACATAAAAATTAGACTACCTGGAATGATTAAAAGATTTTACCCTGGTAACCCTAAATAGGCTTCTATCATCACAACTGATGGAAAACACCACACAATTACCAGTTTTGAAGTTATGTTGAACTGTTGCATGTTGTGAAGATCCATCACCTTTTCCTTTGATTTGGTCTTGTGTTCTGCATAATCTTGAACATGGGATTTTACAATAAATTATAAATTATAATAAATTATTACATACAAGGTATTGCATCTCATCCTATGTTATGGATTTCAATTGCCTTTTAGTAGAGATATTCTATTAAATTCAGAATAGGAGTTCAATGTATGAAAAAAGGATTTTCTACTCAGAGATGTATCTCTTTGGATCCATTTCTATTTTTACTGATCTGTGACAACAAAATCTACTTTCTTTTGGTTGCAAACTTTTTCGATATTGTCTGTATACCACAGGGCATGGCATCCACAGAAGCATTGCATTGCTTCCTCTGCACTTAAGAAACACAGCAAAGCTGTGCTAGTGAATAAAGCCCAGTTAAATAAATTCTGTGCAGTAACAAAAATTTGCTGAGCTGAATTCTCAGTGTTCTGTCAGGTGGTACCTTCCCTTTGATATAATGATGCCACCTTTTCCAATGATGCTTCCTAACACTAACATACAATAATTGCTTTCTGCAATTAGAGGAATAATCTGCAGGGACTGAACTCACAAGCTTATCTTGTGCAGCAGCATCACTGTCCTGACATTATTTCCCTGTGTGGTAATATTAGAATGGTGTAGTGACAACTGTGCAAAAAACTATCCCTTGTAGATTTAAATGCAAAGCAGACAGTCTTCTTTGCTCTTTGGAGCAGTTAAATTAGGTTTTCTGGGTCTTCTTTTCTCATTTTTTTCCTGGGGTATGTTTGCAAGGAAAGACAACACAATCACACACACACACACACACACACACACTAATGAGTTTGTCTTATTTCAATCTTATTTCACCATAGATTGTGTTTACTGCTTATTAATAGGTTATCTCACCACTACTCAAAGGGGGCGGGTTGGTCCGTTTCTAAGAACTGATAATTACTTGCCAAAATATTTTATTCAAAACTGCACTGCAGTTACTTTGTGTTGAATAATTAAGACAGCTGATATCATTCTATGAAGTAATGACCTAATTTCAGTCTATCTTTCTTTTTCCTTTTTTTTAGTTTTTGTTGAGCTGCAGAAAATCAACCTTTCTATTAAAACAAATACTTTGGAATTTTGATACCATTGTTAATTTTGAAAAGGCTTTCCCCCTCTTAAATAGTCATAAAATTTTCTGAGTAATTAAATTTCTTATTGTATCTCAGCTAATAATCTTGCAGAGTTGTTGTAGGTACAAAATGAAAATAGATTTCTATATAAAAAGTACTGAACTCCTGAAGAAGAGGGGATTTATAAATATAGTGAATTAATTAAAGCACAGTCTTACTATACAAAGCACAATTCAAATCTGCTGCAAAGTTAAAGGACAGTAAGAAACAGAGCAATAATTCAGACTCAATACGCATACAATTTTCATATAATTATATTCACAAACATTCTATGCTATGCTATGTTATTCCATGCTATGCCACCCCACCCCACCCCACCCCACCCCAAAAAGGGTTGTTCTCAAATTATAGTGCTATTGGTGCATTAAATGTGCATTACCACGAGACATATATTTATATGGCATGGTATATTGCTTTTTTATTTGAAAAATACTGTTACAAAATTTTAGTTTATTGCTCTTTTATATGATACATAACTAAATGTGATAATATCAAATATTTCATTTCACAGTAGGCTGGAACTTCAAGTAGAATAGGAAATTATTTGGCCTAAAATGAAGCATAGTCATGAATGCAATATTTATTTTAAAAAATGCCATTCCTCAAGCCTTTGTTGGCATATATAATCTATATTGGTTTCATTCAGATCTTGGAAAGAATTTAGCAAACACTTCTCAGTGGTATTATTTACTTTTGACTATAACTCATTATTTATTAATATAAAATATGTGTTCATATACCTATCCTTAAAAGTATTGATTCATTATGTGCTATCAAGTTGGTGAGGATCCTGGGCAACCATATCAATATACATTTTTCAGGATGATCTGACCCTAACCTTGGTTTTCAGAACTTCCAGTGGTGCAGCCATTGACATTGTAATTGATTCCACCCATGTTTGTTTAGAAAATTTCTACCCTGGCCACCTCATCTAAGTTGCATAGTTTACAAATAACATACTAAAACAACATACTAAAACAATATAAAGCATTACTAAAAGCACAACCAAAGAGCTGCTGATTCAGTTCTACAGAGGAATTATTGAGACTGCCATCTGCACCTCTATAACTGTCTGGTTTGGCTCTGCAACCAAACAAGACAGACACAGACTTCAATGGATAATTAGAACTGCAGAAAAAACCAATTACTACCAACCTGCCTTCCATTGAGGATCTGTATACAGCATGAGTCAAAAAGAGGGCTGTGAAAATATCTACAGACCCCTCACATCCTGGACATAAACTGTTTCAACTCCTACCTCAAAATGACGTTATAGGACACTGCACACCAGAACAACTAGACATAAGGACAGTTTTTCCCCGAATGCCATCACTCTGCTAAGCAACTAACTCCCACAACACTGTCAAACTACTTAGTAAGACTGTATTACTATTATTCTTCTCATCCTTCCTGTTACCTATCTCTTCCCACTTATGACTATAACCGTGTTGCTTGTATCTTTACAATTTATATTGTTTTATTTGTTTTCCTAGTATGTTTTGATTGCTTATTAGTAACCTATGTATGATTTGATTGCTTATGTCTACGACTATCACTAAGCATCACTCTCACTAAGTGTTGTATCTTATGATTTTTGATGAATGTATTTTATTTTTTCTTATGTACACTGAGAACATATGTACCAAAGACAAATTCTTTGTGTGTCCAATCACACGTGGCAAATAAAAAAATCTATTCTATTCTAATAAAAAAACAAAATTAAAACAAGGTTAAAATTCACAGGTTAAAAGTGGAAATCAAATTTAAATATTTACAAGACTAAAAAGTTAACAAGGTGAATGGGGGAGCCTCAAGCCAGCAGCCCCCCCCTGGGGTTGCACAACATTTTTAGAACTCCATGCTACCATTACTGTAATCATATTGGGAGGGCCGAAGCAATTCTGCATTGAAAGGATTAGGCAGTGACATCACCGTTGCCTGGGGGGGATGCACAGTGAGAGGCTCCTTTCATGTCCCCAGTAAGCTGCCTACTTAAGTGGTACCCATCTATCCACAATCATCTCCTTTTGAACTGCTTGGTAGGCAGGAGCTAGTGCGAGTGATGGGACCTCATCTCATCCCACGAAAACAACTAAGTCTCGAACATGAGCCTGCCAATTGTCACCCCAGCATCCCAACTATGTGAGCCACCGTGCTCCATGATAATTGACAAAGTCTTAAGACTCTTCTGGAGTCTTCTGGAAAACCAGAAGAATGGATGTTCATCTCACCTCTGGAGGTAAGCTATATGTAATCAAGATGGAAACTGATGCCTTTGTTCTTCTGCTTCAGCTTGACTTGGAACATGTGAGCCATTTGAGATCTGTTCCACTGTTTACCCATAACAGGTTGTTGCTCTTATAATTGAGCTATGCTACTTTCTTGTACCATTAATATAGTCAATTTTATTTCTGTTTGCTCTGTCTGGTCAGAATGATTATATAAACATTTGATTATTTGGACAATGTATTAGCAATGAAAAAAATAATTGGATTAGCAGAAACTGGTAAGTTGTTCACTTCCTTCATTCCTTCTCCCTCTGCCCAAATCATAGTGTGAACTACATTTTCCTCCTTATTTTCAACATGGCATGCCAATCTCCAACCATAAGTCTTGCCTGCAAGTTTTGTTAATTTGATTGAATTTAACCATAACACTCATTTTTGTCTTCAGAATTATTAAATGAAGCATTAAGTTGGAGAAACATCATATGAAATTGTTGCTTCCAAAGTTGATATTTGATATTCCTATTATTTGATCATTGACTGCATTCTATCCAAGTGCTGTGTCTGAATATGAAAGTAGTCTTATTCCTCTTTGTTTTCATGTTTTGAATAGTAATAGTAATAGAATAGTATGTTCTAATAACAGGCCCTTTCATGCCTAAAATACCTAAAAAGGCAATGTATTCACTCATTTCAGATGTTCCATCGTTACAAGATCCGGACCTATTCTTTGACGGTGTTGCAGGCCTTAAGGGAGTTCCCTCTCTCCTGGGTTTGGTCTGCTGGACTTTCGATGGCCTATCTCAAGGACGGGTTATGGAACCCTGAGAGATGGTACAGCGTGGGGAGGGGGTGGGGTCCTGGGAGGGGTAATAAGAGGGTCGCCAGGGCTTCATTGATACAGTTTTTGGACCGTTTCTTAAGGGGGTTAGGGAGGGGGGTGGGTTGTGAGGAAGGGACTCAGCGCAGCCCAGGGCAGGATTGTGGTAGGGGTGTGTGTGGGGGCCGGTCCCCGGAGGGCAGAGTGGGAGCGACGATCTCCAGGGTGGTTGGGTTCGGCAGGGGACAACGAGGCGCGGGGCCAGATCAAGTTAGGGGAGCGTGCCCCCAATGTCTTTGTGCGGTGGCGTGCTCTGACCCCTACGCCTCCTCCCAATGCCCTTGGGACCCAGAATCTAGGGCCCCTGGTGTATTTTAATGCCAGGTCCGTGGCTAATAAGGCAACCCTCCTCCGTGAGTTAATCGAGGAGGAGGCTGCGGACCTGGCCTGCATCACTGAGACCTGGGTGGGCCCAGAGGGTGGAGTCCCTCTAGTCTAGTGGATTTGTGCCCCCCAGGTTTTCGGGTGTTGCACCGGTCACAAGCCCAGGGGAGGGGTGGGGGGGTGGCTGTTGTTATTCGGGAAGCCCTGATTCCAAGGGAGGTCTCTGTTCCAGAGATAGGAAGGCTAGTGTGAGGCTCTCCTCTTGAGATGCGGGTCTGAGAGTCGGATGGGCTTGCTGCTTACATACATTTCCCCCAGCTGTGTAGCAGCTGCCCTGCCTGGGCTGCTCGACACTGTCTCGGGCGTGGCGGTGGAGTTCCCAGGGCTTATTGTTCTGGGTGACTTCAACCTGCCTTCCCTCGGGGCAGTGTCGGGTTTGGCCCAGGAATTCATGGCCTCCATGGTGGCCATGGGTCTGACTCAGGTGATTAATGGCCCGACTCACGAGGGGGGCAACATGCTCGACCTGGTTTTTGTCTCAGAGCAGTGGCGTAATGATCTGGGGGGTGATGATTTTACTATCCACCCTGTTCCATGGTCAGATCATTAACTCCTATGGCTGGTTTTCTGACAAGCTGCCCCACACTGCTGGGATGAGGAGCCACTTAGATGGTTCCACCCCAAGCGCCTGATGGACCCGGAGAGGTTCCAGGCAGAACTGGGTTTTTTTCCTACATCCCTGGTCCACAGCTCTGCTGAGGCCCTGGCGGCCGCCTGGCAATGGGAGGCCGCGGGAGCCCTCAACAGAGTTGTCCCCATGTGTCCCCTTACTTGTCGCAGATCCCATGTGGCTCCCTGATATACCGAGGAGCTCTAGGAGATGAAGTGACGTAGAAGGGGTCTAGAGAACAGGTGGAGATCGACCCGTTCCAGGTCTGACTGAGCCCAGTTGAGAGCCTATATTAGGACTTATCTGGTAGCTGTGAGAGTGGGTTTATTTCTCCGCTCTCATAGCATCTGCAGGAAACCACCCAGCCACCCTGTTCGGGGTCACCCGCTCCCTCCTTCAGCTGGGGGCTGTGGTGGACCCCTTGTGGGGTCAAGCTGAGGAATTTAGTCAATTCCTGCAGGATAAGATTGCTCGGATCCAGGAGGGATTGAACTCCAATTTGCAGTGGTCTGATGCTGAGGGTGCAAGTGGTCTGGCCAATGCAATCTGGACGGAGTTCAATCCTGTTTCTGAGGATGAAGTGGACAGGATTATGCTACAGCAGAGTTCCACCACATGTTTGTTGGACCCATGCCCTTCCTGGTTGGTTTATGCCTCCAGGGAGGTGACATGCAGCTGGCTCCGGACAGTGGTCAATGCTTCTTTAGGGGAGGGTACCTTTCCTGCCGCCTTGAAGGAGGCGGTGGTGAGGTCGCTCCTGAAGAAGCCTGCCCTGGACCCAGCCAAATTGAACAACTTTCGTCCAGTCTCCAACTCCAACTTTCGTCCAGTCTTTTTCTCCAAGCCTGCTGAGCGAAGGTTGTTGAGAGTGTGGTGGCTCAGCAGTTTCTGCTTTTCCTGGAGGAAGCAGACTACCTGGATCTGTACCAATTGGGCTTCTGGCCCGGGTATAGTACGTAGACGGCATTGGTCGCACTGGTTGATGATCTCCTGAGGGCTCGGGACAGGGGATTTTCCTCTGTCCTGGTCCTGTTAGATCTCTCAGTGGCTTTCGATACCATTGACCATGGTATCCTGTTGCAGCATCTCAGGGAGCTGGGAGTGGGAGGCACTGTGTTGCAGTTGTTTGCCTCCTTCCTCTTGGGATGCTCACAATTGGTGTTGGCAGGGGGCAGAGGTCAACGCCAAGGGCTCTCACTTGTGGGGTGCCTCAGGGGTCGGTCCTCTCACCCCTCCTGTTCAACATCTATATGAAGCCGCTGGGCGAGATCATCCATGGCTTCGGGGTGAAGTATGATCAGTACACTGATGATATGCAGTTGTACATCTCCACCCCAGGCCACATCAGTGATGTCCTCTCCGTGATGTCCTGTTGTCTGGATGCGGTATGGATCTGGATGGACAGAAACATGCTTTGGCTCAATCCAGCTAAGACAGAGTGGTTGTGCGTACAGACATCTCGGCCCAGTCAGGAGATTCCATCTTTGGTCATGGGGGGAGAGGTGTTGCCCTCCGTGGATAGGGCATGGAATCTGGGGGTCCTCCTGGACTCACGGCTCAGGCTAGAGGAGCAGGTGGGAGCTGTGGCCAGGGGGGCTTTTGCCCAGGTCCAGCTGGTTCACCAGTTACGCCCATACCTGGACCAAGATGCCCTACTCATGGTCACTCAGGCACTTGTCACCTCCCGGCTTGACTACTGCAACGCTCTCTATTTAGGACTGCCCTTGCATACCATCTGGAGGCTTCAGCTTGTGCAGAATGTGGCTGCGCAGGTTGTGATGGGAGCCTCCTGGTACTCCCATATTACACCCCTCCTGCGTGGCCTGCATTGGCTACCAGTTGCCCTCCGAATGAGATTCAAGGTTTTGGTATTGACATTCAAAGTCCTACAAGACATGGGTCCGGGCTATTTACGAGAGCGTCTACTGCCGGAATCGAATACCAACTGCCCTGTACGAGCACACAGGCAGGGACTCCTCGGCATGCTGTCTGCGACCCAGTGTCATTTGGCAGTAACGCGGGGGAGGGCCTGCTCTGTGGCTGCTCCCGCTCTGTGGAACCAACTACCTCTGGGGCTCTGCCTGACCCCTGACCTCCGCACTTTCTGCCACGATTTAAAAACCTGGTTGTTTGAACAGGCTGGGCTGTGCTGACTCCTCGGGGGAGGTTGATTTTATAATGTAAACTATAAATGGGTTTTTAGCTTAATTTGGCTTGGTTAATTTAATTCTATTTTAGATAATTAATTTATTGTGTTGGTTTTAATTGTGAGCCGCCCCGAGTCCTTTTTGGAGAGGGGGTGGCATACAAGTCAAATAAATAAATAATAAATAAATTTCATGTTTCACTTTCTTCAGTTTTCTCATGCTCATTCTTCTTCTTCCATGTTCCCACTATAATTCTGTTTTTACAGCTTCAGATTGTTTCTCTTGCTGGGCAACATTGGCAGCTAGACGTCCAAAGGTCTTAAATTTAGCTGTATCATAAAACCAAGGATACTCCAAAACATCTTCAGTACTTCCTTGGGAGCATGTTGTGTGTCAACCCATGTCATCAACTGGTACCATTTTATCAACACCTTATAGTACCTATCCAAATGATTTTATTGGCAAACTACAAGAATGGCTTGCAACTGTCTTCTTCCATGAAGTTTGAAGGCTCCCCTTTGCCATTGTCTCTAAAGTGATCATACACACTCAGCATCTTCCTGTATTGCTGATGCTTAAAATAAGTGCCTGCTTGTTTTAGCTACTTTAATTGGAGCAACAATGTATTGCTTCCTTGAATGGCTGTTTCGGACAAACACACTGTAAGGTAGCCATAACATTGGATTGCATGGCTGTGATTGCCACCTCCAGCCCAATACTAATTAAACAGGAAGGCAGTTGATATGGTAAATAAGTGGAGAAATGCTACAAATTCAGTTTAGTGCATAACCACCAAGTGCTCCCTTTTGGCCAGCTAGCTAATTATAGTTTCCAATAATTCTTGGTGGGTGGGTTCTGTTTCTGGGAGGAACAAAGGAAAAATGATAAAAGCAATTATTTGAAAACTACAATTCTGTTGCAGCCTCTTATTGCTGTACGCTCTCAAATAAACTTTGCCTCTGATCCAAGTGACTCGCTCTTGTGTTTGTTGGATAACCCACCTGGTTCTGAATCCAGAACTTTCTGCTAACAGTTTTGTTTTGCTTAAAACTTCATGATCTTAAAGTGAGTGTCTTTAGAACTGTGGGAAGCCACCCTGCACAGAAGAATGAAATGTTTTGGGGAATATTAAAAAGGCAGGATAGAATATTTCCCCTAAAGGAGAAACAGGAAAAAATCTTAAGGGAAGCAGAAACCAGTCCCAGTTTCCCTGCCCCAAGCAAAAACTGGGGAGGCCAGCTTATAGAAATGCAGAATTGGTAATCCATTCAGAAACACTGGGTCAGGCAGAAACTTCAGATAAGCAACACAATAAGCAACACAATCAAGCCATAGGTTGACAAAATTAGCTCAGAAAACACCTAGGATTTGCATTTCCCTTTTTGCCTATAGAGTCAGCCTTGACCCTACATGACTCCATAGGAATCCAGAAGGTATAAAAACCCACCCACTCTAAACTCCATTTTGTCAACTGTTCCAGAATCACATGTGGCTGGTGGTTATTCTTCATCAATAAAGGGAACCTTTCTTTCCAATCAGCCATCAGCTTCCATGTTGTTTCCAGTGTCTTTCTTCTGGCTTGGAATTGGACCTGGAATTTTTTCCCCCAACAGAACCAAAATATGGATTAATGTTTTGCATTCTGTCCATTTTTAATAAACAAACTTTTAGTTAGCAACTAGTAGGGAATCCTAGGAAATTTAAGTATGGCCCTAGCTGGTTAATTGCATGGTGCTAATTGAGATGTCTTTTGGATCTGCAGATCTGTTGGTTTAGATCACCATACTGCAATGAGGTATTATGGGATTATGGTGAGGTGCGTACTCCATGAACATGACTCACAAAGTGGTTTTTTTTATAGCCCTTCATCCTTTCTCTCTCTTTCTTTCCCCACCCCTTGAATTTCTCAGTTTAGATATCAACAAGGAAGGGTTACATATTGATGAGGATTGTGTCTAGCAGGTATAGTCTAGAAGGACTGCTAAGATTAAAAAGAAAGAAATAATCATCTAATTGGGATAGTGCTGGAAATTTGTTATCTGACAGTTCAGAAGATTAAAATAGGAAGAGTCTAAGCAACTTCTCTTTCAGGTGTTTTCTAAATATGCAGGTAAAACACAGGATAACCTTCTGGTTTGGGTCTGATGGCAACAGCTCTCTTCCCTTGTTGTTGCTTCCAGTAAGTATTTTGGGGCTATTCTACCTCTATACCAAGACAAAGCAGCATAATACTTATGGGAATCAATAGATTTGGAGACCCCTTACTTGGTGCCATCCAGACTCTCTATCTTGCTTTCCTTCCAACATGCTTCTAAACAAAAAAGGAAGCTGGTGTGATTCAAAGCAAATGGCAACTGTAGTTCTGTCTTTCTTTACAGGAAGGTTCCTAGGTATCACTAAGTCCCAATAAGCATTCACCAAAAGTAATAATGATGAATGGCTACAGCCAAGTCTAATGGTTCCCCAAAGAAACAAGATAGTGTTAGAACAAGACACCTGTTTTGCTTTCTGATAAATAGCAATAGCACTTAGATTTATATACTGCTTCATAGTGCTTTACAGCCCAAAGTGGTTTTACAGAGTTGGCATATTTCCCCCAACAATCTGGGTCCGCATTTTACCCACCTCAGAAGGATGGAAGGCTGAGTCTTGAACCAGTGAGAATCGAACTGCTGAACTGCTGGCAGCTGGCAGTCAGCAGAAATAGCCTGCAGTACTGCATTCTAACCACTGTACCACCACAGCTCATATTAGGATGTTATGATTGGACTCACCCACATGATGCATATCTTGGGCATAAGCAATCCTATTTCCATGACAGCCATTTGTCAGGAATCCGGCAGTTACTCCAATTAAATCATGAGCCTTGAGCCACACTCCCAAAACTAAAAAATATTTATTTGAAGTAAAAATTCTATGTCCCTGTTTGTAGCCAACTCTGAGATACGTAATTCACTGTCACCCTTGATCCTGCTTCCCCCCTCCTCTGGGTGTATCATCCAATGAAAAATGTCTATAGCCAAGAGTCATCAATCATGCTCTTCAATTAGATTTTTGCTCACCAAAGCTTCAGTCATCTAATCAGTCTTTGAAGAAAATATGAATGGAATGTACTTTTGATTCCACACTGCTGCCTGCTCTTTGAAACTCCCCCCTTTTTTCTGTTGTCAACTATAAAACGTGTATGCAAAATGTTTTATGAGTTGACACCATTTTTATGAGAACCATCATGATATCCTCATGACATCCTCTTAGAATTTCAAATGTATCGCAAGTATACCCCATTCCTTTTAAAGGAACTCCTATGCAAACTTCTGACAAGCTTACTTTGCATGGATTTGTCTCCTTTGTTATCCTCTGCAAAGCCATCAAAAGCTGGATTGGATAAATTAATGAAGGATAACACCTCAGTCCTTCCATGGCCATTTCCTGACTATTGTAATAAGGCACAGCTTTGCATTGTTCCCTGCTCTTGATTTCCTTTAAAATGAAATCTGTTACCTTCTTGCCTACCACTGCATTTTTTTTCTGCTGGACAATTGAATAGAAGGAGGGAAAAAAAGAGAGGTAAATACAATGGATCACTATAAGGTCAAAAAGTTGCTGGACTAAATATAATATTTTAGCTTAAGAAAATGGCTTTGCCTTCGTATGTCTGCCGAAAGCTGTCAAATTCCAATAAGCTGTTGTCAGCTTTAATATATCTTACAGAAATCTTCAAGATAATAGATTTTGATAGATGAAAATTAAGAGAAAACTGATTAGCTGAAAGCAAGAATGACATCTTGAACACAAACTCCTGTCCCATAACTGGTGTTCAGTTCTCTGCAAATTCATTACATAGGCAGTTTTCTTCAACTTCCATCTTGGAAGAATACATCTTTAAATTTATTCTCCATTTTTCTTCTTTTGACTGATTTTAAGTTGTATTTAGTAATGTCAAAATAGTGGGCTGAACTGTCCTGAGAAAATATTGAAGAAATCACTTTGATGATGTCTGCCTTGGCAGGAAGTTAGACATCTTGGATTATCTTGGATTATTCATGGACTGGTTCCCAGGTGGTTCATAATAACATTAGTGTGTCATTTGTGTTAGGTAGCTGAATCAATAAAATGGTGGGGTTAATAGAACCAGCCAACCAGCCACTGTAGATAGTCCAGGGCTGGGTAGGCTTGTTGGGGCCTAAGAAAGTCAGTTGCAAATACTGCCATATTTCTTTTGTTTTTTGTTCATGCTGAAAACTTTTAGAAAGGGAGAAAGAACCTGTAGTCTTCTAAATTTTGCTGAAATAAAGCTCATAGTACTTCTCATTAGTCAGCTTTTTGATTAGGGCTGCTGTGACATGTAGTTCAACAGGATCTGGAGGCTCACAAGTTTCACATCCCAGTCTTAGAAACATAGCTTATGGGATTTCTAGCATAGTGGTGCAGAAGGCTCAAATCTGGATTTTTTCCCCTTGAAATCAGTGCTCTACTCTTCACATTTATCTTGCATTCACTAACTGAATCGATAATAGAGTTGCAAATATATCATGCAAGGATAGAAGTACAGGGATCCTCCAGGTTTTAAAATTCAGAAAACTTACTTTAAGCCATTGTTTCTGGACTTTGGCACTTTTAAGATGTGTGGATTCCAACTGTCAGAATTCTGGGAAGTCTACATATGTTAAAGCTGCCAAGGTTGAGAAACATTATTTTAAGCTAAAGAAAATTGTCTACACTCCATTAGAGCGACTGTAGCTTTCTCCATAGACCTCTACCTAGATTGTTCACCTCATTGTTTCTTTTCATTTTGTGCCAGATAATTGTTATCTATCCTATTAAGAACTGAATCATGCTGCAAATCACATGTTGTTTTCTCTTAGGAATACCAGACACTGCTCTTCAGTCTTCTCAATAATTGCTTAATATTGCAAGCTCTCCTGTCTGCTTTAGATGTGTTTACTTTTCCAATCATTTATCACTCGAGCACTGGATTTTTCATCAACAATATATATCGCTAGTGTTATCTTTGTGGCATGATTCATATAAAAGTGACCCACAGAGACTGATTGTGATGAGTGTAGAATACAGTGTCTCCTAAGCACATAAATACAGTATGTCTTAATTCCAGTCACTGGAAAGCTAAAGTGGACTAGCACTATTGTTCTCTAGTTGTGCTTATGAACTTCCCAGATCTAAGACACTAAATGAATCTAAGTGAATTTTTGGCTATAGGCAACTACACAAAAATAAAAAGTGACAAAATATTTTTGAACTTGTGTTCCAATGGCAGAGACCAAAGCATAAACCATGAGATTTGTGTTGGGACATTACAACACACATTTCATTACTCCCCTTTTCCCTCATTCCCACGCCAGAAGACACTGGTGATCCATCAGAGCTCTTTTCATGAACTTAACCTGGTACCAACTATTTTGTGTCCTTGAAATTATTGAAATCATGTTCTGCAGATCATATCTGAGATGATCTAGTGAAGCAGCTCAATACTAGGACTATGTAAATATCTTGAAAGAGGTCTTGTGAAATGTGTGGAAGGGCAAAAGAAATCCTGGCTGACTAACTGATATTTCAGAACATTAAAAGATGCAGCTCCCTTAATGAGTCAAAAAGAGATGACAGACAACAGATAATAAGAGTTGGAAGGGACCTTCTAGTCCAACCCCCTCCCCAAGCAGGAGACCCTGGCCTACACCATTTCTGACAAATGGCAGTCCAATGTCTTTTTGAAAGTCTCAAGTGATGACACTCTCACAATTTCCGAGGGCAAGCTGTTCCATTGGTTGATTGTTCTCACTGTCAGAAAGTTTCTCCTTATTTCCAGGTTAATTTGTGCACATCCCCACACATTATAAAATAATGTTTTGAAGGATTTGTATATTTTCACTAGATTCTGAACTTTGTTACATTGCAGGAGAATCCATTACTTACTGTATCCTTAATAGACAAAGTTATACAAAAGTATCTGAGGCAGTAACTTTTTAAAACACACTATGCAGCTACATTATTAGCAGCTTGAGATTCCCAAAACATCAGACCTTCTCTCTGCCAGTCAATATTTTATTTGTTGAACCAAAGGTCATTACAAAAAAGAAAATTTAACTCTGCAAAATGAAATCCAAGTGATATTGAGCACGAAACTTCCAAGATGTATAAAACAAATTAGCATATAGATCAAACTCTTCACATTATTCTTGCAATGTGAGTCTTACATTCTGAAAACAATGAAATCAAGAAAGTTGATACATGCTCTGAAAACAAATGTGTATGGAGAGAGAAAATAGATGCACCTGTTAGTCACATCACATATGATTTTTCATCCAACATTTTGCATATTCTTTCACATTTTCTGTTCTAAAATAAAACATTTAGATGTACTCAACAATAAACTATAAAATATTTATATTTGTGTATTCAAAAATGTATGGCTTATTTTGGTTATGGCAACCACCAATGCAATACAATATAATTAAGACAAACATAATAATGCAATAAAACAGAATAAACAAGAATACTGTAAACACAGAGAGAACTACAAATAAATTAATAACAATGCCTTGAATTGCATTTGGAAATAGATTTGCTCAGATACCATAAGATTATTAAGCAGCAGATCTTCATCATATCTTGACTGCAATAACATGTACTTTCTGAAGACACTTGGTACTTCTGAAGAGCATTAAAAAGTAAGTAAAAGCATTATTAATTGCACAGTTATGCACTTCCTTCCTTATCATATTTGATAACTTTCCAGGAACATATATCATCAAAGAATAAAGTAAGGTGACAATTTTTTATGTATCATAAACAGATGTTTGGAGAAGTCAGGCAGTGAATGTCTAGCAGCACTTCTCATGATCAAAAAAGGGTATTTATATTCTACAGAAGCTCAAGGCCCTTTTGGAGAAGTACTGTTCCTCATTCCTTTGAGTTGAGAGAAAATACCAGTTGGGTAAAGGGTGTCATGAACCTGACCTAGGTCTCAGGATGTAATACTAAGATTTTGGCAGACCAATCCTTTGCTGCCCCTTTATATTGAACCCTGTAGTCAACAGATAAACAAAGTTCAAGTCCATGTGTACGTCAAGATAATCACCATGGATAAAAAAGACTGATAAAATTGTGAAAAGTACTTTTTAGGGATAGTGGTTAACCTGGGAATCATATCTGGTAGCTCCCTAGAAGTCCAGTTCCTATAGTTCTGCATTCATGTGGAAGCAAGATGTGTTGTCTAGAAACAATCATGTACAGAAGAAACTGTACAGACTTTCTGAAAAACTTGACCTTTGAATGGTTCTGAAAATTCTTTGCAATAATACTGAATCTTATTAACTTGGAACTTGGAATGGACTTTAACTATATTAGTGCAGTGAATTGCCTGAGCCTGTAGAATGGAAAGCCAGGGATCTCAAGCCTTCTTGAAGCTCTCTGGGTCTCCCATACCCTGATTCTATCTTTGGCATTGGGATTAAGGTTGGGTAGTTCCTGCTACCATCATTTATCTTTTTTCCCTGGCATCCTCCACCCGAGAGAGAGAGTTTATGCTGCCCGCCTGACAAAAATAAAATAAATGTACAAAAAAAGGAGATAATTTCAATTGCGCAGCCCCCTAGCCCTGTAATGTTGATGTGTGTGGTTATATGTGTCAGTCTTAGGTGACAGACCGACCTACCAGAGATAATCTAATTCAGATTTTATTTTAAAAGAAGGAAAGATAAAATGTAATTCCTCTGCTCAATTTAAATATTAAACTGCAAATACTGCTGATAAAGATAACTTATAGAGACATTCAGTTAGAAGGCTAAGTCTGGCAATTTAAAAAGGAAATTCTGAAAGAGAATTCTCCAGGGAGGTCACACTGTGGAATTGGCAAATTCTTCCTGAGAAATGGAAAATGTTGCAATTTAATATTGCAGACTACTAGAACGTCAATAAAAGTACTTTTAAAAAGTACTTCATGATCAACTTGAAGAATGGATAAATATTCATCCTGGGGATTGGATAACAGGTGAACGCACCTTTCAGTTTGTGCTAGAAAGTAAAAAAAAAAAGGTAAACCTGAAACACATCACAAACAGGCTAAAATGACAGTGCAACAGTGTAATTCCTAGCTGAATATTTTTACCCTGTTCCTTTAGAGAACAAATTGTTTTCAACATCTGTTTCCCCTAATTCAATTACCCAAAATGGTCCAACTTCTTGGAAATACCTAAACTTAAATCAGAGGTGCAGGGAAGCTGTCTTAAAACCTTAAAATTCAATTTGACAAGGAAGTTGCAGTCTGATTATACTTGGAGACAAACTTCCAGTAGTAACCAATTAGTTGCGTGATTATAAGGATTTTTGTGTCTGTAAGCATGGGTGATTTCTAAGTAGCCTTCATTTAATCCTTCCAGGATGATGTAGTTACATGTCCCAAATAATGTTCCACGTCAATCATCCCAGGTCTTCTGTTCAATTTATGTCTCTTTCAAATTTTGCCAGACAAGGGAATTAGTTTTTATCAGAGCACCCTATAGTTGATCTATGGGGTCCAAAATGTTTTCCTTGAGGTTTTTTCTCTCCATCCCATCGATAATGTATCAGATTTCTGTTGATCAGAAATTTGAGTTGATTGAAATTTCTGGACTTAATTTGTGGCAATCGTTAAACAAATGCAGCAGTTGTTAAGCAAACCCATTCATTTCAATGGGCAGTTTTTGCCAGAAACTGGCAAAAAATATCAGAAATTGGCACAAAAACCTTTCAAATCAAGATTACATGAATGCAGAATGCCACAACAATCTGTACATACAGTCACATGGCTGTGGTAGTGGACGGTGGCACAACCATTTATGACAACTGTCACAACTTCAAATGGTTGCAAAATGACTGGCAGTAAATTGAGAACCACCTGTACCTTCCCATGCAACAATGGCACAACAGCTTTTTGTGTCAGGTTGATATGCCACAATCATGTGATCAAAGCTCCTTCCCTTTTAATATGCATCATGATGTTAAAAAGGGTGGGACTTATCATATAATAGTGGCCAATATACCATGTCTTCTCTGAGGACAGAGGATATCTTGAAAGTGTTTCCTGCAAAATAGATTATGAAGGAAGTTGACTAAGTAAAGAAACAACCTCACAACTGTTTTGGGTGTCTGCCTGCCTGCCAGGTGAGATAGGTTTCCTGGGCATAAAATTGGCATTCTTTCTCACTTTGATTATTTAAAATGATGACTTTTGTGCAAATATTTATAAAAGCTGGTGAGGAAAAAATATATGGTGTCCCCTGCAAAATATTGTCCTGAACCTGCACGTGTTTGAGTAGAGGATGAGTAGAATTCCATTCCTATTTTAATGTTTATATTTAAAATATTTGTATAATTCCTGTCATGCAGAGCACTGCCAGAAAATGTACAACATTAAAAATATGGATAAAATGTAGTAAAAATACAGCAATGAAAAAAACTATATAAAATTCAGTCAGAAAGCACATAAAATAATGACACCCACAAAGTCCTGCTGTTATCTCTGTGAGGTAGTCTAAGTTAGGAAATTGACACTAGGAGGATTACAGAAATACTACTGTGGTGTTGTAGGACATAATAACAGAATCTTTAAAGCTGGCCAAAGTTACTTTCTGCTCCTCTTATGCATAACAGTTCTGTGTTACTGTATTATTTTGAGTCTCTTTTTCATGCTCCTTTCTCTCCTAGGACCAAGTTACCATTTACTTTCTCTTAACAGTTCTCCTAGCAACTCTTGCATTCTTTTGTCCAGGCTATCTGCACTCTACTACATAATCTACCACGGACTCTCAAATATCAAAATGACAAAAGGATTTCAGCAGATGTTAACATTAAGGCAATGTTGAACAATTGTTCAACGAAAGTGTTGAACAAGGGTACAGCATGTTGAAGTCAATGGGCACAGTCCTATTCTCTATCGACTTTTTCAGGAGAGGGAAAAGAAAGCAAGCAGGTTGCTGAAATATACCTTGGGGTTGGGGCAATGGCCTTTATTAAGAAACTGAGTAAATCTCCATTGCCTTGGTAAGGTTTGCCCTGTGTTTATGCATTGAAAAAAGAAAGGAAATATTACCGTTCTCTTCCCCCTGCAACCTTAACATTTCTCCATAAGTAACCACTTCTTATGCAAGGATTCTCAGTCATCCAGGTCATGGTTGTCCCAAAGGTGCTTTTTCAGGAGGCAACTGGACTTTCTTTTAATTTTTTTCTTTGAAGACATTTTGCTTCTCATCCAAGAAGCTTCTTCAGCTCTGACTGGATGGTGGGGAATGGAAGGATTTATATTGCTTGCAGACAGATAGTCATTTGTACCCTTTTTGAGGATCATTGAAGCACATGGAAATTTATCTGTGTCCTCAGGATCCCCTGAGTAATGCTAATGGTTCCTTCAGCCTGTATTGTTTTAGGGAAAATCTGTTCATACTCCCACACCATTTGAAGGGTGTTTATCTCAAATTGCATAGCTAAAAGTCTAGAAAGTCCAGTTGCCTCCTGAAAAAGCACCTTTGGGATAACCACTTCCCCCTTTGCCTGCAAGAATAGGGGTGATCCTGTGTGCTGTGATTGCTTTCAACAGCAACTATGTTGAGGAGAAAACTGAACTGTAAGCTTGTCCCATCTAGCCTAATTGCTATGCAGGAGGTGAGAATTTTTTTTTAAAAAAAATCAAAACAGTGAAATCACAAAAAGAGTTTTTTTTTAGTAGCTGCTTCTTGAAAGACATTTACTGGAGCCACCCAAATCACAGGTAGAATGTGCTTCCAGTTTCAGTGTGAGGTAGCTGAAAGAATAATATTTTGTCCTTGCTGAAATAATTTCAGCAATATTCCATTTTGAGTCCTCAGAGCCTCACTCCCTTTCTTGCAGGCAAAGGAGGAAGTGGTTAATTAAATATCAGCAACTCTGATATGCATGTTAATTTACAATGTTAGGAGAGCCACAAATTCCTTACTTTGTTCAACTCAGCCAATTTTAAAATGGCTTCCTTTAATCTTCATTTACTGGAATTTTACTCTTGTGCCTGCTAATATTTATGGCAAGTTGCCCGCTGCACTGGTGGCTGGTGCGTGATGTGAAAGTAGTAATATGGACTTGGCACTCTTGCTTTCCAATTACAGCTGAGAGAATTTAGATCCAGTAGAGGCAGCTGCCTTATGCTGAAACGGCTTTTGCTAGAATACCATTACTTGCTTCACAGATTGCATATTTCCTGCATTTTAATATATAGTACTTCTTACATTATACAATTAGATATTCTTTATCTTATTCAATTTTATATAAGACCTATCTTATTCAATTTTATATAAGACCTATGGAAGCGCAGTAGTTAAAATGCAGTATTGCAGGCTAATTCTGACTACAGCCCGGGGTTTGATCCTCAGCAGCTCAAGGTTGACTTAGCTTTCCACCCTTCCAAGGTTGGTAAAATGAGGACCCATATGGTTGGGGGCAAGATGCTGACTGTAAACCGCTTAGGAGGGCTGTAAAGCATTATGAAGTGGTATATAAGTCTAAGTGCCATTGCTATTTTATTTTGCTAGATTGCAAATGATGCAATCTATTGTTTATGATAAATTTGCAACTGAAGGCTAATTTTTAACATTTTTTGATTTTTTTTTAAAATATGATATACATTTACTAGTATTGTGTCAATTAGCCCTGTTTTATTTGGGATTTTGAGATTCAAAGTGGACATGATGTAGTCTGATTTAGGATTCAGGATTTGGGGCCTAACCCTTTCAATTCAAGCTGCTTTGAGATGCAGTAGGCCTAAATGCCTGAAAACATTTTAGTTTATGACTGTGCTTTCTTCTCCTTGTAAAACAAGAGTTAATATACTGAAGTAGCAGATTCTTCAAAGAACATTAAGCTTGCCCGGTTTCAGCTGAATACCACAGTAAATGTTTGAAATATTCCCCCTGCAAGGAAAGGATAGCACAGCACAGCAGCTTCCAAACAGTTCAGCAAAGAACCTAAATTGTGCTGAACCCCTGCCACAGGCATCAAATCACAACTTATTGATGAAAACTTTCAAAAATTGATTAAAAAACTCTTTCATACTTGGTTTTCTGAAATATATGATAGTGAAAACTCAGTGCTTTCTTGCGCTTGTGAGATGTGCTTTGCTACCTCTGGTCACTGGATTTTAAGGGATGTCATAAAGGGTTGGCATAATTGCTTGGCAAGCTTGGCCCTTCTTTGAAGGATTTCTTATCACTGGCTTTTGGTGATGTGTCAACCTGCATTGGACATATTGGCAAAGCAGTCTGGGCAGACTTCACAAGAATGGCTGTTGCCCTTATTGGCAAATGTGATGACCCGGGGCATGGCACAAAGGCAACACAATCACATAAGTAAGAAGAGTCCCTTTAATATGTCCAACTTTGCCCCCAATGTCCAGGTTACCTTTGGCTGGAGAAAAACAACTCTCCCAAGAACAGTCTTTAAGTGGAAGAAATTCAGTCCGAAAACAAAGTACATACAAACTGTAAATAAAAATCCACACAAACCAAGCTGCAGTAATTAACTTGACAGGGCAGAAGGAATTGCAGACTTGAAAGCCCAGCAAAACACATACAATTGGGAAGATGCCAGGAACCCAGATAAGCCTCGACGATACCAGATAATTCATGATTTGCTCCCAACAACTTTGCTGTGTGCAGCTTCCCTTTTAAAATACTGTGTTCCCAGCTGCAGCTAATGAAGGGAATCAGGGCCCTTTCCTCCCCCGTAAGCTCCACAACTCACATTGCTCCCTTCTCTGTTCCTCCCTGCGTGCCCTAGGATGAAGAGAGGGTGGGCCTGGATCTTCCTCTGAATTCCCTCTGCCTTGCTCTACCTCTTCCCTGCTCTGCCCAGCCAGATTTTGCCCTTCCCCATTTCTTCCACAGCCAACAGAGCCACTCTCCCACTCCCTGTCAACTGCTCGGCCTCCCCCTCAGATCCGATTCTGACAGGGGCATGACACAAATGTAGTTTTGCACCCTGTGATCTCTGGATATTGTGAGTAGGCTGGTATAGTTACCATAGTTGATAAGCTTGCTTCCCTCCCTCCCGAGACCCCCTGATTATTGACAGGATTTGATTGTTTCATGGTTGTGACTTATTCATAATATTCTCTATTAGTTATTAAGGAGAAGCTGCAGACGCAGGCTGATTCAGTAACATAAAATGCCATAAAGGTAGCCTGGCTACAGAAAAAGAAGCTGGCAAGAACAACTGATATTCATAACTTTGCCATCTCTTATTCTTACAAAATGTTTTGACAGCACCAGTGTTAGCCTAGTGCCCATTGACTTATTGCTGAGTAACTTCAAATTGCCTCAGGCATACAGAATGTAAAAGTGACCCAAGAGTGCATGTTGCAGCAATCGGTGCTGAACCTATACTAAGAGTCTTGACAGTTTCATTGGACTCTCAATTGTATTTGCAGGGCAAACACACATAGACAACCATAGGGGGAGTGAATAATGATAGTTGCATGATGTATTTATGCAAATGCCATGATATATACAATGAGGTAGACCTCAGCTCAGGAGTGGGATTCTACCAGTTCTGACTGGTTCTATAGAACCCCTTGTTAACTTTCTAAGCAGTTTGGAGAACCAGTAGTTAGAAGAACTCTCCTTTTATTTTTTTCCCACCCTTATTACATTCTTGGCAGGATGCCTAGACTTACTCCAAAGGACTACTAGTCTCTGAAGGAGTTTTTTTCTTCTTTTACTTTCTTAAAGGGGAAGGGTTGTTTTAAGCTTTTTACACTGCTGTTGGGAGGAAATACTCCCCTAGAAATACTTCTTCTTGGCTAGCTAGAAAGATTGACATTCAAACATGCGTATACATACCCTTTCTGAGTTTTGGTCTAAAACTGGTTTTTGGTGAAGGTTAATTCTGTGCTTGGTGACATTTAATCCTGTGTTTATTGATGGGATAATTTTCCCTATTCAGCTTTGTTTGGAAGGAAAAAGATTGATCTTTGTTCCTGAAAAGAAACTGGCTTGAGAAATCTGGCTGGTTCCTGTGTCTATTTATTCTGGTAATTGGTTTAAAAGCAACAGCTACTGTTGTGATTTAATTATTTGTATTGTGTTTGAATTTTTTCCTGCCTCGTGATTTCTTTTTCTATCTGGGAAGGGGATCTTCCTTCACTACTTTAGTGGTATCTGGCACTGTCCTTTTGGGGTATACTTCCAAGAGGCAGGATGCAAGTTTGGCACAGATTTTTTTATTGCCTTTCTGGGGGGCATGTGATCTTTCCTTAAATCTGGATGATTTCCTTAGGATATCTTGTGAGATGAATGAGACCATCTGGTATCTTTAAGTGGTGCAAATGGATCTAAGGATTGCTTTTCCTGGGTGTGCTCTTTCTGGAGAGCTTAAATGACCTTTCTGCTAAAGGGTTTCACTTTATGAGCAAGAGTTGGATGCTTGATAGTTATCATTGCATTTAAACTATTTTAACTCCTCAAGGTGCTCTGGCATCCTGCCTGATTTGTAACTCCGGCTTGCAGATATTTTTAATCTAATGATTGGTATTTAGGGAAGTGACTTATGACTGTTTTTCACACTTATGACCATTGCAGCATCCCCACTGTCATGAAAGGCCAGGCAAGGAGAAGCACCCCTTGATGTGAGTGACGTTGAGTTGGCCACACCCACCCAGTCACATGACCACCAAGCCACATCCACCAACTTAGCCATGCCCAGAGAACTGGTTGTTAAAAAATTTGAATCCCACCCCTGCCTCAGCTTACAACCTTAATGTAGCCTGACCATTATGGCTGTAAGTCACGACAGTGGTAAAGTAGGTCATTGTGTGACTGATGCAATTTTACGACTTTTTATGACCATTAGAATGAAAAAAGCAAAACTAAAAGGTTAAGTGAATCACCATAGTTATTCCATTGTTTGTTATGGGGAGTTTTTGTTGAAAAATAAAATAAACACAGTTTATTTTAAGCAAAAATGTTGTAAATTGCAGTCACATGATTGCAGGATGATACAAACCGCCATAAATGTGAGTTGGTTGCTAATGCCCAAAATGTGATCATGTGACTGTATGGGGACTTGGATATTTATTGGAAGTTTGGAATTGGGTCCTAAGTACCTTTTGGGGACCCATTGTAACTTTGACTAGTGACTAGGAATTGGTTGTAAGTTACCTGTATTTGTATCATAACACAAGGGGTAATATTTGCATTATGACATTAGAATGAGCATTGTTAATTTGGCATCACTCTGGCTCACTGAAAATGCTGTTGTTAGCAAAGATGTGGAATGCTCCATTAGAATGAAAAAAGCAAAACTAAGAGGTTTGTAGTTGGCCATCTTGAAAAACCTGAGAGCTGAGAATGTGATTGAAGCTTGAAGTAATAATAGTCTTGCCACATTAAAGATGGAAAATTTAATGAAATGATAAACCTAACAGAAAGTCCATCATATTTATTGTCAAAAAGAACCCAGAAGCAAAGAAGAGCTTTGAAAACCTACAGAATCCCCTGGAAGCATTTGAATCAATCTGCTGCTTTGAAGCCAATCCCCATATTGATGAGCAAATTTGGATCAATGGGATGATTTGACTGAAGCTTTATTGAAATAAAAAAGGTTCTCTGCCGGTCCTACTATTTACCGCATTATTGCTTCAAAGAGCTTCATACATTTCAATTTAAACCATATTTTCTTGACTAAGATACAAAGGTTGGGTTGCATGTCATGCTAATCCACAAACCATGATTTTATGGATTATAATCGTTGTAATCATACCTTGAATTAAATCAGATTAAAACATACCACGTTTGGGATTTATTTAAATGTTTTACATAGTTGCCCATCTTATTCACCTTAACCCTGGAAAACTTACAAAGAATGATAAAAACAGTGAAAACATAAAACAACAACAACACAGAAATATGTGACACTCTCAAACACAACATATCCTCATACAACCGTTATTGAATGCCCAGGTTCACACTATCCCAACATTTTATCACCTAGTTTTCCAAGGCTTTTCAGAATTCCAGGAAGGTAGGGACCTGACATATTTCAAGGGAAGGATGTTCCAAAGGATAAGGGGCACTATGAAGCAGTCCTACTGCTTAAGTCCCACTGACTGGCAACATTGAGAGAAGGGGTCTGGAGTTGGTCCATCCTACCTCACCTGGTAGAACAGGCAGAGAAAAGGCAGTCCCTCAATTAATCTGACCCTGGTTTAGTGGACTCAGTCACAGGTTACAAAATGAATTTCATATATTAATCAGCACTTTCATGTTGTTGCTTTAGTTTTGATCCTAGGTTAACTAGAATTTCAAAATTGTTATCAAGGGTATCTGAGACCAGAGAATAGAATTCTAAGGGCATGATTTCTAAATAGCAAAATTCTACTAATGTTCTAAATGGCTAAGAGGCAGGGAGAAGGTCCTGCAACAGAATTGGTAAGGAAACTTTTAGTAGCCAACAGTGGTCAAGGAGTAAAAAGTCAAAATGAAGAATTTGCTTTAGAATTTTTTTTTCAAAGAAGACTTCTAGAGAAAGTATTTGGAATATACCATCATGTAGTGCACCATCTATATAGAAGATTGACAAGCTTTCACTGTATTTGTGTGCATACACTTATGTAAATGTCTATTTTTCCTCGGTTCATTCTTCTTTCTAGCCTGCCTGAATCCCCCATGATTTCATTAAATTTCAAGAGAGGATGATATCCAAGATTTCTTCCTCCTGTTAGGCTTTTTCTTAGTGATGCTCCTGTCACAACTAAAGGAGTTTTCCTTTTACACTTTTTAACAAAAAGATTGGTAATCTAGGCGAATTTGAATGTAGTTTATTTATTCAAAAATTATTTGGAGCCTCATTTTCAGCGCGCTAAAAGCAGTTCTTGTTAATACACTGTGTCTCCTTGCACTTAAAATCAGGGAAATTGAGACGTGTGTGTGTGTGTGTGTGTGTGCGTGCACACGTGCATGCAGTCAGAGGACAATAATTTTACAAATAAAAATCTAATTTCAGTACAATTTATCTTATGACTGTTATGAGTGTAAAAATGTATATCTCCCTAAGCTATGTTAAACTCTTTCAGTTTGGTTCCTTCTCGTAAGGATTTTGTTATCATGGCCATTGCTGTTAAATGTTGGCACTGTTTTTACTTGGCCTTGTGGTTTGTTTGGGAAATAATTGATGGATGAACAAGGTGAGGATCTGTCATCTTTTAAAGATGATTATCCACTTATCTGTCCTTTCAGGAATAGAGAAAGAATAGAGATACTAATTAGTAGAACAGCAACTATGATTTTTCATGAGAGGTTCTGCTGAAGGTCATGTGTTCTGAGGCTTGCACAGCATATGTGTTGTGATGTGGTCTCTCTTCTATGGCACCACTTTCTCTTTATAATATCCTTAACTCCACTGCCTTTTCTTTTAATGCATTTTAACAAAACTTTGCAAAAACGTTTTTTAAAAATAGCTTGGCTTCTTCTATTAAATCCTACCCATTATTTGCTTTTTGAATTGATTGTTTTGTAAAGCTGATTTTATCATTGTGGTACACAGCTTTGGGATTTATTCAGTGTTTGGTGGGATGGCAGAGATGTCTTGGGGAAGTGGGTTTTTTTAAAAAAAGTCAAGATGAAGGCCTTAACCCTATGATTGTAGCCTTCTCCCCTTTTTCCAGGCATGGTATATTGAGCACATATAAAAATAGGCAGGGATCTATTCAGCAGATCTATTGTTTCTTTTTAAGAACAAAAATAACAAAGATAAAACATAAATAGAGGAATAGAGTCAAGATCATGTGAAGTATTAATACCGCTTTCTAAACCCTTAGTAAGACCACATCAGGAATACTGCATCCAGTTTTGATCACCTTATTATTTAAAAAAAAGATGTTGAGACTTTGGAAAGAGTGCAGAGAAGAGCAACTAACTAAGCAACTAATTTAGCAACTAAGGAACTCAGAGCCTGGAAACTGAAACATGAAGGACTGTTGCAGGAATTGGATATGTCTATTCTAGTGAAAAGAAGAAGGGTAAGTGTAGCAGTGTTCCAATATTTGAGGGGCTGCCACAAAGAAGAGAAGTTCAACCTATTTTCCAAAGCACCTGAAGGCAAAACACGAAACAATGGATAGAAATTAATCAAGGAGAAAAGCAACCCAGAGCTGTGAAGAAACATGCTATCATTGAGAACAATCAATTAGTGGATTGGCTTGTCTTCAGAAGTTGTGGGTGCTTCATCACTGGAGACTTTTAAGAAGAGAATAGAGTATAGGGCAGTGATGGCGAACCTTTTTGTGCCGAAACACGCATGTGCCGGCATCCACAATGCAATGTGCCCTCCCTGCACATGCATGTGCAATACCCCCGCCCCACCCCCTTACTTGCACTGCACATGCACATGCCTCTCAGCTGATTTTCGGCCTGTTTGAGGCCATTTTCGTCCTTTTGGAGGCTCGAGGGAAGCCTTCTGGAAATACTGGAAGTGCCTGTTTTCAACCTCCAGAGGGCTTCTGGAGTCCAGGGGAGGCTGTTTTTGCCCTCCCGGAGGCTTGAGGGAAGCCTCTGGAGCCTCTGGAGGCTGAAAACGGACCTGTTTCGGCCCTTCCGGTATTTCTGGAAGGCCTGTTTTTTGACCTCCCAAGCTGCAGAGGCTTCCTTCAAGCCTCCGGGAGGGTGAAATCGGCCTCGCCTGGGCTCCAGAGGCCCTCTGAAGGCTGAAAACGGGCACTTCTGGTATTTCTGGAAGGCCCATTTTTCAGCCTCCCGAGGCTGCAAAGGTTTCCTTCAAGTCTCCAGGAGGGAAAAAATGGCCTCAAATGGGCTGAAAATCAGCTGGGAGGCACGTGCATGCACAGTGCAGGTAAGTTTGGCTGGGGCTTGCATGCCCGCACAAATGGCTCTGCATGTTACCTTTGGCATGCGTGCCATAGGTTTGTTAACACAGACATAGGGTCTCGTGGTTGAGCAGGGAATTAGACTAGATGACCTCCAAGGTCTCTTCCAACTCTATTATTCTGTATTCTGCATTCTATTCTGTAAGATTTGTTTCCAATATTTTGATTATTATAACAGTGAGGTGGGGAAAATGCATTTTTATTCAATGTTTCTTTTATCTTTCTTTAACAACAGAGTTTTTCTCACTCTTGCTCTCTCTCTGGCTATGTAATTCAATGATTTTGTGAAGGTTAATTATGGAAAATTAATAGGATTTGCTGTGGTGATTTGTAGCATAGCACTTTGATGAAGGAAACAATAATGTCATTCCCATCAACAGCATCCTATTGTGAAAAGACACAAAGGGACAAAAACAGGGGAAAGGACAATGTGCAACTGTAAATCATTTGCCGCAGGATAACATTTATTTTCTGAGAAAGCAAAATGTGACATGCTGGAACAAGAGCTCAGGAGCGGCACTTTAAAGCTATCCAAGGTCAACTGCTCACTCCAAGATATTTCTAGGTTGCCCTATAATGTTTAAATTGCTGCAAATACAGTTAGATGCATACAGGGCTTTTGGCAGATAGGTGGCATGAAGGTTAGGCTAGAACTGAAAATGCCAAGAGAGGAAAAAATAAATGGAAAGAAGCACAAGAACTTTGCAAATAACGGCTTCTGATTGGATTGGGACTTATTTATTTATTATTGTGGTTTGGGTCAGGTTTGTTTTACCACCAAATGTTTAGGATTGGGGTATACAGCACTGTCTCCTGTAGTTTGATTATGTGAGGCAGGTTAAGGGAAGAAATGTTCCCACCTCCATCCCACTCAAAAAAAAAAAAACCCAGTAAACTTTTATGGTTAAGGACATATTTGAACCGAGGTCTTCCCAGTTTTAGTTTCATGGCTTAACCATTGCATCGCACCCACACACTTCCACAAGGATAACACTGGCTAGTTTTATTTTACTCCCACTATTCTCCAGTCCATATAATAGGCATTAACCTTGTTACATTGCCTGCTGTATGTCAGGAATGAGCCAGGAAAAAGAAGTTTATTTTTTGTGTTGTGACAAGGTGGAAATTCCAGCACTAAATGCACAGACTATGTGCTTGTCTAGGGAAGAAGTTCCTAAGAAAAACAAAGAAAAAACAGTATCTGAAAAATGAAGCAATTGAAGTTGGAGCATGATAAAGGGAGGACAATGATATTCTGCTTAGTGAATAATCATGTTAATAATGGTAGAATAATCCCTATTAAGAATAATAGCAATAGTAATAATAGTACTTAGGCTTATATACCACTGCATAGTATTTTGCAGTCCTCTCTAAGTGGTTTACAGTGTCAGCATATTGTCCCCAACAATCTGGGTCTTCGTTTACCAAGCTCAGAAGAATGGAATGTTGAGTCAACCTTGAGCTGGTTAGATTGAACTCCTGGCTGTGGGCAAAATTAGTCTGCAATACTGAGTTCTAACTATTGCACCATTATCAGGGGGTGGGCTGCTACCAGTTTGCATAGGTTTAGGTGAACTGGTTGTTAATTTTATGGCCAGTTCAGTGAACTGGCAAACCCCACCCCTAGCTGGTCATGCCCACCTCACCCCACCCCTCCCAGGAGTCCCCACATGGCCCATTTTGGATTGCAGGTAAGCGCAGGGCCCATGTGGAGGCTTGGGGAGGACGAAAAACAGGCCTCCCAGAAGTTCCAGGAAGGAGAACCTCTGGAGCTCAGGGAGGCCATATTTGCCCTCCCAGAGGCTTGGGAAAAGACTCTGGAGCCCAGGAAGGGTGAAAAATGTGCCCCCAGAGGACCCCCAGCTGAGGTAGACTGTTTTAACCCTCCTGGAGGCTCGAGGAAAGCCCACCGGAGCCCGGGGAGGGTGAAAATGCCCCTCTGTGGCCCATTTTCAGTCCCAGGGTGGTGCAGGAGGCTGACTATAGGCCACCCCCACCATGGCCACCCCCACCATGGCCATGCACACCCAGAAACTAGTTGTTAGATTATTTGAAGCCCAACACTGACCACTATGGCTCATAATGTGGGGTGCCCTTGCGGACCACACGGAGGCTTCAGCTGGTGCAGAATGTGGCTGCACGGGTTGTGATGGGGGTATCCCAATACTCCCATATTACACCACTCCTGTGTGAGTTGCATTGGTTGCTGGCTGCCCTCCATGTGAGATTCAAGGTGCTGGTACTTACCTATAAAGCCATCCATGGCTTAGGGCCAGGGTACTTGTGGGAACGTCTCCTGCCAGCCTCGAACACCAATTGCCCGGTGTGCGCCCACAGACAGGGCCTCCTTGGGGTACTGTCAGCCAGACAGTGTTGGCTGGCAGTCCCTAGGGATAGGGCCTTCTCTGTGGGGGCACCCACTTTGTGGAACTAGCTTCCCCTGGAGCTACAATTGGCCCCTTACCTCCACTCCTTTCGCCGCGGCCTAAAGACTTGGCTATTTGAACAAGCCGGTCAGGACTGAGGGGGGGAGTTTGTTTTAAATGTTTTGTGGTAGGGTTTTAAATATTTATTTGGTCCAATTGATTTAATATTTTTTAATTTCTTTTAACTTTTGTATTCGTTGTTTTTTATGTGAGCCGCCCTGAGTCCTTCGGGAGATAGGGCGGCATATAAGACCAAATAAAATAAAAATAAAATAATGTAACGTTGAGTTTGATTCAATGAATCCAATTCAATGTTACATTAGAAATATGGCTACATTCTTTTTTAAATTTGTTTTTGATTTATTTAAAAGTCCAAGGAATTGACCTGGATTTCACATTGTGTGTGTGCATGTGGCTAGGAAATTAGACTGGTAGCTCATTTTCCTATGTCAAACTAAATCAGGCACTTGTGCCTACAATTTCCATTGATATAATTTGCATATTTTAATTAGGGGAGGGAGGTATCCATGTAAATTACAGATGTATAGTCCCTGATTAAAACTGGCACCAGAAAGAAGCAACAAACTACTTATCTAACTACCATATTGGGAACAAATAACAAGTTAGGTGGACTTACTTTTCAGTAAGAGATAAGATATACTATAGTAAAAACTACACTTTCAAAGTAATATGTAGCTCAGCCATCTAATACCATGACAGTGAGCTTTCTACTACATTCTAAATGTAATTGTTATACCAGGTAAAGAGATTATCTATAGATTCCTTTGTGCTCTCTGAACTGAGTTGTATTTTCCCCAGATGTTTCATTAGAAGATAAAATTAGAAGATAAAATTAGAAGATAAAATTCACTAGATAAAATTATCAATGTTAGTGAATTCAAAGTTTGTTCCCGATGTGTACAGAAGCTTGCCTCCCTGTGTTGGTGGAGTTTTTTCTCATGATATCTCCTTGATTAAAGTATTACTTTATACTTATCATTTGTCTGGTGTTAATCCCTGCTTATTTAGGAGATGGCTGCTGGAGAGGATATGTTCACTTTGTTTCATTCTTAGCTTTTTTATTGTCTCTTTTGAATGGTGTGCAAATGTGGTTTACCACCATGTGTCTATTGATGACTGATCTGTCTGAATGCTAAGCTTTCAGTATTTCTTTAGTGTTTTTGGATTTAGCTTGGTCTAGGATGTTCAGAGTTTCCCAGTTGAAACTATAGCTGCATCTGTCCATATGTCATTATGTTAAGGAGGTAAGTCTATAACATACAGTGTAAGGATTGTAACAGCCACTGTCAGGACAGATAAATAAAACTAATGTCAGTTATAAAAAATGACAATGGACATACTATTTTATGATGTAACTCCACCCCACTAAGAAAAGAGCACCTGAGATGTATCCATATGAAGTCTCTATCATATAGCCACACTGTCTGAATTCATGAAATTAAATAGGGATCCAGGTGACTATTTTTTCCATGAGTAACACTATTTGTATTTTCTTTTCACATCTTTCATCATTTGCTACCCTGCAGATAACTCATCAAGTGAAAAAGATAGAATATTTGCAGAATGACTGGTTGTACAAGAAGCTATCCATCTGAAAGCAACCTTATTACTGAAGGGCCACATAATACTTGAGATGTACCCCAGGAAGCATAACACAATGAACAGATGAGTTGCAGGAAGAAAGAGGTCTGTTTCTTTCATGTTATCATTTTGTATTTGATTTATCCTCACATTTTCAGTAAATGTTAAGATGTATTTGCTTTCCTGTAATAATAGTTCAAGCTCATCTTTGTTTTTTTGCATCCTCTGTGCATTGGTACATGGAAAGCAAAGGTCATTCATGAGTCAATATTTCTCCTGATTTTTCCAGTGTGTTTTAATAGATCCCAGTTTAGTTACTAGATATAAAAGTCCACAAGTCCTTATCTGCTGTGTTTAATTTTTACGGGTCTATCCAAATCCTTTGGTGAAAATGCTCTTGGATTCAGAGAAAAATCCTCTGATAAAAATGGAGAGAGAAAGAGAGAGAGAGAGGGAAAGAGAGAGAGGGAGAGACAGAGAGGGAGGGAGGGAGAGAGAGAGAGAGAGAGAGAGAGAGAGAGACAGAGACAGAGACAGAGACAGAGAGACAGAGATATACTAGCCCGTGAATTATGTTACTTGAGATACAAAAGAAAATAAAAGGATTAACTTTTTCAGTACATATTCTAGGACAGCATTTACCACACTCGTTTTTTTTAGACATTTGTCCCACCTTTTTTTCATGAACAACTCAAGGCAGCTTCCTTCATCTTCCTATTTTCTCCTCAGTAACAACCCTGTGAGGTGGGTTGGGCTGGGAAAGAGTGACTGGACGAAGATCACCCAGATGGTTTTCACACTTAGGTTGGGACTATAGAACTCATAGTCTCCTGCTTCCTAGAACAGTACCTTAACCACTACACCAAACTGGCCCTCCAATTCCTCAAGGCAGCAAATCTACCTACAGGGTAAAAAAAGTTTCCATCTGCTTTCTCCATACTGTACCTTTCTGCTTCCTTCCAAACAAAGCCTTCAACCCTTTTCGTATCTAAAATAGGGTTGTAGAGCATATTTGGGCCCTATGGTAATTTTGCAAAGAAATGTGCTGGAAGCTGACATTTTGTTTTGTCCCGGAATGTTTTTATTTGAATTAAAGAACCTAAATAAATTCCATAGAAATCATCATTATGCCTGCTTAGAAACATTCCATTATCTATAATTCAGCCACCAAGACTGAAGAAAATGCTAGCCATTTTAGTCCTTTAAAAACCCACATTAATAAGTCATTGCTTTCTCATGAAACACTCAGAAATATACATAATTGTGAATAATAGACAGTCTAGTATGCTATGAGAACATGCTGTTTTAGAAGTCTGTCAGCTGGCCTGTTCCTTCAATACTGGGAGCTCAGATTATGAATCACTCCAGGTTGTAGCAAGTGAGACAAGGAGGGGGCTTTTCCTTCCCAATGGACTCATGACAGATTCTGGAGGAAAGGAAGAGAATGAGAAGCAAGAAGTTGCCAGAGTCTCTGAGGTGCCATTTCCACCATGATTCCTTCTATCCCTGCTTCCAAATGGTCAATGTAATTAAAGGAGGCTGGTTTTTGTCTTGTTTTTGTTTTTTTGTTTTATTTGGACTTATAAGCCGCCCTCTCTCCCGAAGGACTCAGGGAGGTGTACATAAAAGACAGAAAGTACAAAAGTTCAAAGAAATTAAAAAGATATTAAATTATGCCAAATAAACAATCAAATTAAAAACCCCGATCCCCTGTCAGTCCAGGCCGGATTTGAGGTTGCGGCAGAAGGAGCGGAGATCAGGGGCCAAGCGCAACTCAAGGGGTAGTTGACTCCAGAGGGTGGGTGCTCCCACAGAGAAGGCCCTAGGGGCTGCCAGCCTACACTGTTTAGCTGACGGTATCCCCAGGAGGCCCCATCTGTGGGAGCACACAGGGCGATTGGTATTTGTCAGCGGAAGGAGATGTTCTTGCAAGTACCCCGGACCCAAGCCATACAGGGCTTTATAAGTTGTTACCAAAACCTTGAATCTCACACGGAGGGCAACCGGCAACCAATGCAGGTTGCACAGGAGGGGTGTAATATGGGAGAATCGGGACGCTCCCATCACTACCCGCACAGCTGCATTTTGCACCAGCTGAAGTCTCCGTATGAGATGTAGGGGTAGCCCCATATAGAGAGCATTGCAATAGTTGAGTCTAGAGGTGACGAGTGCCTGAGTGACCGTGCACAGTGCATCTCGGTCCAGATATGGGCGGAGCTGGTGTACCAGCCGAACCTGTGCAAATGCCCCCCTGGCGACGGCTCCCACCTGCTCCTCCATACTGAGCCGTACGTCCAGGAGGACGCCCAGGTTACCCACCCTATCCACAACACCTCTCCCCCTATGGATAATGTTGGAATCTCCTGGATTATCTGAGATGACGGTATACACAGCCACTCAGTCTTGTTCGGGTTGAGTCAGAGCCTGTTCACTCCCATCCAGTCCCGCACTGCCTCCAGGCAACAGGCCATCACAGGGAGGGCATCACTGAGGTGGTTTGGGGTGGAGATGAAAAGCTGGTATCATCAGCGTACTGGTGATACCTCACCCCAAAACCACGGATGATCTCACCCAGCGGCTTCATATAGATGTTGAACAGGAGGGGAGAAAGGACCGACCCCTGTGGAACCCCACAAGTGAGGGGCCGAGGGGCCGAGGGGCTGACTGCTCCCCCCTGCCAACACCGACTGTGTCTGACCCGAGAGGTAGGATGAGAACCACTGCAGTACGCAGCCCCCCACTCCTAACCCCTTGAGCCGGCGCAGTAGGATACCATGGTCGATGGTATCAAAAATTGCTGAGAGGTCTAACAGGACCAAGACAGAGGCATAACCCCTGTCCTGAGCCCTCCAGAGATCATCAATCAGTGCGACCAATGCCATCTCCATGCTGTACCTGGGCCTGAATCCCGATTGGTACAGGTCCAGGTAATCAGTTGGTAACCCTCCTAAGAAGATGATAGCTGACATGGGCATGACAGCAGAGGAGGAAGGGTAGCTACAACAGCAGAAGTGGCTCTTCTCCCTCCCTCACAGGTTCCTTTATTCCATGCTATCTCTCTGCTTGGTTTTGTGTGTGGAATTAAACATAGCCAGATTTGTGTAATGGGGAAAGGCCTTCCCCATAGGTTCCAAGGCAGCACCCTCTTTTATCTATTTATCTATGTATCCTTGGCCAGACATTGCATATGAAACCCATCCCTTGTGAATTGCTTATTTCTGAACAGAAGTTATAGGTGTACATCACCAAAGAAATAGCTGTCTTAGTTTTCTTTTTGCGGTAAGAAAAAAGAATCAACCCTATAATACCTTTCATTATCATATCATATAAGTCTTTGTGGACCTTGGTCCAGCTTATTATTTAGGGATAGTTTGCATTTGTTCTGCCCAAATGACCAGATGCCATTCAATCAGCTAAATAGTGTCAGCTCCTATTTTTTGCTGACATAAAACTCCATGGCACCTTTTTAATTGGCTTCTAACTCTGCTGTTGCACTGAAACAAAGGGTGATTTTCCTAATTACTATCTTCTTTTCTTCTTGTCCTCTGGAAGAAAATAAGTATGACTCACTGCTGCAGAAGTTAGCCTGAAAAAGACCAAACAAAGATCACAGTTGGATATGTTTGGATAACCATTTGCCTCGCTGTACAGAGAAAGCTCTCCTGTAGTTTTTGTATCTTTGTATTTTTGATTAATAAAATTATCTCAATTTACTAAATGAAATTATTGCAATGACTAATGCCATTCTATAATGTTCCTATTAGTCTCTTGAGGTTTGTAATTTTAATAGATCTTTTCCTGTTTTTAAATGTCATTTATTTTTATTTGTTTATTTAATTTATAAAACCATCCATTTTACAAACAAGAGTGGTGTACAACTTATAATTTACTAATGCCAACCAGGAATTTCCCTAAAGTAAGCATTGGAGATTTTTTTAGATTATGACACTGTGGCTTTCTCAGTTGTCCAGTAAATGGGATGAATGGTGCAGGATCCAGTCTGAGTCAGTCACTAGGACCAGAGGCTTACTTTCCTGAGCCTTCAGATTCATGCTGGAGCCCATCTTCAGGGAATTCCTCTTTAGCAGAGTGTATGCTTTGGGCTATTCTATGTGTGATATTTATATGGTGGCTGGTTATGTATGTGTTGCTTTTTAGTAGTTGATTGGTTGTTGATGGCTGGCTCTTAAGACATTAGTTGTGGTTTCCTTGTGCTGTCAAGCCTTCACATCCTAAGTACTTGATAAGGTGGTGGCTAATTAGTGCTCCTGTTGATTGACAAGGGGCCCATTTCCCAGACTTCAATCAGTTCCCTAGCTGTTTTTGTGCCTGCTTGTCCAACAATCTTGGTAGCTGCAAAATTTAATGTGTATCTTTGTTCATTACAATGTGACTGCAAGTGAGTGGTCACATGAGGGGATCCAACTCATTCGTAGCCTCAAATTGAAATAAACAAGGACGTAGCATGTTTCCATGAAAATAAGCCCTATCCTGAAAATAAGCCCTAGCTTGATTTTTACACATGATTTTACATGTAATAGCACTTAGACTTATATACGGCATCTTAGTGCTTTACAGCCCTCTCTAAATGGTTTACAGAAACAGCATATTGCCTCCGGGTCTTCATTTTACAGACCTCGGAAGGATGGAAGGTTGAGTCAACCTTGAGCCTGTGAGACACAATCTGCTGAACTGTTGGAAGTTAGCACTCAGCAGAATTAGCTTGCAATACTGCATTCTAACCACTGTGCCACCAGGGCTCTTATACATTTGAGGTTAAGGCAAAAGATAAAGATGTTTGAAAAGGGATTCAGGGATACTACTATTGCACACATTTCTGAAGAATATGGTGTAAGAAATTACACATTAATATTCATACTGCAAAACAAGTTAAATATGTACATTTTGCAGTACAATATAAATATTATCACCCAAGTGATTGAATCTAAGACAAAATAGGATGCAAAATGTCACAGGAAGTTAGAGTGAACAAAACAATTACGGAGTGGTATATTCAGCAATGTTCATGCAGCATTAATACACTGGCATTACTTTATGTAGGGAGCAATGGAGTACACAGATTTAACACCAGTCATAGCTGGCGAGTTTCAAGAGTCTTGAAAAGCCTCATGTATCAACTTCTGGTCATTTGCTATATATCACAAAAAGTATGGTTTACGTTGACAGTTTTCGTGACTGATTCTTCAATCATTTTGTGCCGGAAGTCACAGGAGGTATCAAAATGAGGTGCTGAAAATATAAAGGGTCTCTTAATTTTTGCTAGTGCTTCTGGCATTATATTTCTGTATGAGGTAGAAAATTAAGTTTGTGTTTTTGTCTAACTATACAGCAGAGGTCTCCAAACTTGGCAACTTTAAGACTTGTGGACTTCAACTCCCAGTATTCCTCAGCCAGCATAGCTTTCCAGCATAGCCAGAATTCTGGGAGTTGAAGTCCAGAAGTCTTAAAGCTGCCAAGTTTGAGGACCCCAGGTATACAGCATCAAGTATTCATTCCATGGGCCAGTGGATCATCCTAGAAACCAAAAGTCTTTAGCAAGGAATTTAGAATAAAGTGAGGGTTGTCCTATAAGAAGAATATGATTAAGGCAGAGACACAAGAGGGCAATGTATCTTACAAAATCTCAGAAACTATATCAGTAAGTCAGCATTTTTCAACTTCGTTGCAGCTTGGACTGCAGGAAAAATTCTAGAGTTGGCATCTAATTGCAAAAACAGTTTTATAACAACAGATACAGACTGTCAGATTAAAGGATTTGAAGTCAGAAACTACTACAAAACCATAAAGAAAGCAGGCTAAGAGAAAGGAACTGAAGATGATAATTTGCAAGAACTAGAGGATAATTAAGTCAATTTTAGCCATCAGATGACTAAGGGGGGAGGGGGAGATAGCCACTAAGGTTATAGCCAGCAAGAAAGAATATAACAGAATTGAAAGAGACTTTTGAGATCTTCTAGTCCAACCCTCTGCTCAAGAAAGAAACCCTACTGATTTCAGGCAAATGGTTTCCCAATCTTTTGTTAAAAATCTCCAGTGTTGGAGCACCCACAACTTCTGCAGGCAACTCATTTCACTGATTAATTGTTCTAACTGTCAGAAAATTGCTCCTTAATTTTAGGTTGGTTCTCTCCTTGATTAGTTTCCTTCTTCTGCTTCTTGTCCTGCTTTCAGGTGCTTGGAAGACTCCCTCTTCCTTAGGGCAGCCTCTTAAATATTGTCACCCCTACTCCTTCTTTTCATTAAAAAAAGAGGAAAGGATGATAGCAATGAGACTAAGGAAATACCAACCACTAAAGTACATTTATTGGAGTTGAGATCCCATTTTTGTGTTGTTTATTAATCCACCTTTGATAGAGAAAGCCAGTCATAATATTGTACTTTTTGGGAAATAATCATACAGAAGTAGCATGTTTCATTTACCCAATTAAAAGTGTCCACACCAATAATCAAAGTTAAATAAGTTTGATTTCTCATCTATGAGTATTTTTTCTTTATTTATGAGTTACATTATAGACTGCCTATTAAAAATGATTCTGAGTAGCAAACAAAAATACATAAATACAATGCAGCACTGGCAATACACTGAATTGCATCCAGGAGTTTATTTGTACCCATGTTGTGAACCTGCTGCAGTTTATGAGTCATCTTCAAGGTCAGCCCCATGTAGAGTGCGGTGCAATGATCCATGCAAGAAGTAACTAAGGCTGGTGTGATTGTGAGAAGATATTCCTACTCTAGTGAAAATTGCAACTGATGTACCAAATGAATCTGGGCAAAGCCCCATTTATCATCTATCTAAATTGTGTATTACTTATGCCCAGAAGAGTGCAACTTTATTAAGAACTAAAAATGAAAATTTCATGATAATGGGAGAGCAAAAAAAACCACCAAAAAACAAAACACACTCCATCTTGTCACAGTTGACCTTAAACCTGTTACTCCCTATAGAGACCCTAACATATTCCACACACTAGGACAAGATCTAGAAAACACCATTTCTCTAGTGTGGGGTTGAGACATGTAACCATGTATCATATGTGTGTTGATGATACTTGATCTTATGTCAACAAATCATGTTCTCCAGTGCCCTCAAACATATGTTAAAGAGTAAGGTTGAGAATAATGAACTCTTTGGGACCCCACAAACCCAGGCTCAAAGTCATGACTTTAAGACACATCTCTTTCCGCAAGTAATATTGAATAATTTTTTAATTCAAAACAGCAACAGAGCTGCAGTACAATATATCTACAGTTTAAAAGTTTGTTCACTTTGAAGAAAGCCTATAGATTGATGCCCCAAATAATCTTTTGATTTCTGACATTTGGAATATTTGTTCAGTTGCATTTCCTTCATCTCTGTATTTTTTTTTACATGACTCCATATGTTTCTAAGAGGAACTGTGTATGTGTACATAAATTTATATAACATGTTACTTAACAGCACTGTGTGTGTTGTTCTATTTCTCAGTTTGTAAAAGGTTGCATTAATAATTCAGGACAATATGAAGGCACTAATGAGGTCGTGCTTAGGAACAGATACTTTCTTGACAAAAAAACATGTTGCATTTTACCATTCTAGTGCTGTTATTATACACAGTTACTTGCAGTGAACAATGAGAGTAATTCATGACTTCCTTAAAATATTTAATGAGATAGCCATGGCTTATTATTATTATTTATTATTATTTATTGGACTTATAGGCCACCCTCTCTCCCGAGGGACTCAGGGCGGCTTACAATAAAAATGAAAATACAAATATTAAAATACAATTAAACTAGTCAAATTAACCAAATAAAAATTAAAACCCAATTAAAAACTAAAATCGATAAAACCCCACCCCACCCCACCCCATTCAGTCCAGGCTGGCCTGTTGAAACAACCAAGTCTTTAGGTCACAGCAAAAGGAACGGAGGTCAGGAGCCAGCCAGAGCTCCAAGGGGAGTTGATTCCACAGGGTGGGTGCTCCCACAGAGAAGGCCCTACCCCTGGGCTCTGCCAGCTGACAATGTCTGGCTGACGGCACCCCCAGGAGGCCCTGCCTGTGGGAGCATACAGATTGGAGGTCAACGCTGGCAGGAGACACTCCCGCAAGTACCCTGGACCCAAGCCATGTAGGACTTTATATATGATCACTAATACCTTGAATCTCACCTGGAGGGCAACCGGCAGCCAATGCAGGTCGCACAGGAGGGGTGTAACATGGGAGTATCGGGACACTCCCATCACTACCCACGCAGCCGCATTCTGCACCAGTTGAAGCCTCTGGATGGTCCGCAAGGGCAGTCCCATGTAAAGAGCATTACAGTAGTCGATTCGGAAAGTCACGAGTGCATGAGTAACCATCCGTAGGGAATCTTGGTCCAAATAGGAATGCAATTGGCACACCAGATGAATCTGGGCAAATGCCTCCCTGGTCACAGCTCCCACCTGCTCCTCCAAATTGAGCTGTGGATCCAGGAGGACACCCAAATTGTGAACCCTATCCACGGGGGGCAACACCTCTCTCCCCATGGCCAATGTTGGAACCTCTTGGATTATCTGAGATGCCAGTATGCACAGCCACTCAGTCTTGGCCGGGTTGAGTCGGAGCCTGTTCTTCCCCATCCACACCACATCCAGGCAATGAGACATCACAGAGAGGGCATCACCGATTTGGTTCGGAGTGGAGATGAACAACTGGGTATCATCAGCATATTGATGATGCCTCACCCCGAATTCATGGATGATCTCGCCCAGCGGCTTCATATTGATGTTGAACAGGAGAGATGAAAGGACCGAGCCCTGAGGCACCCCACAAACTAGGGGCCTCGGACACGACCTCTGCCCCCCTGCCAGCACCGATTGTGAATGACCCGAGAGGTAGGAGGAGAACCAATGTAAAATGGTGCCTCCCACCCCCAACCCCCTGAGGCGTCGCAATAGGATACCATGGTCGATGGTATCGAAAGCTGCCAAGAGATCTAATAGGACTAGGCTAGGACAGAGGAAAATCCCCTGTCCCGAGCCCTCCAGAGATCATCCATCAGTGCAACCAATGCTGTCTCCATGCTGTACCCAGCCCGGAAGCCCAATTGGTATGGATCTAGGTAATCAGCTTCCTCCAGGAACCCCGGGAGCTGATTAGCCATCACGCTCTCAACAACCTTAGCCACAAAGCGAAGGTTGGAGATCGGACAAAAGTTGTTCAAGACGGCTGGGTCCAGGGCAGGCTTCTTAAGGAGGGGCCTCACCACCGCCTCCTTCAAGGTGGTGGGAAAGGATCTCTCCCTTAACGAAGCATTGATAACTGCCTGGAGCCAACCGTGTGTAACCTCCCTGGAGGCATATACCAACTAGGAGGGACACGGGTCCAATAAACACATGGTGGAACTCAGCCTCTGCATAGTCCTGTCCATAGGACTATGGACACAGGCTCAAACTCATCCCAGATGATGTCCGCCAGACTACTTGTAACTCCTTCATCTGACTCCTGCCAGTCGGAGTCCAAGCCAGCCTGAATCTGAGAGATCTTATCCAGCAGATGCTGACTAAACTCCTCAGCCATTCCCTGCAAAGGATCCTCCCTCACCTCCTGATGTAGGAGGGAGCAAGCAACCCTAAACAAGGCAGCTGGGCAATCATCTGCAGACGCAATGAGAGCGGAGAAATATGCACGCTTCGCCGCTTCCATCGCTACCAGATAAGTCCTCGTGTAGGCTCTTAACTGGGCTCAATCAGATTTGGACCGACTGGATCTCCAACTGCTCTCCAGGCCCCTCCTTTGACGCTTCATCTCCCAGACCTCCATTGAGAACCAAGGAGCTAACTGGGATCTGCGACGAGTAAGGGGCTGCAAGGGGACAACTCGGTTGAGAGCCTCAGAGGCCGCCTGTTGCCAGGCATCTATTAATGTAGAGTAATCAAAAAACAAAACAAAACAAAGATACAAAAATGCAAAAAAAAAAGAAGAAAGAGAAAGAGAAATTCTTGTAATTTGGGGTAGGTTTTATAGAAATGTAATGAGTAAAATGCATACAACATTTTTGAGGGAGCCAGTTCGGTGAATTGGTTAGTGCCATAGCTAGAAATTGGGTACTGTCCTGCTTTAGACATAAATCACCCGGATTACCTTGGGCCAATCACCCTCTCTCTGTTTTAGGAAGGAGAGAATGGCAAAGGCCTTCTAAAAAACCTTGCCAAGAAAGCTGCAAGGATATCTTTAGGAAGTTGTTCAGAGTCAACACTAACTTGAAGGCACACACCCAAATCTGGTGTTTTCCCCTTTTCGGAGCCCTTAGTTTGATGATATCACATCATTAATCACCATCCTAATACCTGCAGAAGAGAGGCCTTAAAAAGAAATGGTGTAAAAAGAGTGATGGTCTCCCATACAAAAAGTTTGGATAGTGTTGACCATAGATATAAGAACAAAACTGCAGTTTCATGAGTCAAAGTTCTCTTTATCAAATGGCTAACCAAGACAATTCAGAATACTGGTACATCTTGGATATGCAAAATGGCAGTTTGGATTTTACAAACAGTTGTTGAAGCCCCCTCCACCTATATATACTCCTTGTTGCTACAATCAATAGTAAACAAAAGAATTCAGTCAACTCAATTAAAAAATAGTCAGCTGTTGTGGGACCAACTTGTAGCACACATTGCTAATCCAGTTTGAAAACCAGAAGAAAAATTGGTGGCAGGTGATAAAAGGGCTGAAGTTGAATAAAAATGCCAATGGATTGCAGAAGGAACATCTATTGCTATAAAGTAGTGTTTTTCAAACTTGGCAACTTTAAAATGGACAAATTTCAAATCCCAGCATTTCCCAGCAGTGAATACCTAGTTGTTCAAGATGAGTTTTCAATACTTATGTCTTTTATCCTCTCTGTAGTATCTTAAGTTTGGTTTTCTATTGGTTTCTTTCGACTCTGAGTTTATAAATTATTGCTCAGATTTGCTAGAATGTTCAGTATGATCATACCAAAGATTTGACAACTTCCATAGAATTTAATTTCCATATTGAGCCTAAGATACTGCCATATATCAGATAAAATTCATTTATCAGATTCATCTGGGAACTAGGCTGCCTTCAAAATCTAAAAATAAACAAAAAATCTGAAAACAGCTAGAAACTCTGGAGGCAGCTCTTATTTTTAAATTTTATCTGACCCTTTCTCCATATGGAAAAGCTGGATTTTGTCTTATCTATGTCTTTTTGCAACAATATATTTCTTGCTTTGGTGGGGTAACTTTCTTAGAAGTTTTCAGAAAAGCTGTCAGCAACCTGACATGGCTTTTAAAATAGCAAATATAAGTTTAAGAGTGCTTTACTATAAAAGCATGGTTTTTAAATACAAACAAGAATAATTGTTTTATATTCTTTATTGATTAGATCTAAAACACTTATCCACAGCAGTTCATCTTTCAGACACATTGAAAGAGGTGTACACAGTGGTGGGATTCAATTTTTTTTACTACCGGTTCTGTGGGCATGGCTTGGTGGGTGTGGCAGGGAAAGGATACTGTAAAATCTCCAGTCAGAGGTGGGATTTGCCGGTTCTCCGAACTTCTCAAAATTTCTGCTACCAGTTGTCCAGAACTGGTCAGAACCTGCTGAATACAGGATACCAAAGAAGATCAGACAAGTAGAAACCTAGTCTGAGGAGGAAAAACTGAGGAAACTGGGTTTGTTTAGCACCAAGAAAAGATGACTTATGATAGCAGACTTGAAATACAGATTGAGACCTGTTCTCTAATAAAGGAGAATACTTGTAGCTCAGAGTTGATACGAGGGATCCTTGGTGCTCTCTGAGCTTGTTTGTTTTCTTGCAGATGTTTCATTGTCCTAGACAAGCAAGCTTAGAGACCATACGAACACTGATGTTGTTATCTAGTTTGGGTAATGAAATGTCTGCAAGAAAACAACCAAGCTCAAAGAGCACCAAGGACCCCTCAGACCTGTGCTCTGTTGTTGTTGATATACTGAAAATCAAGGCATGGAATAAATGATTTATAAATCAGGCTAATAAAATCCTAAAAATATCATTTGATATAAAGCAATTATTTTTGACATCATTTTTAACGGGAAGGTGGGGTGGCAAAAGCAGGATTGTGCCATTGTATCACAAACTCCACTCCTTGTAGCATAGAATGGATCTTGTAGCATGAAGGCATAATGGCCCTTTCATCCTTCTAAGAAGTGTGAGATCCTTCAAATACCTCTCTAGTTGACCTAAGTACGGCATTCAGAAGCTTCTGCAGTCACTTCTGACTTTCATCTTTACATTTGTCATTCTGGGCTTGAGAGTCTCATGAATTAAAATGAAACAGTTTAATTGAAATGTTGCCTTTCTCTTAATCATACAGCCACATTTTAATTTCAACAGTAATTGAAAGTGGAAGGTCCCATATCTTAAATAAAAAGAAAATTAAACATATATCAACAGTAGCTTGGTTATCTTTTTTTTAAAGAGAGCTTTGCAAGCTATTGGACTTTTCCCTCGATGCATCTTACTTTTGAGGATCAGAGACTGCTAATTCTTTAAAATGATTATGGATGTAGCCAGTAACTAAAATACAACACTGAAAAATAGATAAGACATTTAGAAAAAACATTATTTCGAACAATTACAAGGCACAGCAATGTTGTCAAAGCACTTAAGAGCTCTGCAGTAGAGGTAAATTATGCTGAAATGCTGCTTGCATCTCTATGCCAAGTCCATTTGCAAAGTGTACTTGACAGAGGGATGGAGATCATTAGATTTCTGCTCCATGGCCCATGGAAATTCTTTACTGTTTCTTGAATATGCAGCCTATTCTGTATCTAAACACCCCACACATTTATGTCCTGGGCATATTTACTCAAGATTTGTAATGCTAGCTAGGGTAGAACAAACCATTAATCAAAGGTGTCTTCCATGCTTAAAGAAAAGCAGATATGTCTGCTTAGGCTTTAATCTATTCAAGTTTCACCTATCCTTTACAATCTTCCATCCAAACTTTTTGAAGGAGAAAAAAAAAGAACTTCAGCAAATTTTATGGATTTCCTTTGGTGCAAAAGTTAATATCTCTCCATTTCCAGGTCATACCTGCCAATATTTCAGACTTAGAGATAGAGACATGCAGGACCAAGCTGACCTTGACTCTACTTGAAGAGCTAAGTAGAATAAGAATTAGTTCATGCTTGGATGGGACACCATCAGAAAAACCTTAGGATAATAACTACAACTGGGAGGTTAAAAAAAGCAGAAGAGGCAATAACAAATTATTTGCAGTTTTGCAATCTGAACAATTGGACACTGATAGAGTCCAACCTGAGAGATTTGACTTTTACCTAGTTCAGTTTACCTCATGCCATAGCACAACACCCATCTATCTGTAATTTGTATTTTCCTTATCCCTTGGAACATATTCTGTCTCTCAAGTCCCCCTGTGATGACCCAGGGCATGGCACAAAGGCAACACAGTCACATAAGTAAGAAGAGTCCCTGTAATACCTCCAACTTTGCCCCCAATGTCCAGGTTACCTTCGGCTGGAGAAAAAACTCTCCCAAGAACAGTCTTTAAGTGGAGGAAATTCAGTCCGAAAACAAAGTACATACAAACTGTAAATAAAAATCCACACAAACCAAGCTGCGGTAATTAACTTGACAGGGCAGGAGAAGGAATTGCAGACTTGAAAGCCCAGCAAAACACATAGTTGGGAAGATGCCAGGAACCCAGATAAGCCTCCATGATACCAGATAATTCACAATTTGCTCCCAACAACTTTGCTGTGTGCAGTTTCCCTTTTTAAACACTGTGTTCCCAGCTGCAGCTAATGAAGGGAATCAGGGCCTTTTCCTCCCCCGTAAGTCATTCAACTCTCATTGCTCCCTTCTCCGTTCCTCCCTGCATGCCCTAGGATGAAGAGGTGGTGGGCCTGGGTCTTCCTCCAAATTCCCTCTGCCTTGCTCTACCTCTCCCTGCTCTGCCCAGCTGGCCTTTGCCCTTCCCCAGTTTCTTCCACAGCCAATGGAGCCACACTCCCACTCCCTCTCAGCTGCTGGGCCTCCCCCTCCAAATCAGATTCCATCAGGGGCAGACACCCCCAAAGTTACTTTTCAAATAAATCCAGTAAAGATCATTGAGATAATGATTTCTTGATACCCCAGACATAAATAACTTTTTATATCCTCATTCTGGAAAAGATTGTGTGATCCTATTTTGATTGAAGTTAAAATGTCAAAATAAGGAAGAAAGTCAACTGAATAATCTTTCCCCTACATGCTCAATAGATTCAGTACGTCTTAGAGTAACATCTAGAAGATTACAGACTCTTACAGAATTAACAATAGCATTTAGTCTTATACACCGCTTCACAGTGCTTTACAGTTAATTAAGCAATTAAACAATATTACATAATTAAGTAAATTAAGCAATAAACTCATCATAGAAGTAATCTAGCAGCAGATTTTTCCAACATTTCCTAATCTTATCACATTTTTCTTGGTCAATTTATAAAGGTTTTTGTCCTGTGGAAAATTTGGATAAATTGCTATATATCACTATCCAGATGTGAGTCCTGTTAAGTTTGAGGAGCCTTACATTCATTCAAGAACGCACTAAAGTTAATTTTCATATTTTTTTTAATTCATATTTATATGCTGCCCTTCTCCGAAGACTCAGGGCGGCTTACAATTTTTGGAGCACAACCCAATGCGCTCAGCAATAACCTTCATTCCATTGTATATGACTGCTTATTACTAGGGCTTTTTGGCCCCCTCAAGCGGCATTTTTACAAAGTCAGCTTATTGCCCCCAACAATCTTGGGTCCTCAATTTATCTACCCCAAGAGGATGGAAGGCTGAGTCAACCTTGAGCCTGGTGGGATTCGAGCCTGCACTAATTGCAGGCAGCTGGAACTAAAGGCTAGGCATTTAACAGCCTGCACCACCAAGGCTCTTTAATGTTCATATGTAGTCAAGTTGCTTTATCCTTAATTAGTTGCAAAAATATCAAGTTTTCAGCAAGAGGATGATGATGATGATGATGATGATGATGATGATGATGATGATGATAAATAGACATCTAATGAACATGGTTAGAAAAAAACACTCTGTTAAAGGACAGAAGAAGAGACATATAAATACAAGGGGGCCTGGGACAAGGCACATGAAGTTATCCCAGGTATGTTGCTTTGATTCCGGCTGTTTAGGGTCTATAATTATTCAGGCAGCATTCTGGTTTGCATCTGCACTTTGAGAATATAGCAATCCCAAGAAATACATGACAATTGATAGATGGTGCAAGGAAAAGGAGCAATGAACAGCAAGGTGCCCCTGGAGTCTTAATTTTTAGATTTGTTGTAAAACCTGCTATATCTATGAAGATTCTCAGTCTCCAGGTGATGGTTTTCCCAAAGATGTTTTTTTCAAAAGACAATTGGACTTTTAAAAGACAACACAATCCAGTTTCCTTTTGAAAAAACACCTTTGGGTAAAACCTGATATATTTCCGATGCATTCACTGCACTTCCATCTTTTTTTTAAATTTTTCATGTTCATACTACGAATATCTAGAAAGATAGGAAATTTTTGTTTCTGTGAGGAGTACTCACTCACTGAATGACCAAGATTAATCAATTCAAGCACTGGTTGTGTAATTTTAATGTATGGGTGAACCAAGAATAATTTCCCCAAAGTAACAGCTCTTCCTCTTTCTACAGCTCCTATCTCCACAATATATTGTCTTTCCAGAAGACTTAGAGCAGGGCTGTCCAGGACCTTGAAAAGCTGGCAAGGCCTTCAGGATATGGTCAATAAAGTCAAGATGATGACTGTGATACTGCACTTGAAACTCCACCTGTTTTTATGGGTATTGCATAGGTGGATCTTTAATGTGGTTAAAACACTATCTTGAACTTTTTGACCACGTGTTGTAGATATCTTTGCTGATAGCAACCAAATTGATCTTTGAATGAGAGAGAAAAGAGCATAGTCTGTGCTTTTTGGTCATCTTCAGTACATTAAAATTAAATAAGATTTCATTTTTGTTATGAACTAAATGAATTCTTTACCATTACCTTGCTTCCTTTAGAATGTGATGGTGTTGGCTGTTGGTCAATCTCCCAAAACAAGTGTATTCCTTTGTGTGAGAAAAAAACAATACACTCCAGTTTTGGAAGATTTTGTTTAAGAGATGTCATGTAAATTTTTTGGATGTTTACCTAGAAAGGATTAAGAGCATTACAGGTAATCTAACAAAATATGTAGAAACACTCCAAAAATAGCACAAGATGTTCAACATTTGCTATTTTTGTTGTTGTTTTTCTACCAACAAACTTTATCTCCCATTTTGTTTTCTATCCTAGTGTATTTGTGCTGGAGATTTCCCTAGAAATTTTGTTCAGCTTGTTGTTGTTCTGCTTATCATCACTCTGCAAAAATATCTGCTTTCTTCTAATAGTTTGCATGGGATTTCAACTTACATAGTCCTAAAATCCTGAAAACATGCTTGTTTCCTTGGTCAGTTCTTTTTTAAATATTTTTTTTATTTTTTAACAACAAACATAGACAAACATAAACACAAAACATAAAACCTTCTTTCCATTGTAGAGTGTGTCGGACGATACAAATCTTCTTGTGCACAATATCAACAGTCCTTCCCTTCTAACTACGTTATTAAAATTTGTTTTACATGGATATGCATATTATATTGTATTGTTATTAACTACTTATTGCACTTTTCTTATAGACTATATCATCCTTTTTGAGCAAATTTCAGTTTTTTAAAATATCTTAATTCATAATATCATTCATTTCATTATAATCCATTATAACATATTACATTGTCTTATCTTTACTACCATTATATTTATATTGTATTATATCCTATTTCCCTATTCTCTTTTCTAACCATTGATAAAATAAATCCCAAATTTTATAATACTCTTTATCTTCTTGCTTTCTAATTGCTAATGTCAATTTACTCATTTCTGCATATTCCATTATTTTCATAATCACCTCCTCTTCTGTCGGTATTTCCCCACTTTTCCAATTTTTAGCAAATACAATTCTAGCTGCTGTCAAAACATTTATAATCAAATATGTCAATTCTTTACTGTATCCTTCAGGTAAGATACCCAATAAAAAATATTTCTGGTTTCAAGTCTATATATTGTTTTGTCATTTTTTCCAGCCATGTATGAATTTTAGTCCAGTATCTCTATTTCCTTGGTCAGTTCTGAAGTCTTTTGCCACTAAAGCTCAATTCAATCCAGAAGCTGGCTCTTTTGCCTGAATTTTATTGTCCACTTTGGTGTACATTTTCATGGTGTAATTTCTTCAAGAATGATCTTGCAGGTTGTATTCAGACTGAAAACCAAACATTTTGTGGGAATCATTTTATGGATGACTTTGTTACTTTCCAAGAGACCGTGCAGACTTCTGGATAAAATTGAGCTATTATAAAGCAAATGTTATTGTGATTTTTCAGTGACTGTGTAAGGATGGTTTGCTTTATTGAAGAAATCTCTTTGTGAGGGAAAATTCTGGAGTCTGATATATTGATCTGTCAACCTTCACTATTAAAAACTGCAGAACCTCTAATGATAAAAGAGTTATTACCATAATAAAAATATAGAGAATAGAATGAACACAACAGAAGCAGAGAATGAATTTAAATCAATACAGCTTTAAACTTAACCAGCTAGCTAGCATCTCTGAGACTAAGCTCTGCCAAATCTTTTGGGGTCTGATCACCTGCTAGCTGGCCATTTTGTAGTTCCTTTTTCTCACTTTCGTTTGTTCTCTGTGAAGCAAAGTTGCAAAAAAGAGGCTTTCATCAGAATAGGTTATTGTAGTGGCAAAACTAAAGATTCCTCATATAGCAAACTAACTGCAAATATCAGAAGTGGTTATTTTCATATTTCATATTATGCCTCAATGAATTAGATCTCTTTCTTTCTCTCTATGCCTATGCCACATGTTAGGTTTGCATGAAGAGTCAGACCCGGAGTGCTTCAGCTTAAGAGTTTATTAGTGACTACAGCTCAGAACGGACCCCTTTTGGCTGGGCTGCGGCTGCTACTTATAGCCAGCAGCCGCAGTTGCCAGCCAATCAGAATGCAGGGTTTTCCCGCACTTTTTAAACCAATCATTTCTAACATTTTACAAGAACAGTTCAAACTAAACCAATGACATTCAAACCTACATACATAACACCGCATATTATTATTTTTTCTTTGGTGAAAGCAATAAGATTCTGAAACTTTTTTTTTTTTTTGCAAACAGATACTGGTAGCCTTAACTGCAGTACATTACTCTGAAGCTTACTTGTAATATTTTTATATTTGTAAATAATTTGAATGTTTTTATGAGAAGTGTTAGGGTTGTATTAAGCAAAACAATATGTGAAATAAAGAATTGCCCTGTTCACCACTTAATTTTAAAAGGGGCGTAAATATGTATTATTTGGAAATAAAGACACTGAATTCAATAAAAAGGATGAAATTTTTTGATAAACAATGAAAAGTGTATTCTTTTTCATATGTAGTATGTGGATCCAGTAATGGACCATCTAGCTTAGAATTCTAGATGTATAACTTCTTGGCAGAGATGAATTGGTGCCAAACCTTTAAACATCTCTCTTTCTCTCAGCAGCTTTCTGTTTACTAGCCCAGAATACTTTGCTCCTTTGTGTTTTGGAGTTAGGAAAGCTTTGGGAACTTCTTTGTGTTTGGAAAACATTAAATTTGAGCTTAACTTAGGAATATAAAAGAAAGAGTACTAGATTTGAGGGTTTTTTCCCCTTGACGTGAAAAACAGACATGATATTTGTAATGCAGATAACAATACAGAACAGAATCTGCTAGGCTCTTTCTTCTCTGATCACAATTCATGCGACTATGAATGGGTTATATCTCAAGAAGAGAGCTAAGCTTGCCCAGTCTTCCTCCTTCCCCATTTTGTTCCATTAGAATGGTTTTCGTTGTTTGAAAGCTAGCCATGGATGTAGTAAACAAAATATCAGAACTTGGCATTTAAATACAAATCAGATACTGTTGAAATACATTTGAATTAGCAGATAGAGAAAAGGCAAGTTTTAGATACAAATATTCCAGATTTAATAATTTTAGTTTGGTATTGTAAATTGTTAAAGCCTTTATTTAGAAAGGCAGGAGACACCATTGTTTTCTATCATAAAAAAATCAGTAACCTATGGCTACTTGGGAACTAAAATGTAGATAATAATTATAGCCTACTGCAAAGTGGGTTGGAGTAGGATAGCAATATCTGCCATTTCTAAAAACTGGGACTGTATGTGTGAATGAGCAGATAACTCTATTTTGGGCTCCTTTTAGAAGTACATGTTTTCTCCAATTGGTTATAAATATTAGGAATGGCAGCTCCTCAGCTACTCCAGTTTATGAGTAAACTCTAGCTCTTCTTGATCTAACTCTGATCTTGCTCATTTGTGATCTACTATTGGCACTAGCTTCATAAATGCATTTTTCTAACTTGGATGGGCTTCCATAGGGTTTGGATTGCTTTGTTTATGGTCTAATATGTTGTAAATAAATAAGCTTCTATAGAGTTAAGTTTGTCATTGATACATCCATTATAGTTAGTGTGTATATATGTGTGTGTGTATTGTGACAACAATATAGTAATGGTTTGCCATTGTCTTCTTTGCATAATATTTTTTTTCATCTTCCTGGTCCAGCTTAGCATTTTTTAATAGTTTTCCAAACAAACACTAATCAGGTCTAAGCAGGGGTGGGATTCAAATTTTTTAACAACCAGTTCTGTGGGTGTGGCCTAATTTGTGGGTGTGGCTTGGTGGTCATGTGACTGTGTGTGTGTGTGGTCTGGTGGTCATGTGACTGGGTGGGTGTGGCCAACTCAATGTCACTCACATCAAGGGGTGCTTTGATTGGCCCCTCCTCTCCCAGCCATTCCTTGTCACACCCAGCCTCAACTTATCTATAGTTCTGTAAAAATGTTGTTCACCTTTTTTCGACTTAATAAAGTCGAAATATAATATAATATCTACATTCTATAGATGTACTTTCATGGACCACTGAAAGGAGGAAATGGCTCCCATGCTTTGCCCAAGAGTGTGATAGGCAACAGGCTTATAAGGGGCTGCCACAAAGAAGGGGGGGCAATATATTTTCCAAAGAAGCAGAAGGCAAAACAAGAAGCAATGGATGGAAATTGAACAACGAGAGAAGCAACCTAAAACTAAGAAGAAATTCCTGACAGTGAGAACAATTAACCAATGGAACTGCTTGTCTCCAGAAGTTCTGAATGCTCCAACACTGGAGGTTTTAAAGAAAAGACTGGACAGCCATTTCTCTGAAATTGTATAAGGTCCCCCACAAAGTCCCTTCTAAGTGTTATTCTGTTATTCTGACACCTTTCCCAGGCCCTCCACTCAGATAAAAAATGTGGCTTTGATAATTGATCAGAGCTCCTCTGTTTTTTATGTGCAACAGCTTTAACGTTTAGGATCAGAGCTAAATTAGTTGCTTTTTCTCTATTAATACATAATCCTTAAAAGGCTCTCTTGTAGGGTCCCTGCATGGTCTAATTCAGAGGATCCCAACCTTTCTGGCACCAGGGACTGATTTCATGGAAGACAATTTTACCATGGACCTGTGTGTGTGTGTGTGTGTGTAAGAGAGGGAGAGAGGGAGGGGGGAAGACAAGTATACAGTTTGGGAAAGAGACACATACAGAAGTGGTAAATTAAATAGTGGGTGAGCCATGCATGCAGTAAAATAAATGTGGGATTGTTACTTAAGGCCTGCCACCAGATGATTTTGCTCCAGTCCAGAGGAAAATCAGAATAAACACACAGGGAAGATTTCACTAGAAAGGGCTTCCTTTTGCTCCAGGAGAAAATTAGAATGAAGAACTGGAAAAGCCTTTACAGGAAGAGGCTTTTTTTTTCTTGTCTGTAATTAAATTGGAAGACACAGAGAAATCTTCACTGGAAGAGGCTCTCTGTTTTTGCTCCAGAGGAAACCCCCAATCAAAGACCTGGGGAAGCAGAAAGAGGGAATGACCACCACCTGCACTTTTCAATGGTTCAGCACAGTGGTTGCCTTCCAGATTAGACCTGTGATTTTCTGCTTCTAAGAAAGTGGGAAGGAAGGTGGGGGAGAAGAGACAATTCTAACTCACCCTTCCAGCAAAACAAACTGAAGATCCAGCACGTTGAGGAAGTGCTGACAAAACAATTCAAGAGAGAGAAGGAGGAGAGAGAGAGAGAGAGAGAGAGAGAGACCAAACCAACTCAGCCAGCAGTCTTGGAAAAGGTGAAAATGAGAATGATTCCCTTGGAGACACAGTGCTTAAGAGGAAAGGTAGTTCTCCGTCCCCATTCAAGCCTTGTTGGAACAGGCTTGCAAAGCTACAAGAAA
>CM019150.1:191160887-191206240 GCA_009733165.1 Naja naja | reverse complement strand
TTATGTATGTAGGTTTGAATGTTATTGGTTTAGTTTGAATTGTTCTTGTAAAATGTCAAATATGATTGGTTTAAAAAGTGGGAAAACCCTGCACTCTGATTGGCTGGCAACCGGCTGCTGGCTATAAGTAGCAGCCGTAGCCCAGCCAAGTTGGGTCCATTCGAGCTGTAGTCACTTAATAAACTCTTCACTGAAGCTCTTCGCGTCTGACTCTTCATGCAAACTTAACACTGGCGACGAAGGTGGGATTCCCTGAAGAGAAGACGACGCGGAAGACAAGCAGAAGAGCGAGATGGCTGCGCTGAACACCCCAGCCCCGTTCATCCGGCGGCAGAAGACTGGGAATCATATGGATCGCTTCCAAATGTATTTGAAGGAAACACCTCGCCGACATCTCCGAGAAGCGGAAGAGGGCGTCTTTCTCACGCACTGCGGTCCGCAGTCTTCAAGATGGCGGCATTGGCGGGAGCTGCAGACGGAAGGTAATGGAATGGCCTGATTTAGAAAAGCTTTTAAGAGCCCATTACGCCCCACAAGTATCGTGCCTCAAAGAGACACGAGTTTTACCGTCGGGATCAAGGGAAAGCGAAAACGTTAACGACTTCTGGCAAGCTTAAGAGACATTGGGGGTGCATGCGAGTTTAACAGCTTGGAGGAGGCCATGCGTGATCGGTTTGTCTAGGCCTCAAAGACAAGGTGCTTCAGAGCAAATTGTTATTAAAACCTAAGATCACGTTAAGGAGGCCATAGAAGAGGCCTCCTCAGCAGAAGCACTAAGTCCTCAGCAGCAGCCATGAAGAAAATTAACAAGGCCTCAAGCCATTCTGATGGAAAAGTCCACAACAAACCCATGCAGCAAATAGATTCTGATCAGACTGTAGTGAGGTGGAGGAAGGAATTTATAGACTCAGAATGGAGAAGAAAAGGAAAGACCTTGGAAGAAAGAGGCAAGACTTTTATTGCAGAGGCTGTGGGGCCACCCGCACTGAATGCAAGTTTTAGACACCATCTGCCTATGTGAGAAAAGAGGTCACCTAGCAAGAGTCTGCAAATCATCCAGAACTCCACCTAGTAGGAAGAAATTTCCTGAGAAAGAATTCAAGCCCAACAACTTCAGTGAGAAAATGGGGCGCAACTCAGAAGCAAATGGGAAGAATGAAACTCATCAAACAGTCACCATTGGTCATTCTTCACCCTTAAGAAGCAGAAAAGTACATGAAGGTACTCATTGAAGGAAGGCCTTGCCAAATGGAAGTGGACTCAGGCTCCTATTTATCTATGGTGTCATGGGACACTATTCACAGGCTACTTCCCAACATTCAGAAGAAACATTTCCAGAAGCAAGCACTGACTCTTAAAGACTACCAAGGGAACAAGATTCCAGTAGTTGGAACAAGAGAATTCAACGGAAGTTCAAAGGCACACCAAACCCCCTGACCATCGTGGACAAGGATCGCCAAGCTTGCTGGGACTTGGAGTGGTTGTCAACCATGAGCAACACTGAATGGGAGGAGGCCTTGAAGTCTGAGTTTCCAGAGGTCTTCGAAGGATTGGGCAAGTATATGGGGACCCCTATCACTTTCAACCTAGATCCCAGGGTGCCCCCAATTGTTTAAAGCCCAGAAGGGTCCCATTTTTTTAAAGGAAAAATTGATGCACAATTAGACAAATTAATAGCTCAAGGGGTTTTAGAGCCCACTGACCACTCCAGATGGGAGACACCATAGTCACACCAGTCAAGACTGATGGGTCAGTAAGAATCTGTGGAGACTATAAGGGGACACTGAACCATGCGCTGCAGCAGAGCGCATACCCAGTTCCAGTGGTGCATCATCTGTTACATTCACTTGGCAGGTACAGTCTTTGCCAAATTGGATCTGGCCCAGGCATATCAACAACTAACAGTTGATGATGCCACTGCAGAGGCCCAAACCATTGTGACTCATAGAGGTGCCTTCAAATGTAAAAGGTTACAATTTGGAGTGGCACCAGGCATCTTTCAAAGCCTTATGGAAAGGATGCTCCAAGGACTGCCAGGGTAGTGCCTTACTTTGATGATGTGTTAATCTCTGCTGAAAATGACACTCAGTTACAAGAAAGACTCAGAGAAGTCCTTACCAGATTCAGGAAGCGGGGTTAAAAGTCAAGGAAGAAAAATGCACTCTTAAACTGACAAGGTTGAGTTCCTGGGCTATATGATTGACAAGCATGGCATCCACCTACTGATGCCAAGGTTCAAGCAATCAAAGAAGCTCCTAGACCTAAATGCAAAACAGATTTGCAAGCCTTCCTTGGACTCATTAACCTTTATCACATGTTCCTACCTCAGAAGGCAACCATTGCTGAACCATTGCACAGATTACTTGATAAAAAATCTGTTTGGATCTGGGGAAGGAAGGAACAATCAGCATTTAACAGTATTAAAAGACTAATCACGTCTGATGCTGTACTGATACAGTTCTCTGAGAATTTGCCAGTTGTACTGACTTGTGATGCATCTCCCTTTGGAGTGTGTGGGGGGGTTTGAGCCACAGGCTTCCCAGTGGGAGAGAAGCCCCTATTGCATTTTACCCTCGCACTTTGACCAAAGCAGAGAGGAATTACAGCCAATTGGACAAGGAAGCATTGGCAATTGTTGCAGCTGTCAAGAAATTTCATGAATATTTGTATGGGAGAACATTTACCATTGTTACAGATCACAAACCTTTGTTAGGCATTGTGGCAGGAGATAAACCTACACCTACTATCCTGTCACCAAGAATGCTGAGGTGGACTGAATTTCTTGCTGCTTATTCTTACAAACTTATCCACAAGCCTGGCAAGGACATTGGACATGCTGATGCCTGAGTCGTTGCCCACTTCCTTGGGAGGACTTTGAACCTGAAACACACACCTTTTTCCTAGAAACTGTTGCTTCCAGTGCATGCTGCTGAAATGCCAGAGAGACTGCCAAAGACACTTTATTGGCTCCTGTTATAGGCTGGATTAAGAAAGGGGCCTCTTCAAGATCTACCTCACCTGGCTCAACCTTTTAAATCCAGGCAAACTGAATTATCTGTATTAAGAGGATGTATTTTGTGGGGTAACAGGGTGGTTATTCCTGCAAAACTGCAAAAAGAGGTTTTGGAAATGTTACATGAGGGTCATCCTGGTATTGTAAGGATGAAGGGATTAGCCAGGAGTTATGTATGGTGGCCAGGTATTGACAAAATGGTTGAAAACTGGGTTGCACCTTGTCCCAACTGTCAGGTAGTCAGACCTGCCCCACCTCGCGCCCCCAAACAGGAATCGGAATGTCCTAGGGGCCCATGGTCTAGGATTCACATTGATTTCGCAGGCCCTACCAGAGGGCACACCTTTCTTATCATAGTAGATGCATATTCCAAATGGCTAGAGGTAATCCCTATGGCATCCAGCACAACTGATGCTGTCATCAAGCAGCTCAAAAAGCTTTTTGTAACCCACGGGTTACCTGATGTTCTTGTCTCTGACAATGGCTCCCAATTTACATCCAACCTTTTTGAATCCTATCTAGCACAACAGGGTATCAGACATGCCCTCACTGCCCCTGGGCACCCTTCAGCTAACAGCCGGGCTGAACACGTGGTACGTTTTACCAAGGAGAAGCTTCAGCAACTGGGTCCTGCGGACATCACTGAGAAAGTTGAAAAACTTCTTAGTGTTCAGCACATCACTCCTAACCCATCTAATAACTTATCCCCAGCAGAGTTGTTGATGGGTAGGAAACTTAGGTCTTCCCTTGACCTCCTTCATCCCACTTACGCACCCAACGCACCACTAGATTCCACTTCCAAATTTTGCACGTTCAGTGTGGGTGATTCTGTTTATGCTAAGAACCTTATGGGTGAACCTTTGTGGATTCCTGCTGAGATAACTCAAATCACAGGCCCTTGTTCTTACAGGGTGCAAACAGAGGATGGACTCCTCTGGAGCAGGCACATTGATCAACTTAGATCCAGGTTCTCTCAGGAACATCGCAATTGTTCCTCTCTAGTTCCATCACCTGATGTCAATTCTAGGGGAAGGGAGGAACAGGAGGAAAATCAGCAAGCAAGAATCCACCCCATGTGTAACGAGCCATTACGACAGGAATCATCCCAAAACCTGTCACAATGCCAGATTCCATCCTTAGAAGTGGAAGATTGTACATCACTACCTGACTTGGGTGCTGACATTGGGCTGGAGATGGGTTGGGAGGAGAGACCAGATTCTAACAATCAAACAGGGTCTTCTTTCACAGGAGTCCCAGAAGGAAATGTCAGCAGACACATCTCTCTCACTGGGTGAGAATGTTAAAACTTCTGAACCACGGAGGTCTCAATGTACACGTAAGAGCCCCACCTATTTAAAAGAATACATTAGATAGGTTGGGGTTTGGTATGGACTGAACCTAGTTGGGAGGGGTGTTATGTATGTAGGTTTGAATGTCATTGGTTTAGTTTGAATTGTTCTTGTAAAATGTCAAATAGGATTGGTTTAAAAAGTGCGGGAAAACCCTGCACTCTGATTGGCTGGCAACTATGGCTGCTGGCTATAAGTAGCAGACGTAGCCCAGCCAAGTTGGGTCCATTCGAGCTGTAGTCACTTAATAAACTCTTCACTGAAGCTCTTCGCATCTGACTCTTCATGCAAACTTAACAGCAATCACATGATTACAGGATGCTCCAGCATCATAATTATGAGCCACTATCATACTACTATATCTCAATCACATGACTATGGAGATTCTGCAATGGCTGCAACCACTAGGCCCCATTATAAGTCCCCTCATTTGGGAACAGCAACTGGATGACTGAATGTTAGGTGAGGACTCCCTAATGGTGACACAAATGTTCTTTGATATTGGTGGGACTTAACATACCAAAGGTTGAAAACCACTGTTAAGGGGATTATCCTCCAAAGTAGTAGTTAATCATAAAATCAAAGAAAGCATCTTGCAAAATTTATATATTACACAGAACTGTATATGTTAGGACAAATATTCATAAACGTGCATTTTCATCAGGACTTTCTTGACTCTTTTATTCTCTTTGCAGATGCCTCTGCATGGGACTGTGCTTTGATCATCTGTCTAGACACTGACTGAACCTAGTCTACTTTGCTACAACAAGATAGCTACACCAGATGTCCTCAAACATATTCATAGGTTAATAAAAGGAAAGTAAGAAAAAGAGAAATCTTTTCATGTTTTATGAAAAGCAGGGTCAATTTATCTGGGTTCAGAAGAAGTTAGGATGAAAATGTTCATCCCGTCAAACTGTATCACATTTTGTCCTACTTGGGCTGGGAAAATGGTTAGAATAAGTACTTTGCACCTGCAGAAATGTAACACCTATTGCTATTCATTAAAACAGTCTGACTTTTTCTCAGGCTTACACATGAGCAAAAAAAAGATGCCATCTGCTTTAAGAAATCCACTCTGATATGCAAGTGGATTTATATCTCTGTTTTGTATGTCTGAAGAAGAGTATCATTTTCATGGTCAGAGAGTAGGATTTTGATCCTTAGCGTAGCTCTATGTCCTTTTTCATGTTTAGATCCCATTCCCATGTATACATAATTAAATCAGACTAATATTCTGTTCAGCAACATAAAGTCAAACTCTTAGCACCTTACAATCTTCTTGACAGTTCCATCTGAATCGTCTCAAGAGGATAAAGTTTAGAATTTTGATATTTGAAAGTAAGCTTTAGGTTTGGGGTATTTTAAACCAAACCAATTGACTTAATCATCAACCCTCCAGTTCATTATCAGTAAGATGGTTGACTTGAAAATGTATCTTAAAATTGTTTTGCAGTCAATAACTGAATTAAATTAAGCCTCATGATAAATACTTTCATTTATCAGTGCAAAGTTTCCATATCCAACTTTAAAACTGGGAACTAATGAAAGTTCAATCATTGTGCCCTACAGATAGATAGCAGAAATATACTATTAAAAAGTACCAGCTAATTATCATACTATCATAACAGGCAAGTGTATGCAAAATTCACTGTGCTTTCACAGGTCACTGTAATGATTCTTCATTCTAAAATACATGTTCTTCAGCAAGATTTCAGCATAAGAAGGGAGACTATATAAATGTTTTAAATAAATAAATAAGACAAGTATGGCCTTGCTAGTTCTGTGACAATAAATAATCATCTGGTTTCATTATTTATTTGGATTTCTTTGATAGGTGAACCAGATGGGAATGTTAGAATAAGTAAAAATTAAGCTGAAACAAACACAACTAAAGAATCACACATTCTTCTCATTTATTTTACTTCTGTTTCCCTACCCTTTGCATATTCCCTTCCCCCACATATCAAAAGTGCCAATTCATCAGAGCATCAAATATACTTTAGTATAGAGCCTTAAAGCTTTAGGCACCTAAACAATGTATCTTCTTTTCCCAGAGCTAATGCAGCTCCTACAGATTTCCAAACGGTGGCATCTATGAAGGGGAACATAAGGGGCAGAATGGTGACAACTGTACATACAAACAATCCTTCTTTTGTTGTCTCGATGGAAGCTCCTATGTTGCTTTTGTTTTTTGGTTAAAAACAGCAAGTTTCTGCAAACATCCATGTCATCAGCTATAAAGGACTGTATGGCTTAAGGCCTGGTTAATTATGGTATTGCCTATCTCCAATTGTTTCTGCATATCTGGTACATTGAAGAAAAAGTGGGTATGCTGCAGGTCTTCTCAATAAAACATAGTGACTTCTGGGATCAAGGAAATGGATCTTCTCAGTTGCAGCCATCTGGAATAGCACTTCATTAGTGCGGATAATATTAAAACCCAACTTCCCACATTAGAAGCTGCATAGGAACTTATTTAGATGCACACAAACATACTACAGCAACCCTGAACATCAGGCCACTTATACAATATGTTGCAACAAATGGATATCCATGCAACTTCATCAAAATGTGCCTGACCACTGAACCTCCTACAGCACAAGTAACACAAGATATGGAAAATATAACTGGGTATACCTGGATGAGAAGGAATTAGCATCAGGATTAATACCAGAACAAAAATAAAGCAGCAAATAATTCCCCAAACAAGGAACTACAAAGAAAAAAACAACACTCCCACTAACATCGTCAGAGCAATCTACTGTATATAAACAGAGACCAAACCCTACTCCATTCTAGCACTGAGGATGTTACCTAGTTGGATAATGACACGTCTGCAAGAAAACAACCAAGCTCATGGTTGATTTCACAGTTCAATCATAAGCTATAAATGTTCTCTTCCACTTACAGACTAAGAGAACAGAAAGCATCTATCTACAGTTTATGCTAGACCAACACTGAAGATTATGGACTATAACCTTCAGTGAAGAGTAATTTTTTCTGTAGTGGATTTAATTTGGGCTGATAGCAATAATTTACACACATAAAGACATCCAAATTTGTTTTCATCTTGGAATTGATATTTAGATTCTACCATCTGATCTCTTCAAATTGTTCTATTCATACTTGGCTAATTAATCAGGAAGAGTCAAAGGAAATACTAGCTATTTTTTTAATTGGGGAAAAGCTTAATGAATGAGTCTATTAATTTAAGAAGATTTAGCAATTATGCATTCCTTAACATTGATTTCCACTAAATCCTATCTTGAAATTAAATAGATTGATAATAAAATCTGCTCTCCCATACCCAAGTTCCACTACAATAGATCTAATGAATACATTGCCTGACTGCATTGCTGTAGCACAACAGTCACTTAGGAATAAATGGTGCAATTGAAAACATCAAGTTATAATTGAAATTGAAGGAAGAAAAAGAAAAGCGAAGTAGGCTGCCTTTAGTAATATGTTAACAAATAACATTCATTGGAATAGGAGTGATAGCTAGGTAGGACAGGAATGAATTTCAGATATTTTATTTCATCTTTCTCTCTAAGGAAGACATAATGTTATATCTTCTAGTTTCTAGAGAGTTATTTCTGAGATACTGTACATAAAATTCTTTGTATTTCAAAATGCTCTGCATGGGACAGATTATAAAGTGCTGAATATGAATAAATATTGAAAACCATTTTAGCCATGGAAAGTTAGCCAAGAAAGTTGATTTCTTCCATTGCTGTTCTTGCTATCATTTTAGAGTGAAAAGTTCAAGCAAAAAATAATAATGAAGAATTAAACTCTTCCTTTGTTTTTGTGAATGTGAACCATCAGTTCTTCCTTGCAACAAAGTTTAATGGACAGACGACTGTAAAAATAAAAGAACAAACTGTTCCCTGGTGTTTTGATTTACTGTAGCAGGGAAGTTACAGTGGTACCACAAGAGACAAAAAAGAAGAAAAAAAATAAAAAGGTCCTGTTTGAGCATGAAAAATGTTTATGAGAAAATAGGAATTGTTGAAGGCATCTATGTATGCAAATATCTAGGAAAGGAAAGGTATGACAACTAGTGATGACAGATACCAATAAAAGAGAATAACTTAGGGTTGAACTGTGGAGTCTTGGTGTTCTCTGGCTTGATTGCTTTTTTCAGATGTTTCACTATGAAACTGAGTAACATCATCAATGCTAGAATGGAGTGGGTTTGCTTTCTCTTTATGTATTAGAATCTGTTGCTATCAAAGTTGATGGATGTGTATTTGGTAATTCCTTGATTAGGTTGTTGTTTACTGTAAGCTTGTTTGTCTGCATTGGTAAGTGAATTTTGAATCAAGTGAATTTAGAATCAGAACAGAGTTCCTTGATTGGGATATTGTTTGCTTCTTGATTATTGGTCTGATGTTAATCTTGGTGTTTATCTCTGCTCATCTGGGTACTGATTGCTGGTGAGGTTTTCTTTTGGTCTTTTTATTTCCCCATTTTGGCTTTTTGATTGTTTCTTTTGAGTGGTATATAGATGTTGTTTATCTCCATGAGTTCTATTGATGGCTGATTTGTCTAAATGCTAGGCTTCCAGAAATTCTCTATTGCAGTTGTTCTCAACCTGTGGTCTGTGGACACCTGGGGTCCATGATGTCATCACAGGGGGTCCATGAAAGCTTGAAGAAATGTTATGATTTAAACCTTGAGTTGAGTCTTGGTGGTCTGCGGCCATGGTCCATGGTCACAAAAAGCATTTAAAGGGGGTTTGTGGAGAAGAAAAGGTTGAGAACTACTGTCCTAGTATTTTGGATTTTGTTCGGTCTAGGATGCTCACAGTTTCCCAGGTGAGACTATGATTAAGTCTGTCCATGTGTTGTGAAATTAAGGAGTTTTCATTGTGTCTTTTGATTGTTATTTGGTATTTGATTGCTTATTGTACCCTATGACTATTATTAAGGGTCTTACCTTATGATTCTCAACTCTTGATGAATGTATCTTATATATACTGAGAGTATTTACACCAAGAAAAATTCCTTGTGTGTCCAATCACACTTGGCCAATAAAGTATAAAGTATTCTAAAGGTATTCTTCATGGTTGTGCTATTTAACCTTCTGCCTGTTTGTCCTACCCTACATAGTGGTTGTTACAGTCCTTACACTGTATGTTGTAGATGACTCCTTTTTTTTCTCCTTCTGTGGCTGCTGGTGTTTTTTTTAAAAATTTACTTAGGATGTTTAGTTGGTTAATTGAGAACAACCAAGAACAGTCTCACCAATCCTGACAGGGCAAATCACAGGTATATGAAAAGAGAGCAAACCTTATTTCCTTCAAGTAATGGATGATGTTTCCTAGTTGAGTAATTAGACTTAGACTTAGAGTTAGAATAATTTTATTGTCACTTTGAATGTATACTAATCGACATACATTAAAATGAAATTTCATTGCATACAGTTCTCAAAGGGTCACCACCATCTCCAATATACACTACATAAACATGAAATGTCTGCAAGAAAACAACCACACTCAGGGAGCACCAAGGACCAGAATACAGAAGAATCCCTAAAAGAAAAAGGGGATTTATCTCACAGACCTGCTTGTTTTAGATAACAATACAGTACTGAGAATCAATTTGGTGCATCAGGCTAGAAACTAGGAGATGGTGAGTTCTACTCTTACCTTTGGCAGAAAGCCACATGGATGATCTTGAGTCAGTCATTTTCTCTCAGTCCTAGGAAGGAAACAATGGTAAACTATTTCAAAAAAACCTTCCCAAGAAATCTGGAAGGACAGTCCAGACAATTGCCAGGAAACAACACTGACTTGAAGGAACAAAAAAACAAAACAAAAACCTATTTAAGCTTATACGCCATCCAATTCTCAACAACTCTATATACTGTGCATCGGGGATTTATAGAAAATATGAAATGCAAAAATAATATTGCAAGGCTTTTTCTCCCAAGGATTTTCCAAATCTTACTTATCATTCAAACAATTTTACATCTATGCATTGCATCTGCGAAGCAGACTGCTTCAGACAAGTCAGGATGGAAGAGATTTGGTTGAAATTAGGTTGTGAAATAAGTATGGAAATTAAAGCTTGGTGAAAATGCCAGATGTTTTCTAGGAGACTTTTTATAGAGAGAAATCTGTTTGACAAGGTACACCTGGAGAAAATGAGAATCATAGCTTCCTCAAAGATACCAAGGAAAATTGAGATAGAGGTTAAGGAGAAGATGAAGAGGCTGCTGATAATTTGAAGCCAGAGAAGTAAATCAGAATTAGGAACCTCTGGCCAAGGAAGGAGCAAAGAGGCAGAAACAAAACTCAGAAAAGTTAAGAAAGATGTTGTGAACGCAGATATAGATGTATGCAGAGAGAAATCACTGCTGTAGTTTATCTTGTAACCCACATTAGGGATAAAATTAAGAAGAAAAGAAAAAGGTTAGCCTAGAAAGAGGCAGTCTAAAAAGGTAAAGGATGGGAGACTCATGAGAGATAGAGACATGGAGATGGAGATGGAGCCGAAGGAAGGAAGTTTCAATATAAGGAAATTTCCTGGTATCTATGCTGGACAGAGATGACCATTTGAACAACCAGGTGGAGGAGCAGACTGCATCACAGGCCTGGCTGGAAGAGACCATCCTGACCTGACTCAGAAGGAAGAATCAAACTGACAATAGAGGAGAAAGAGAAAACTGCTATGTGAGCAAGCTGTTGCTTTGGGTATTTTGTCAGGAAGGAGTTGGATTCTTTAAATATCACTCTACTTTTGAAAACTGCAACCCCATTATAAAGACAATGGAATATCTTGCCTTCAGAAGTTATGCTCTATCACTGGAACTTTTTAAGATGACCTTGGACAACCACTTAGCTGAAATGGCATAATGTCTCCTGCTTGATGCTAGAAGCCCTCCAAGGTCCCTTTAGACTCTGTTGTTTTGTTATTCCTGTGCAGGGGTTGTTTCCTGTTCTTAGAGATTTGCTATTTTTCTTTTTGGATATCTCAGGAGGTTGGGAGAGACATCTCCCCTTGGAGACTTGACAGCCTACTTTAAAGCGAATTGCAAAGATATTGGAACAAACCAATTCCCTCATTCAAGAGAGAGATCTATAAAAATCTAATACTTATTTGACTGTAAAAATGTATTTCAGGCGGAGAAAGAATGCTACACTGTTAGGGTCCAGGCATTTCCATTTGAGGATTCTCAAAACTACCTCTAGATGCCCTGATCCAGACAGTTAGTTGGGTCCGAAAACTGCATAGATTTATGTCTGGCTCAGCTACACAAACTGTTTCATCGTTGTAAAACTATTATTATGTTGAAAATGCTACAGTTCTGTTGAACTTGTGGGTGGTCTGTGTTTCGCAATTGGCAGGACACCTTGCCTCATCTTGCCTTTAAAGTAGAAAGGTGACCTGAAGGCTTTCCAACTACCCCCATCAGAACTATTCTCTAGTTTTTTTCTTCAGGACACTATAAAGAGGCGCACAATCCTTGGGTAGGGAACGTGGTTGGATGGAGACAGTGTAAATCCATTTTTCTTTTGTGTTAAGGGTGTATGGTGGGGTGAGGGATGTTTGTTTTGGACCTGAAGAAGTTCATGGTGTGGCAATGACTTTCTGTTCTCAGTTCAGAGGTGGTATTCAGCAGGTTCTGACCAGTTCTGGAGAACCGGTAGCGGAAATTTTGAGTAGTTCGGAGAACCAGCAAATACCACCTCTGACTGGATATTTTACAGTATCCTTCCCCTCCCACACCCACCAAGCCATGCCCACAGAACCAGTAGTAAAAAAATCCCACCACTGTTTCAGTTGTTGCAAGGCCAGTTATAGTGAAGATGATCACTGAAGGACTTTGAGGGACTGGGAAGAGAAAACAACTGTGGTGTGGGAAGACACTTGGTTTTGTGTTCCTGCTTCTGTAGAAATGATTGCAAAACTTTCTCAGCACCAAGGCCAAATTAGGAATGCTAATAATAAAGCAACTGTGGGGTTATGTGGTTCTATTCCTTTAGTAACAGCAACCAGGATGAAATGGGATGAGGAAGCATGCTTCAATTATTTGAAGACCAGCTGAATCATAAAAAGAAAGTAAAATAAGATAGCATGTGATCCAGGGTACGATTAAATCTTTCTTTCTTATTTATTCGCATATGGCCCCTTCAAGTCAGTGTGGTCTGAAGTTTTCTTGGCAAGGTTTTTCAGAAGTGGTTTGCCATTCCCTGCTTCCTAGAGCTAAGAAAGCGACAAGTCCAAAATCACTCAGCTGGCTTTATGCTTAAGAGAGGACTAGAATTCTTAGTTTCTTGGTTTCTAGCCTAATACCTTATCTACCTCACTGAATTGGCTGTCTACTTATTGTTAAAATAGACTATTTTAATCGCTAAAACTCTCATTGTCATGACATTTAACTGGGCAAAATAATGCAGCACAGGTAACATATTTTAAACTGAGGTACCTCAACGGACTAATTTACAGAATGTGTCCAAAATCCAGGATCCATAACCCCGGAGAGCATGAAATTTGGGGAAGGTGTGGCTAGTTCATTGCTACTGTTGTACTGTATTGCATGACTACTGAGACACAGCACATGATCTTCATTGTCAATTTCCATGACAATTTCCCAATCAGTCTCACAATACCTCATCCCACCCCATCCCACCCCATCCCACCCCTTACCTGCTTCCTGGAAGGAGAAGGGAAAAGGAGAGAAGGGGGAAGGAAGATAATGACAAAATGACAAGGAGGGAGGGAGGAAGGGAGGAAGGAAGGATGAAAGGAGGGAAGGAAGTAGTGGGAGGAAAGAATGGAGGGGGGTAACCAATGAGGAAAGAATGAATGAAGGAAGGAAGGAAGGAAGGAAGGAAGGAAGGAAGAAGGAATGAATGAATGAAGGGGGGTGACCAGTGAGGAAAGAATGAAGGAAGGAAGGGGTGCATGGAAGGAAGGAAGAAGGAAGGAAGGAAGGAAGGAAGGAAGGAAGGAAGGAAGCTGAAAAGAATGCAGAAGGAAAGAGGAAGGAAGAAAGAAAGAAAGAAAGAAAGAAAGAAAGAAAGAAAGAAAGAAAAAGAAAGAAAGGAAGAAAGAAAGAAAGAAAGAGGGCAGGAATAAATGAAGGGGGATGACCAATGAAGAAAGAATGAAGGAAGGAAGAGGTGCATGGAAGGAAGACATGCATGGAAGAAAGGAAGGAAGGAAGGAAGGAAGGAAGATTTATGATGCTCCTTGACAACTTCCCCCAAGGAAATTCAATAGGGAAGCCGCCATCAGGAAGTCAGAAGTAACCCTTGCTCCCCTTTGCAGACATCTGGTCATTCTGTTTCTTTGTTTAGATAAGTAAATATCTTTGAAACAATGAGCCAGTGGAGCATGTGTTGTCTAGTTACTATTATTATTTGCCATTAATACATTTTCTGCTTTGGGTAGAGAAGGTGGTTGTCTTCCTTGGATCCCAAATAATTTGGGTGGCCTAGGAAGATTTAATTTTGCATAAGTAAATGCAGTGCCCTCTTTTCAATTTGCCAAGATACACTGTGTGTGTAAAAAGAAAAAAAAAGTTTGACCACTGGCTTTTAATGGGAGTTTCTAATCTCTCACCCATCATCATTTCTTGTACAGTTCAAAAAAAAAATTTCCACCAATATTCAGGATCTATTGGTTTCTCCCTTGTTTGTTTCTAAGTCTTTGATGAGCAGCAGAGTCGTGATTCATACCCTGCCATTACCATGAAATGTAAAAGGTCAATTTCCTTTTCAGAATCAGAGATGAGTAAAAGGAAAGCAGAAAATGTTAATATGTTGTCAGTATCTATCTGCTCAGCAGAAGAAGAATCTTGCATTTAACATTATTTAGTTAAACCTCCCCCTTTTTTTTTTAAAGGAGAGTAATGACGACACAATAATGGGAGCTGATCAGTTCAGTCTTTTCAAAAGGAGCCACCATAAAAGCAATCAAAATGTACGTCCCTCCACCTCCTCCCCATAGGGAGATTTTATCTCTAATAGTTCTGCTATAACAACAAGAATAAATTGTAGTTCAGTACCTGAAGGGCCATCTGATGAATTTTGGAGATATCATGCTGTAGCTGCAAGGGAGAAGGCTGACAGGAAAAACTCATAATCCTATTCCTATGTCCTGGGGCAGTGCACAGTATTCCCCTATGGTTATCCATAATGTATTCCCTTTAAGAACAATATCCTACTATGAAATTGCAGAGAGAAATTATATTTAGTAGAGGAGCCATTCAAGTTGTGAAAAACCTCACCCCCCTTCATTTGAAAGCAGATTGTCCATATATTTTGCATTTCAGATCAGATCAGATTAACAGAGTTGGAAGTGACCTTGTAGGTCATCTAATTCAACCCACCCCTACCCAAGCAGGAGACCCTATACCATTTCTGACAGATGGCAGTCCAATCTCTTCTTGAAAGCCTCCAGTGAAGAAGTTCCCACAAACTTTGAAGGCAAGCTGTTCCATTGGTTGGTTGTTCTTACTGTCAGAAAATGTCTCTATCAGGATTCCGGCAGTTACCCCAATTAAATCATGAGCCTCGAGCCAAACTTCCAAAACTTCAAAAGGATTTATTGGGAGTTAACATGTCCGGCACTGCCTGGGTGTAGCCGACTCTGAGACACATAATTCATTGTCACCCTTGACCCTGGTTTTCCCCCACCCCATGGGTGTATCGTAATTCATATTCTCCAATGAGACACATCCATAGCCAAGAGTCATCAATCATGTTCTCCAGTTAGATTTTTGCATGGCAGAAACTTCAGTCACCTAGTTACTATCTTTGAAAAACTATTTATGGAATGCACTTTCAATTTCCAAGCTGCTGCACTGCTCTTTCAAACCCCTTTCCCCTCCCTTTCTGTTGGAACTCTAAAAAGACCATAGAAATATTTTATGAGTTGACAGTCTCCTTATTTCCAGGTTGAATCTCTCCTTGATCAATTTCCATCCATTATTCCTTGTCTGGCTTTCAGGTGCTTTGGAAAATAGCTTGACCCCTTCCTCTCAAATATTGGAACACTGTATTTCATTTGTCAGCAGTCTCAGAATAATAGGTAGAGCCAAGCCATCTTGGCTGTGTCTCAAGATCTGAAAATAAGATATAGTTATGGCAGGAAACTTTTTTCTCTTGAAATATTTTATGAAATGTACCTGTCCCATTGGAATCAGTAGAGCTTCTGGGTAGGGGAGGGATTCAAAAATCCCAACAACTGGTTCTCTGCAAGGTTGCTGGATGGGCGTGGCCATGGTGGGGCTGGCCTACTGGAACTTCTGGGCGGGCCATTTTTCACCTTTTCCAGAGTCTGGAGGCTTACCTCAAGTCTCTGGGAGGACAAAAATGGCCTCCCCGGGCTAGGGAGGCCCTCCGGAAATTGGAAACAGGCCCGTTTCCTGTCTTCCGGAACTTCTGGGAGGGCCTTTTTTTGACCTCCCAGAGCTCCACTCAGACCCTGCACTTACCTGCATCCAAAACAGGCTGCATGGAGACTCCTGGGAGGGGCAAGGTGGGATGAGTGTGGCCAGCCAGTCAGTTCAACTACTGGTTCAGTGAAGCAGATGTAAATTTAACATCTGGTTTGCCCGAACTGGCCTGAACCGGCTGAATCCCACCCCTGCTTCTGGGGAGGCACTGGTTTGACTGGCTTATAAAATCAAACCCTAAAAGCAGCATGGTGGCCTAGTGGTGAAGATGCTCACTTCCCATTTGGAAGGTTGAAAGCACAATCCTAGGTAGCGGCAAATGTTTGGCTATCAGCCGCAAAGAAAAAGTAACTACTGTAAATTCCACTTAGCCATCAGAAGGACATCCAGCCAATAACCGCTTATATTTATATATAATCAAACCCTTAGCACATCTAGTTTAAATATACATTTGGATATGGATATAAGCTGAAAGATGATGTGAGAGGTGGATCATCACAGAGCAAATCTATCTGTGTAGATGTGAAGAATTGACACTCTTAATCATTCAATTAATAGCAATAGCACTTAGACTTATACACTACTTTGCAGTGCTTTGCAGCCCTCTCTAAGTGGTTGACAGAGTCAGCATATTGCCTCCAACAATCTGGGTCCTCAGTTTACCCACCTCAGAAGGATGGAAGGCTGAGTCAACCTTGAGGCTGGAGGGATTTGAACTGCCAAATTACAGGCAGCAGGCAGTCAGCATAAGTAGCTTGCAGTACTGCACTCTAACCACTGCGCCACCATGGCTCTAATGCCCTCTGTTTGGGCTCTACTGATGGCAAAGAAAAAAAGAAATTCAACATTTCTCTTCAGTAGGAAAGTAAGTCATTAAAAAATTATACCATGCTTGCAAGGCACGTAAGAACTAACTGCTTTGTTAAAAAAATGAAAATACTAAGCCATATCTTTTTCTTCAACATGGAGAAAGATATCAAGTCTAATAGTATGGCAAGGTACAGGTTTATTTGTTTGAACCTCCATTTCCTAATTCTCAGTCGATAGTCCGCTTCCTTGCACTCAGAACATTCTAAGGAGTGACCTACTTTATGATAATTTCTTATAAAAAAGCATAACCCTTTCTTGGAATCTTATTTAGTTTATCCCAGATGATTGAATATCAAAATATGGTAAAGACCTTGGGGACTGTATGTGACCCAGAAAGCTTCCTGATTGAGGAAGCATTGAAGCACATCATAGTACAGTATTTTCTCCTTCAAAGCCTGAAGGGGGAGAACGCTTGGGGGACTAAGTTTAGGTGTGTAATAAATGCATAAAGAGACTACAGTTTAGTTTTAGTACCAGACTAAAAACTGAGAGACCATGAATTCTAGTCCTGGCTTAGGCACAAAGCCTGCTGGGAGGTCTTGTGCCAGTCAGTCTTGCTTAGCCCTAGGAAGGAAGCAATGGCAAATTTGCCAGGAAAATTACAAGCACTTGTCCAGGCAGCCACTAGGAGTGAATACCAACCTGAAGATACATGGGAAAAAACCCAAATCTTACAGTACATATATATAAAAAATGGGACTACATCTCAGATAGTTCTGGATTTATCTTGACCTATATATTTGTGTGCTTATATATGTTATTCATATTAGCCTAATGTCATGGATTTTTTTATCCTGATGCAAAAACTAATTTGTTTCTTTTCTTAAGCTCTTTCACTAACTGATGGATTTTGATCCCAGATCCTCTTCAACAAGGGGGTTTATGATTGCTGTTCATTTTTATTGTTAAATTTCTATAATTTTGTTGGTATGCTTTATGATGTAAATTGTGGAGAGTTTGTTTATTAATATGGCTCTGCACTACATCCTACAACACCTTGAATCTCCAAATACCTATGCAAGGTCCTCTTTGTAGACTTTAGTTCAGCATTCATTACCATCATTCCAGACATTCTTCTAAGTAAACTAAACCAGCTAGCAGTACCTGAACACACTTGTAAGTGGTTCATAAGCTTCCTAACAGACAGGAAGCAGCAGGTGAAGCTAGACAGAATCACATGTGATACCTGTACAATTAGCACAGACCCCTCCCCAAAGGCTGTGTGCTTTCTCCACTTCTCTTTTCCCTATATACCAATGACTGCATCTCAAATGACTGGAACTGAACACACTCAAAACCATAGAAATGGTGGTAGACTTTAGGATAAACCCTCCCATACTACCACTTCCTACAATACTAGACAACACAGTATCAACAGTAGAGACCTTTAAATTTCTAGGTTCTATCATATCACAAGTTCTAAAATGGACACCTAACATCAAAAATGTCATCAAAAAAGCACAACAAAGAATGTTCTTTGTGTGCCAACTCAGCAAGCTCAAACTGTCCAAGGAATTGCTGATACAGTTCTACAGAGGAATTATTGAGTCTGTCATCTGCACCTCTATAACTGTCTGGTATGGTTCTGCAACCCAACAAGACAGACACAGACTTCAGAGAGGACTGCAGAAAAAACCATTACTACCAATCTGCCTTCCACTGAGGACCTGTATGGTGCACGAGTCAAAAAGAGGGCTGTGAAAATATTTACAGACCCCTCACATCCCGGACATAAACTGTTTCAACTCCTACCCTCAAAGCAATACTATAGAGCACTGCACACCAGAACAACTAGACACAAGAACAGTTTTTTCCCAAATGCCACCACTCTGCTAAACAAATAATTCCCTCAACACTGTCAAACTATTTACTGAGTCTGCATTACTATTACTATTAATCCTCCCATCCTTCCTTCCATCTCCTCCCACTTATGATCATATGACTGTAACCTTATTCCTTGTACCCTAATGATTTTTATTGACTGTTTCCTAGTATGATTTGATTGCTTATTGTAGCCTATGAGTATTATTAAATGTTATATCTTATGATTCTTGACTCTTGATGAATGTATATATTTTTATGTACACTGAGAGCATTTGCACCAAGACAAATTCCTTGCGTGTCTAATCAAACTTGGCCAATAAAGAATTCTATTCTATTCTATTCTATTATTATTTATTTATTCATTAGATAAACTGCTGCCTGTGCCACTGTACTCTGGAACAGCTGCAACTTCCAAATGTTCTTCAAGAGCAGTCCCATGTAGAGATCATTGCAACAGTCCAACTGGGAGATCATCAGGGGAAGAGCTTAAAATTCATGGAGTTTCCAATTAATAGAGGTTTGTAGCATACTCTTATCCATCTTCCCCTTCAAAATAGACAAGAGCACCAGAAGTTAGCCTTATATGGCTGTCTGTGCCATTTGTATTTTTCTCTCTTGAATAGGCTGAATAAGAGAGCTGTAGTGTTAATTTCACTTCTCTCTGTTTTTTGCTTTCTCAATGGTGAGAAATGCCTCCCCCCTCTTTTTTGAAAGGAAATCTACTTTTAAATGACTTGCCCTGGCATGGTAAATGCCACCTTTCATCACTCGAGGCTGAATTCAGATAGAATATTCACCACACAAAACTGACATTTCAATTGACATTTTAAAGTTAACGTAAGAACTAGGACACTTAGCAATGCCTATCAAATAAACAATTTTTAAACCTTTCAATTACATAGATTTTAGCACGATTTCCTAAAATAAAAGCTTAGCTTATTATAGTAACAATTCAAATATATTTTAGAATCAATAATGTTTATTTTTGTGTAATCATGATTAAAAGTGAGTTGGATAAGTTTTAGCATCTTTTTTATTTGCTTGATTTGCTGGTTTAATGATTTTGAGTAAGTACAGTAAGTGAATAAAAGAGATAATAAATAAACATGGCCCATTCTCAAACTAGCTGTAGAGGTCAACTTCCACCCAATTTCCAAGGTCCTTTTTTGAGGAATTTATTGGAGAACACAGTAGGATTTTGCTTATGGAGGGTTCTAAAGGAAGCATATTATCTGGATTCTGGATTTAGGAAGGATTTGGGCATTGGCTTAGGATGGAAACCGTAGTAATCATTCTGGTTGATGACCAAAAGAGCTGGACAGAGCAATCTCAGTCCTAGTAGACTTCTTATTAATTTTCAACTATGGTATTCATCTGAACTGCTTCCAAAGATTGGTTATAGGGCCAGTTTGGTGGTGGTTCTTCTCCTTCCTAAGAGGGCAGATTCAGACACAGTGCACAGAAGCAAATTTTAACATGGGGGTCTATTCAACATTTATATGAAATTATTGGGGGAGATCATCTGTCAGTTCGGGGCAAGGTGTGATCAATATGTGGCTCATACTCAGCTTTATATTGCCAACTTGAACAATTCTATGAAAGTCCTGACCCAGTGGCAGAGGATGGTGAGAGTCTGGATAGGTAATAAGAAGATGAAAATAAATTGCTGTAATTTTAAATTGCTGATGATAATGCTGGATTGATCTTGTTTCCAGGGCTAGTTCTGCATGGGGTCATCTCCCCCAAAGAAGCACTTCTACAGTGTGGGAAATCTTCCTGAATTTTCAGTCGATGGTCAAGAAGCAGGTGGCAGTTGTAGCCAGGACGGTTTTTTTTTTGTCCAGCTTTGGCTTAGACATCAATTGCAATTTTTCTTGGAGCAGATTGTTTTTATATCAGTGACTCAGGCCCTTATCAGCATGTGCAGGCTGTTACAGTGTTCCTTATATGAGTTCTGCTCTTGAAAAGTATTTCCAAACTGCAGCTGATATAAAATGCAGCAGTCCATCTACTAACAGGAAAAGGCTAATTTAGTAACATCACACCACACGTTGGTCATGGCATTGGCTGATAAAAGGGTTATGGGTCTTATAAAGGAGATTTTAAATTATAAAGCCCTACAGTGTTTGGGATCAGAATGCTTTCAGGATTGCCTCTCCCACCAGGGTTCAGTCTCTCTTGTTCATTCATTTCAGGAAGTGCCACTCAGGGAACCCCCTCCCTCATGAAAGGAGTAGGGACCTAGGGCCTGGAGACCATCTTGAGAGCAGACACCCCAACCATGGAGCAGTTTCCCTTTAAAGAAGTGATGCTCAACTGTGGCAACTTCAAGACTTTAGAACAGGGGTGTCAAACTCAAATCATCACAGTGTCATCATGTTCTTATCGGGACTTTCCCCCCCTTCGCTAAACCAGGTGGGGGCGGGGCCAGTACATGACACATCCAGCCCGAGAGCCATGAGTTTGACACCCCTGCTTTAGAACTTCAATTCTAGACTTCAAATCCCAGCATGCTGGCTGAGGAATTTTGAAAGCTGAAGTCCACATATTTTAAAGTTGCCAAAGTTGCTCCAAGATACAGGAAAATTCCACCTTACTCATTTTGATAAGGTGGTTAGATACATTAAGTTGAGCAGCATGGTGGCCTAGTGATAAAGACACTTGCCTCCCACTTGGAAGTTTGAGAGTTCACTCCTATGTAGTGGCAGATCTTTCTGTCCTAGGGCTCAGAGAAAAAAAATCTGATGCAAACTCCACATGGCATCAGGAAGGCACCTGGCCAGTAAACATTTAGCACCATCTAGTCTCCTCTATTTTACCCTGAATTAAGGGATTTACAAGGTCATAAAAAGGGAGTTAGATCCATTACGTTCCAACAAGCCAACAAGTATGAATGATGGACCTGGGCTACCATTATTACTTTGTTGGCATTGATATAGTTATACTGTGTAGTTTGAATTGTTGTTGCATTGTAAATTGTCTTGACTAAAGAATATTACACACATATCCTGTTTTTCAAGAGAAAGAAACCTCAAGGGTGCTTACAGTAATTTAAAAATAATTTTAAATGTTTCCAATATAATTATAATCCTAAAATAACATAAGAAACAACAGCTAATGTACTATATCATATTAAAAAAACAGTAAAAATATGAAAAAAGCAGAATCAAGAGGATTTCAGGGTTATAGTGTTTGTATACCTTGCAAATAGATCTCAGTGAGGAATTATTTCCATCTATACGTGGAAGTCTCAGAAGCTGAATCTGGGATTTCCCTAATGCAAAGCAAGTGTTACTTCATTTAGCTACATTCCTTCTCATTAAATTTGGTCTATTTACTTAAGTACTAAAGAAGCAGCATGTGCTTCTCCAGAGAGAGAAATTACAGAACCTCTGAGAAAAGTTTTTTTTTAATCATTTCTTCTTGGCATAGATATATTTACATGAGGTTGGTGTGACATATTTAGCATGAGCTGCTTTTGATAAGGAAACTTCTTTGGGTAGAAACAAATAATGGATCCAGAATTTAATTCAAACTGGATAAGGATAATTGAGCCAGCTTTTCATTGGGCATGCAAGAAGGAAGAAGATAAAGATGAATAGTCAATTCTCCAAGTATAATATCTCTTAATGGACTAAGTGATGTGGAAGATTGTCTTCTCCCATATCCAGCCAAAATTTAAGAACCTCTATGGTGGTCTTTCTCCAGATGCCCTTGCCAAGTATAGCAATAGCAATAGCACTTAGACTTATATACTGCTCCACAGTGCTTGACAGCCCTCTCTAAGCAGTTTACAGAGTCAGCATCTTCCCCCCAACAATTTGGGTTCTCATTTTACCCGCCTCGGAAGGATGGAAAGCTGAGTCAACCTTGAGCCTGGTGAGATTTGAACTGCCAAATTGCAGGCAGCTGACAGTCAGCAGAAGTAGCAGTACTGCACTCTAACCAGTGGGCCACCATGGCTCATTGTTGGTGGTCTTTTGAGTTATCCAGGTTTTAAAAACTTGTTTTTAAAATAAACCTTGCCCTTAAGCTGAGGGTCAACTTATTGTTGTTTCAGAAGAAATATTTTGTGGTTTGTTTGTACAGAGTTCTACTTTGATGTTTTGTACACTGTATTTCTAATATAACTACTTTGTTTTTACACTGTAAGCTACCCAGTGAACAGATGAATAAATGAACACACACACACACACACACACAGATAGACATCTGATCAATGACTGTGAGCTGAAGCATCCCTCTCATTCTTCTCCTCTGTAGTTGAAGGGGAGTTGAAACCAAAAAAGGCACAGAGAATGGGGCTCTAGAGAGGCCTCATTTTCATAAATGCAAAGATCGTTGGTCAGCTGTTGACATAATTGACTGGAGGAACCCCTGATCAGTCCACATGATGAATGGGAGAAGTTATTTCAACCACAGACACAATGATATTTGGGACTCAAACGAACCTGCTTAGCATTGATTGGAAGGTTAACTGACCCAGTTTTCTTGTTTACACATTATACTAACTCTGTCTTCCATGATCCAATTAAGCGTGTTATATAAACAGGGTCACTGTCTCTTTATATTATCTATACTCAGATATAATTTCTCTCTCGAAGTTGAATCCAATTCTCATCAGTTCTGCCATTGCCACCAAAGACAGCTCCCAGTGCCCTAAAAATGACATGGTACACTCACTGTCAATTCTCCTAATGTTATTGTCAGTTCTGGAACAAATGTCTGCTTTCTTCTGTTTTATTCCTTTCTGCACATGAACAAAAGTGTTAACATTTTGATGGGTGCTTTCTGCCACATACTGACATCTAAAATAATATTCTGTGCCAATTTTCTTTTGTCTGGGATGAACTACATGTATTAATTTGACACAAGGCAATTTTTGGACAGGCATAGCCCTTTTGTAACATACCTCTGCACATTCTCAGTGGAATGTACCTTTGAAATGTAGCATTGCACATTACTTATGTATTATGCCTTGGAACTCAGCTCCATTACTTGCTTTCAGTTATTTCACCCTGAAACCTATGACATTAGAACAGGGTTCTAGAAAAGTAGTGGAGCACAGGTGCAGAGTACATTTTCTTTAATGCTGAAGCAGTGTTTTTCAAACTTTTCAACTTTAAGAGGTGTGGGCTTCAGTGCTTAGAATTCCCCAGCCACAGTTCTAAAGTTATTTTGTGGGTGAAGGAAGTGGGGGGAAGGAGAAGACTTACAAGGGAGGGAATAATATTTCCAAATCAATGTGAATTCTGCTGGTTTATCTCTTTTCAGCAGTAAACAAAAGTCCAAAATAAAACAAATCCCCAAACCCTTCTGTTATGTATGCAGGTTTGAATGTCATTGGTTTAGTTTGAATTGTTCTTGTAAAATGTCAAATATGATTTGTTTAAAAAGTGCGTGAAAAACCCTGCACTCTGATTGGCCGGCAACTGTGGCTGCTGGCTATAAGTAGCAGCCTCAGCCCAGCCAAATCGGGTCTGTTATGAGCTGTAGTCACTAATAAACTCTTCACTGAAGCACTCTGCATTTGACTCTTCATGCAAATCTAACACCTTCTGTTCGGCTTTATATCTTTAGTGAGATGTCCCCAGAGTTATCTATATTTCCCACTGCATGGAAAGTTAGACTGCCCAGCTCTGCTCTGCTTTGATGCATCACTCCCTCTGGGCTGCAGAGCAATCTAATGTGAAGCAATGCCTTGAAATTAAGTTGCTTGCCTTGACTTCTAAAGCTGAAACTCCGGAATGGCTAATACAATCCAGCAAATCCAGCCATTGCAATTGCCCTTTAACATCCAACTAAAAATGCCAAAGGCAATTCTTTGAAAGGATATTCTGTTTCAGTTTGGAGTGCCTTTCTGAAGGGGTGCGTCAATCAATATAAAATGTCTCTAATGAAAAGAAATCTGAAGCAATAACATGCTTGTTGGAAACCCGGCACTTTCTAAGGATGGGTTTATTTCAATCTTGTTTTTTAAGAAGCCGTAATCTCTTCCTCAAACAACAACCTAAGCAAAAGAAAACAAACCACATGGTAGCTTGGAGCACTGTGGGAACTCAGCCTGTTTTTTGGAGAACTGCATCCAATTGAGCAAATGGCACAGCAGAAAAAGGATGGGTTATAATGCTTTGAAGAACTTGTTTAGCACAATTGTCACCTGGCTAGAAATGGAGAGACTGTGAATTCCAGCCTTGCCTGAGGCACAAAGCCTGATGATGACCTTTTTTTTTTTTTAATTACATTTTATATGCCGCCCTTCTCCGAAGACTCAGGGGGGCTTACAATTTTTGGGATACAACCCAGTGTGCTCAGCAATAGCCTTCATTCCATTGTATATGCCTGCTTATTACTAAGCGGCATTTTTACAAGGTCAGCTAATTGCCCCCAACAATCTTGGGTCCTCATTTACCTACCCCGAGAGGATGGAAGGCTGAGTCAACCTTGAGCCTGGTGGGATTCGAGCCTACAGTAATTGTAGACAGCTGGATCTTAAGAGCAGGCATTTACAGCCTGAGCCACCAAGGCTCAGACCAATCACTCTTGCTCAGCTCTAGAAAGGAGACATTAGTAACCCACTACTGAAATCTTGCCAAAAACACTTCAGAGACTAGTCCAGGCAGTGACTAGGAGATTATCCTGACTCCAAGGCACCAAATATAATAATGTTGTATTTTTAACACTTAAGATTCACTGCTGCTTAGAGTTTTCAATGTTTCTCTTCTTTCCATATGCCAATAGTGTGAGCCACTCATAGTTTAGTCAGATGACAATTAGCTTTCTTCCCAGCTTTTTGTTTCTTTGTTCCTTTGAGTCTTTATCTCTTTTGTCCTTCATAAATAAGAGACAATTCATTCCTCCAATTTTTAATAAATGAATAGAGTTTCAAACAAGTCCCAGTAAAATGGATTCAAACCTTTTCTTCCAGTAGAGCTGCTTGAGAAGTAGAATAAGATATTATAAAAGTCAGCTCACTAATGCCCCATAGCTGAGATCTATTATCACTTGAGCTTTTGACATCTGGAGCTTTATGTAGAAACATTCCTACAAGAAGTCCTTGACTTAGAACTGGTTGTTTAATGACCCTTCAAAGTTTCAGGGCCTGAGAGCTTTATGGGCTATAAAACATTTCTAACCATCGTAAAAGGTGCCACCATCCCCCAAATACATGACCGCATTTCGTATACATGACAACTAGCTCACATTTATGAATGGTTGAGCATCCTGTGGTCATGTGCTCATGAATTGACAGTTTTTTTGTAGGTTTCTGGTGAAAGATTCTGGAGAATGGATTACCTTAATGACCATGTAATTAACTTAGTGACTACTGTAAAAAGAATTGAAAAACTGGGTCCGATCACAATTATTAATGGGTGAGCATCCTGTGGTCATGTGCTCATGAATTTTGTAGTTTTTTGTAGGTTTTGTAGATAAATCAGTGAGGTTATAAGGCCTCAATTTACAACCTCACTGATGTATTACCAAAATTCTGGTCCCCAAATTCTGGTCCCAAATTCTGGCTCCAAAATTCTGGTCCCAATTGTGGTTGCAATTTAAGGACCATCTTTATTTACAGCTCAAGCTTTGGCTCTCCATTGTTGGGATGACTTAAAACCTATATGGATAAGAAGATGCTCCAGAGAGTTATAAACACAGCACAAAAAATCATCGGTTGCTCCCTTTCTTCTTTGGAAGAGATTGCGAAGACCAGACTCCTCTCTAGAACACTCAAAATCTCCACAGACTGTTCTCATCCTGGACATTCATATTTCGATCTGTTACCGTCAGGGAGGCATTATAGGTGTCTTAAAATGAGGACTAATAGATTGAGAAACAGTTTCTTTTCCAAGGCAGTAATTGTCTTGAATCAAACAGTGCATTTGTGATTTAGTCCTACTACTACTACTACTACTACTACTACTACTATTATTATTATTATTATTATTATTATTATTATTATTATTATTAATTGTTAAAGCTCTGTAGTGTGATCGTGATGTGGTGTTTGGGGCACTCTGCTTGAGTAGCTTTCAAATTTCATTGTATTCGTGGAATGCAATGACAATAAAGGTATTCTATTCTATATTATTATTTCAGAAGACTGAAGGGGAAAGGATCCTAAATGATAAATTCATGGTGGGAATTCTGGCTAACAGGACTATTCATAGAACATAAAATGGACTTTGGAGATCATCTAATCCAACCTCCTGCTTAAACTGCTGTACCATTTTGGACAAATGAACAAATGACACAGGTTTTGATAAATTTACTGTTTCCAACAGTTGACTGAAGTTCTTACTCTGCAAAATCCTTTGGAACTTTCCTATGTATGTTAAATTGTTTTGACCTTAATTGTTGTCTTTATAATCTATAGTCCTCTGGGGGAAATAGGATGCAGTTAAAAAAAAACATTTTCTTGTTTTATCCATCAAGATGAGTGTATAAGCAAATGGTGAGGTGTTTAGTGGTTGGTCTTCTAAACACTAGCAAGTATTGGAAAGTTGTTTGACAAGGGACCATAGTGATGTTAGGCCATAATTACTCCATTGTATGCAATTAAGTCTCTGAAAATGGCTGAGATAAGACCAAATGCTAACCCAAAATCAAATATGGGCCAGTGTAGTGTGTTTAGCAAAACATGGTTAATGGAAGCATGAAAACCTAACCACAATCTGTGCATAAGATTGCATCATGGATACTCTTTTTTTAAAAACATAAAACCATCTTTCAATTACATACAGTGTGTGGGTTGGTACAAGTCTCTTGTGCTCAATCTCTGCAGTCATTCCCATCTAATTACAATTTAGTCCTCATATTGTGTATAAGCCATATATATTTCTAGTATTATCATTATTAATTGTTCATTAGACTGTTACTATCATTCAATCATTTTGTGTGAGCAAATCCCTGTTTTAACTTAACCTACTTTATAACATTCATTTCATCATCACCAATCTATTCAATAATATTTTTTCCTTACATTACTCTATCTCTACAATTCTATTATACTTATAGAGTATTTAAAATATTTCATTTCTCTGTTTTATTATCTAACCATTGATAAAATAAATCCCATATTTTATAAAATTGTTTATCTTCTTGCTCTCTAATTTCAAATGTCAGTTAACTCATTTCTGCGCAGTCCATTATTTTCTTAATAACTATGTCTTCCATTGGAATTTTCTCATTTTCCCAATTTTTAGCAAATACAATTCTAGCTGCTGTTAATACATTTACAATCAAATATATCAATTCTCTACTGTATATTTCAGGTGTAATACCCAATAAAAATATCTCTGGTTTTAAATCTATGCGTTTCTTTGTCATTTTTTCCAACCATGTGTGGATTTTAGTCCAATATCTTTTAGCCTCTGCACATGTCCACCACATATGATAGTATGATCCAGGTATCTGATGACACTTCCAACATTTCTCTGACTTATTCTTGAACATTCTTGCTATTCTTGCCGGGGATAGATGCCACCTGTAAAACATCTTATACAGATTCTCTTTGTATGCTATTGACTTTGTCATTTTATAATTTTGAGACCATGCATCATGGCTACTCTTTTTTTTTGGTGTTTGGCATAATTTATTGTAAATCTTCAAACGGTTTTGTAGAACAGTTTGTAAATCACTTGGACAAATGCTGGGTCTGAGCCACTCCGTCCGGCCTTCACTCAGATGATCCCAATCTTGTTGGCCACGTCGAGCGCATAGTAATCTGGAGCGAGACAGACGTAAGCTTTCTTTTCCCCATCGGGCCTGATCAAGGTGTTGACCTTGGCCACGTCAATGTCGTACAGCTTCTTGACCGCCTGTTTGATCTGGTGCTTGTTGGCCTTGACATCCATGATGAAGACCAGCATGTTGTTGTCTTCAATTTTCTTCATGGCCGACTCCGTGGGTAGTGGGAACTTGATGATGGCATAATGGTCAAGCTTGTTCCTGCTTGGTGCGCTCTTCTGGGGATACTTGGGCTGCTGCCATAACCGCAAAGTCTTTGGTCTCTGGAAGGTGGGCGATGTCTGGATTTTCTTCTTCTTGTGACTGTGGACACCTTTCAAGACAGCTTTCTTCGCTTTAAGTGCTTTGGATTTTGCCACCGTCTTCGCTGGGACAGCCTCCTTCTTAACCTTCGGCGCCATCTTGGCTGAGCGGAAAAGAGCCATCATGGCTACTCTTATCTATATCTGAAAAGCAGTTCCCATGATTACTTGACACAGAGAAGATGTGTGTTACAGAGGGATGGATTATAGTAGTGTGAATGCTTATGTTTGCAAATAGGCAAACCTCCTGTCATTTCTTAAATAGAAAACCATCTTAGCTGAACAATTCAATTTATTTTTGTCCAGTCTAGCAGTCAGAACCTTGAAAATATCAAGAGCAAGAATTATTTATCAGGGCGGATTAATTTATTGTAGACAAGTCAGGTGTGCAGTATCAACATTTAGTTGGAAAGCCCAAGATGTGACCATCTTTGCCCTTATGAACAATGAACAATGGCTTTATATGGCACAAGAGACCATTCTATACAGTGGCCAGAAAAGCTTTGGCATTTGCTGTCACTGTATTTTGTCTAAAGTGAACGTTGGGGATATAACTGAAGTTTCCTAATCAAGAGAAGCTTCTACAAAACAAGACTCAGCTAAAAAGGAAGTTACAAAAAAAGGCAGCAGAACACAAAAGAAGAGAAGCAGCATGGCAAAAACAAAAAAAGAAAGATACAGTTAGAGATACATTTCATCAGCCCATGAACGATGTTGAAACATGGCAACAAAAACCAGCAACTGCTGTCTGAAAAATGGAAAGTAAGTAGTAGTCAGCAATTCTGCACTTGCAATTTATGGTGATATAAACTCTGTCTAAATTAGTGATTTAAGACGGCAGTGGTGAGTAAATAACATTTTAAATGCTAGAGTGGGAATCCTACATGTCTTAATAGTGACTACATAATGCATTATGCTTTAAGTCTAGAATGAATTGGATATGGTTTATATTGTTACATTCCTTACTGGCTAACATTATTAGTCCTTGGAGAATTTAGATAAATATTGTACAGCACGCATGTTTTCACCTTCTTCTACCTGATTAGAACTTTAAAATATTATACAACTTTCACTCAGCCATTTGCTTGACTGTTTTGCTTTTCTCTATTTTTTTTCTTGCCTTGCTCATCCTCTATATCCTAAGCCTTTTTCTTCAAGTCTCATTGGCTATCCATTGAAAATATATTTCATATAATCATATAAGTATATAAACATATCATATCAATCAATATCTGCTGATTGTACAGATAGAGGTCCTTGAAAATTTCATGCCCAAAGAAATGGGTTCTTATTACTTTCCTGTTATTTATTTATTTTTAAATTTCTGAATCTAACGTACAGTTCTAGAATTCTGTAGAACAGCAAATCTCAACCTCAGGAATTTTATGATGTGTGAACTACAACTTCCAGAATTCCACAGCCAGTTTAATGTTTCTGAAGTTGAGAAACATTGATCCTGTCAAGGTTCCAAGTAACACCCCCAACCAAGTAAGACTCTGAGGCCAACAGTTCCATTTTATTAGAGCTGTCATACTGGCACATCTGGGAAAACCTGAACCAAAACCTTTCCCCAGCCAAAGGAAAGTCAAAGTCCCTTCCACTGCACCTACATGTCCATCACATGGTCCAATCAATCCACCATCCCAACTGGAAATGTTTTCTAGTCACACCTCTGCAGGTGCAGGCTGAAAGTCCTGGACTCCCCCCAGAAAGCATGTTGTTGTGGCTATATAGCTCCACCAACTCCATGCAACCCCGCCCTCCCATTTTCCCACAGGACTAAATGTGGCAGCCCTGAAGATCCAAAGAAAAAGATGGCCTCCAGGGCTGACAGCTCTAGAGGTTTTTGACCTCAGTACTAACCAGACCTAATGCTACTTAGTTCCCAAATCATCATGGGGATAAGCTTGATGAGGTGTTGGCTCTTTGACCGCCAACTTTTCCTGCTTAACTACAGGCTGCCCTTTTAAATGCAGATATGTATACACAAAAAAACCCCATATACTTCCTGCTGGGCTGTGACCCTTCTTCCTATATCCTTCTCTCTGAAACAATATATTTCTTTGAGCTTTTCTTCAAGAATGCCCCTGATTTAATCCTGGAGAATAAACATTTTAGTAGCACCTAGTTTTCCAAACAACAGCAACAAAACAGTCATGCAATTGTTTCCTCACATGGGCCAGAAAAGAAAACTTGGCAGAATGGTTGTCTATTTTACTGTTCAAATGCTGCATCTGTTAAAAGAAAGCAACAGATAAAAATGGCCAACATTTCAGCACTGTGCTCTTGCAGCTGGGGGAAAAACATCTCACAAATGTCCAGTCATTTCTAACAAAAAAGGTGCTCCAGACTGCTAATATTTTGGTAAATATAGGGAGAAAGGACTTTGAGGGACACAAAAAAACACGGCCACGATGTGCCCATATAGGGACAGAAGGCTCAAGATTTAATACAGAACACCTCAGTTTTATGAAACACTTTAGTAACAGGGCTGTAAAACAGATGGTATGAATCATAGTAAAGTAGCATTCAGCAAAATGCTAAGGCAGAACCCTTTGGTATCCAGCAGCTGCCAAAAGGTTTTTGGGCCAGTGACTAAATTATCTTTGATTCAAATCTCATCACAATCATAAAAGACTCAGAGTTGACTCAGTGTTCAGTGTCAGTCCTGTTTCTTATTATGTAGTGATAATAATACTCTTTGAAATGTATTACAGTGTAGATGAATCTGAATCAGTTTATATCTCCCTTAGCTGGCTTTTCATATAGTTTAACATAAACTCCCTTCCTACTTTAGTATCCAAGGAAACTCAGGTTAGCATCTTTTGAAAAATGCCCACCTTCACCTCCTCCACTCAAAGACTTGAACATACTTGTACAAAGGAAACTGGACTTTCTGGGGATTTTTCCCCCATTTCATTCATATTTAACATTTTCATTAGACTGGAACATTTTAATTTGAATTCCACCATCCATAACTTTTTGGGTTCAGGATTTTCCACTCTGTATATAAGCAAATTTTAATCACCCTGCTTTGTATTTCTGAGTGTCAGGCATGATTTCTCATGGACTGCCTTTCTACATTGTTTCCTTTTCTTCTGTCAGCACACCTGGGAGGCATTTTGGAAGAACTGAACTAAGTAAATATGTCGCCAATGACAAACTAAGGAACCGACTTTGCTTGCTTTGGTTGTATATACTTGCCATTTCAATCCTGCATTTCTTTCTAAAAAATGAGATTCCATTGTACCATTAACCAGAAAAGTTGGGGACTATGACAATTAACAATGATCACTGACAACACTGTATCTGACATGCATGTGACATTTAGGATGTTCCTCTTAAGTGATGGAAGAAGAGTTGCGGTACTGCAAGTGGTCACATGTGATCCAGTTTGAAAAAGTATTTTTTCACCAGATTGTTTGATCCAAAAGCCAGACTTGTTCCTTTGAAAACTAGTCAGTTTTCATGTTCTAACAGTGAGTGCATTCTGGAATCATTCTTATATTTTTCAGCTTTAGGGGTGTTCTGTAGTGTGGTTTAAAAAATAAATCAAGATGATGGCAGCAGTCGTGCAATGGAAGGTCCACTCATTTTTTTATGTGTATAAAAGTGGCCAGTGCTTTCATCACACTATTGTGGCCACTGTTTTGATTTTATTAGCCATACCATATAGGTTGTGTATCATTCTGGAAAATAGCATGTTTTCTTCGCCCTCAGTGGCTGAGATAAAGTTGAAAAAGTGTGACCATTCTGTGAATGATGCTAAAACAAACTAGATCCATTGCAGGCATTTCTGTGCTTTTTAAATGTGATTTTATGTGGTCACACAAGGAGATTAAGCTATGTTTGATTTTAGTTTCAGCAAGTGGCAGCACCTGGTGGACTGTGTCTGCATCTAAAAGCCAAACAGGGATTGGCCTGGTTATTATTTGGATAGGATTTTCCAGGAAATATGATAATATAGGCCAGACTGAGAAGTTAGGGAAAATATCCTGGAAGAAGGCAATGGTGAACTAGTTCTATACTGCTGCCAAGAAATCTACATGGATTACTCTGAGTCAGGTTTGACTTTAATGGATTTTTACCTTTTATAGCTACTATTCCGAATCCCTGATAATGGATACATTATACATGCAGTACCTATTTAATACTATGTTACATATTTGGAGGGTTTTACCTCAAAATATGTTCATTAGTCATGAATTCTTTAAGCTATGTGCAGAATTTTATTTATTTATTTTTATTTATTTAATTGGATTTATGTGCCAGAATGAGCAACTGTAGTGCCAGATAGCAGAAGCAGCTTGCTCTCACTCATTGGCCAGAGATCAAGAGGCATTGGATGGCATCTCAAAGGTGCTGGACCTTTTTTGGTTTTTCCTTGAAGATTATTTTGCTTCTCATTCAAGAAGCTTCTTCAGTTTTGAATGAATGGTGAAGAATGGAAGAATTTATATTCCTTGCAGTCATCTGGTCATTAGCACTCTTTCTGGGAATTGTTAAGGCCACTTGGAGCTTTAGCTGTGTCCTCAGGTTCACCTGAATAGTGCAAATGGATGTGAAACCTTATTGGAAATGGTGAATGGACTGTGTTGTAAACAGGAGATAGGTGGTGGCATATCCCTTCTCCTCTGTTGAGGGAGGACTGTTCAATTGTAATGTAGATGGCCTCTTTGACCTTTCTTTCAAACCAACATTCCTCTCTGTCCAGAATGTGGATTTTCCAAAGATTAAAAAAAACACCTTTGGGACAAACATAACTTGGACGACTGAGATTTTCCATACACATCAGATGTCAGATATCAGTTCTGAGCCTTTCCAAAACATCATAGAAAGACAGGAGCTAGCTTGGTTAGTAATACCTGCTCTTCTTGAGCACTCAAGAAAGAGTATCTAACAGAACCAAGATCAACATGTCCCATATTTTGGACAAAGGAAGAGAAGCTGCCTCATTGTTTTTTCTTCTTCAATTAGTCAGATTTTAGGGGCATATTTGCTATTAATGCTGTTGCCTAAAATATGCTTGCTCAGTGCTGCCAACTGCCCTATAATCCTATTTTAGCTTATCCAGGATTCTAGTTTCCCAAGTTGGTTTGCTCCTATGGGGCTCTTACAAAACTGGATTTATCCCTATCCCTTAAAAAAAAGGCCCTAAATACTAAAAAGAGGATAAAGACTGGATTTATTCCTATTCCAAATAGAAAAGAAAAGAAAAACTGAGCACCAATAAGAAGAGAAAGGAGGCAGATAATTTCAGCCCAACTTCTCTGGTGGTCAGCATATTACTGTGATGCCCTTGGCTCTAAGATACTTAGCCATTGAAAAATAATTTAAAATAAAATAATTTAATCTAGCTCATAGATGACCAAAATGTTCCAAAATCTCTATAAACTTAAACTGTACCTAATAATGATCCTAGTGACACCAATGATTTAGGTCTGATCCTATCCACACAAACATCTCATATAACTTCACTTGAGGATGCCTCTATCAGTTCTACTGGACCTGTCCAGCTAGTATCTTAATTCTGAACAAATTAAAGTGATTTTATTCTTCAAATGCATTGCAGGCTCTTCAGAGCAGCCCAGAAAACGTTCCTTTGGCTCATTTGTCCACCAGAAAATCAGGTCCTTTGGGAATTTGACAATGGAGAATTTTAACACCTTATCTGCATTTAGTTGGATTTTCTCCTTGTCAACAGAGCTATAGGCATCTCCTTTGCTACTTCATCTCTCAGAACTCTTCTGAAAAATAAGAAGCTCCTCTAGATCAACAAAATGGGAAATGTGTAATATATGCCCTTAAAATATACAAACTGCACAGTGTGTGCTGTAATGGAAGCAATATAAACAAAGAATGTTGTATTTTGAGCACTTCGCTTCACTTTCATTCATATCATCATAGGATCAAGCATGTTATCAGGCTCATTCATACTTATCATTATTTAATGTTTATTATTTGATATTAAAAGTGTTTGAACTTGCCTTCTCCCTAGGATATCACTCTGATATGAAAAACAATAACATCTAAGGTATAGATAGTGACTGTGATGGTGATTTTAGTTTTTAGTTCCAGAGAATCAAGAGAATACACATATAGAATTCCTGTTTCCAGTTTTAATCCAACATGGACCATGTTAGATAGATGGATTTCAAATCATCTAGTGAACATCTATGGCTGAGAGTGAATTTGAGTGTTCTCCCTGGTCACAATCCAACATCTGAAGCACTGCACTTACAATACAATATAACGCATGCTGGAATGATGACTGGCACAGTTGCTGAGCTCTGGGAGAGAGAAGTGGATTTTGGTCATGGGGGGGTGCATGAGACCCCGTTTCCACCCTGGCTCCGATGCGTGATGACTTGCCGGTTCCGGCCAGGGGTTCTGTTTGGACTCAGCCCCGGCTGGGGGCCAACAGTCAACGATGAAGGATGGTGGTGGGCTGCATCGGTCCGCAGATGGGTGGAGTAATGGCGTCGATGCCTGTGGAAAGCTTCAACAGAGGTGGCCATGTACAGCAACGAATGGTGGAAGGTGGACCGTGAATTGAAGGTGGAGGTCAGTTGGTGGTAGTTGGAGGTTGGCAGTTAAAGGATGGAGGCCAGCATGGGTGTTGCTGGGCAAGCAGTGGCGGGCTGCAGTGTGCAGCTGTGGTGGGCTGAGGCTGTGGCGGCAACAGCATCATTGGCATCGGTCAGATAAGCTGCTGGCTAGGGAAGAAGGCTGGGGTGACCTTGGTGGAGTTTTATGATGAGTGGTGAAGGAGGCCTGGCCGGAGATGGAGGCTGGTGACGGTGAAGGCCTTTGCAGGCTAAAAGCTTCCTTGGCCTACGGCTTTTGTCGTCAGATCAAGAGAATGATGGGTGGTGGTCTATGGCAGCGGACGGCAATAGGGAAGCCCCAGCGTGGTTTGGGGCTTGCTCCTGGCCATTCCCTGCCTAGCCCACCCCCTATTTTCCAGCCTGCTCCTTTGTCTGGTGGTGGTTTATAGCCACCAATAGAACGGTTATTCTCCCGACTGGGTCTGCTCATCTGACTGCTGCTGGATGCCAGGACCTATGGCTGGTGGATGAGGACTGGAGTTCTCATGCTGGTTTCCACCTGCCCCCCAATTGTCCAGTCAAGGGGATGGTTGGTTTTCCCTATAGGAAGCGGCCTTATTCTTTCTCAGGCCTACCCTGTTGTGGTGGGAGAGCAACAGGGCTTGAGGGAGATAATCCCCCTGTTGGATTATCAATGTGCCAGACTCTGGGATCCTACCAGAGTGAGAGTCCGGGGCTGTTGTATTTTCTACTGGTGCCCGAGGAGACAATGAGAGGGTCCACGGCTTGGTTCCCATTGCTGCCTGATGCACTTTTTTGGACTTTGGACATAACATTTGACCACTATTCCCATATCTCTCCCTGTTGGAACTATGGTTATTGCCTATACGGCTGTGGAACTTCAGCCCCTAAGGAGGGTCCCCCTGTCCTTAGTTTGGCCTGTTGGGTTACCCAAAGCCTACCTTCATGATGGATCCTGGGATCCTGAGAGGTGGCACTGCGCGAAGGAGGGTTTTAACTTTTGTAATCATAAGGGTTTTAAAGGGTCTCTTTTAAATTTTGTTATTACTATGTATTTAAAGGGGTTAGGGAGAGAGGTGGGTTACAGACTTAGGCAAGAATTTGGGGGGCTCTGCTGAGTCATTCCCCAGCTCCATCCAGGTCAGGGTTGGATCACAGTGAGGGGGGTGGAGGTGGGGGCCTTGGGGGCCTTGGGGGCCAGGGTGGGGGTCAAGATCTCTACAGTGATTGGACATGGTGGGGGGCGAAGAAACCGGGGGCCATATCATTCAATGGGAGTACGCCCTCGCTATTCACCAGCGGTGGTACGCTCCGACCCCCATGTTTCTGCCTGCTCCCCTGGGGGTCTGGGAGGTCAGATCCCTGGGCTCAGGCTGGTTTATGTGAACGGCAGGTCCATGGTTAATAAAGCTCCCCTCCTCAATGATTTGATTGTGGAGGAGGCCACGGACCTGGCTTGCATCACAGAGACCTGGTTGGGGCTGGAGGGAGGGATCCCTCTGGTTGAATTATGCCCACCAGATTTCCAGGTGTTTCACCAGCCAAGGGCCCAGGATAGGGGTGGGGGAGTGGCTGTTGTCATCAGGGAGAACTTATGTCCAAGGGCGATCACTGTCCTGCAGATAGGCGGTTGTGAGCTTCTCCTCATGAAGTGGGGCCCAGGTGGTCAGTGGGGTCTGTTGTTGGTGTACCTATCTCCCAGTTGCATGGCAACGGTCCTGCCGAACTGCTTGACTTCCTCTCGGGAGTGGCGGTGGAGTTTCCCAGGCTTGTGGTCCTGGGATATTTTAACCTGCCCTCCCTGGGGGAAGGGTTGGGCTTAGGACAGGAGTTCATGGCCTCCATGGAAGCCATGGACCTGACCAGATAATACAAGGCCCAACTCATAAGGGGACACACACACTAGACTTGGTTTTTATCTTGAGACAGTGGTGTAATGATCTGGGGGGGATAGCCAATTATTCGCCCCCTGTCATGGACAGATCATTATCTCCTTTGGCTGGTCTTCTATCATGCCACCCCCCACCACTGGAAGGAGGAGCCGATGAGATGGTTCCACCCCAGATACCTGATGGGCCCCGAGCGGTTCCAGATGGCACTTGGGCCATTACCTACCTCCCCGATCCACAACTTCGGCTGAGGCCCTAGCAGACACCTGGCAACAGGCTGCCTCTGGGGCAGTCGACCGCGTTGTCCCCTCGTGGCCCTTAACCTGGCGCAGATCCTGGCTAGTTCCCTGGTTTACCACATAGCTGCGGGAAATGAAGCATCAGAGGAGGGGCCTAGAGAGCAGTTGGAGGTCCACCCAGTCTGAATCTGACTGATCCCAGTTGAGGTCCTTTTCAAGGACCTACCTGGCAGTGATGGGAGCGGTGAAGAAGGCTTACTTCTCTGCTCTCATCGCATCTGCAGATAATTGCTCGGCCACCCTGTTCAGGGTCACATTCTCCCTCCTTGATCAGGAGGTGAGGGGGGACCCTTTGCAGGGGTAGGCCGAGGAGTTTGGTCAACATCTGCTGGATAAGATCATTTGGATTTGGGCCAGTTTGGACACCAACTGGCTTGAGTCATACGTGGAGGCGTCGATGAGTCTTGTTGAAGTTATTTGGGATGAGTTTGACCCTGTGACCTCAGATGCAGTGGACAGGATTATGCGGCAGCTGTGCGCCACCATGTGTTTATTGGACCTGTGCCCCTTCCTGGCTGGTATATGCCGCCTGGGAGGGTACACGTGGCTGGCTCCAGGCAGTTACCAATGCTTCATTGCAGGAGGGGTTCTTCCCTGCTGCCTTGAAAGAGGCGGTGGTGAGGCCCCTCCTTAAGAAGCCTGCCTTGAACCCAGCCAATTTGAACAACTTTCATCCCGTCTCCAATCTTTGCTTTTTAGCAAAGGTTGTTGAGAGCATGGTGGCCCAGCAGCTTCCAGCTTTCCTGGAGGAAACTGAGTACCTAGATCCATTTCAATCTTCAGGCCTGGTTACAGTATGGAGATGGCATTGGTCGTGCTGATGGATGATCTCTGGAGGGCTCAGGTTAGGGGATATTCCTCTATCCTGGTCCTATTAGATCTCTCGGCGGCTTTTGATACCATCGACCATGGTATCCTATTGCAGCGTCTTCGGGGGTTGGGAGTGGGAGGCACCGTTTTACGGTGGTTCTCCTCCTACCTCTTGGGACGCACACAGTCAGTGTTGGCAGGGGAGCAGAGATCGGCCCCTAGGCACCTTGCTTGTGGGGTGCCTCAGGGGTGGTTCTTTCTCCCTCCTGTTCAACATCTACATGAAGCTGCTGGATGAGATCATCTGCAGGTTTCGGGGTGAGGTATCATCAATATGCTGATGATACCCAGCTTTTCATCTCCACCCCGGACCATCTCAGTGATGCCTTCCCCGTGATGTCCTGGTGCCTGGAGGTGGTAGGGATCTGGATGGGGAGGAACAGGCTCCAGCTCAACCCAAACAAGACTGAGTGGCTATGCGTACCGGCATCCCGGGTCCAAGAAATTCCATCTTTGGTCATGGGGGAAGAGGTATTGCCCCCTGTGGATAGGGCGCGCAACTTGGGTGTCCTCCTGGATGCACGGCTCAATATGGAGGAGCAGGTGGGAGCCATCGCCAGGGGGGCATTTGCCCAGGTTGACCTGGTGTGCCAGTTGCACCCCTACTTGGACCGAGATTCCCTACGCATGGTCACCCATGCGCTCATTACTTCCCATCTTGACTACTGCAATGCTCTCTATTTGGGGCTGCCCTTGAGGACTATATGGAGGCTTCAGCTGGTGCAAAATGTGGCTGTGTGGGTGGTGATGGGAGCGGCCCGATTCTCCCATGTGATACCCCTCCTGAGTGGTCTGCATTGGTTGCGGTTGCCCTCCATATAAGATTCAAGGTGCTGGTACTAATCTATAAAGCCCTTCATGGCTTGGGTCCAGGGTACCTGCAGGAGCGCCTCCTACCAGCATCGAGGTCCAATTGCCCAGTACAGGCAGGCCTTCCTGGGGGTGCCATCAGCCAGACAATGTCAGCTGGCAGTCCCCCGGGGGAGGGCCTTCTCTGTGAGGGTGCCTACTCTGTGGAACCAGCTGCCCACCCTGTGGAACCAGCTGCCCCTGGGCCTGCGGTTGGCTCCTGACCTTCATTCCTTCTGCTGAGATCTAAAGACCTGGCTGTTTTTACAGGCTGGCCTGGATTGAGAGGGAGTGGGGGTTTTAACAGGGTATTTTAGCATATATTTGGATTAGATTAATATTTTATATATTTTTGTATGTATAGCCTTTTGTGAGCTGCCCTGAGTCCCCCCCCCCGGAGATGGGGCGGCACATAAATCCAAATAAATAAATAAAATGTTATTGTAAGAAATCATGGGCCCATAAACTACAGAGCAAAATAAACATATTGGTGTGCTTCAAATGCATGAACAAAAAAGAGAATTGAAGTTTACACTTATGCTACAATAATACCAATTGAATGTCAAAGCAGAGGTCTGTCAATACAGGGAAAGCCCTTGGCTTGTTCTTCTACAATTAATTTCTCTTGGCAAAAACCTTTAAAAAAACCTTGCTCAGTGGAATGTTAGATACAAAAAGACCAATAAAGAAAGCAAGATTTCCAATATTAGGCTTCTCTTTAATAATTAGTTATTGGGTGAGGAACTAATTAAAATGTTGGCAGAGGCTTTCTGAAATTGTACTTTCTGAATTATCTTCAAAGACAGCTTTGTGTCCATTGTCTTATAGCAATGCAGTTGGCTCATTGTAACCAGAATTTTCCAGGTTCATGAGAATTCACAGCTAGGGAGCCTGATGCTTGACTATTGATTATAACCGTGGGAAAACAGCAACAGATAAAAGAAAGAAACAAATGGCAAAATTGGCAATGCGGATAGATGGTTACTTTGCCCAGCACTGAAATAAGAGATTTATGTTAAAACATGCCTGTTGTAAGACTGCTACCTCTTAACCCTGACAAGTGCTACAATATTTATCAATTGTTATTTGTAATGTACTATTCCAGTTATCTTTCAATTGCAGATTTATAAAATGGGATTTTCTCTACCTTCAAGAGATGAGTTTGGATGGAAAGAGTAGTATTTTGGCATTCAATAAATTCAAGACTAAAGCTTAGCTTAGATTATTGCACTGTAATTGTCTACTTTTTATATTATGAGACTGTTAACTTTGAATTTCCATGATTCCGGGGTCTCCAACATGACAATTAGGCATACTAAATTGCCTTTTGGATTTCGCCTCTTATTTTCAATCAGCTACCTATCTCAGCAGGAATTCTTATATTTCATAACAGACTATTAAGAATTTAAGTATGTCCACAAGAACTACTACAAAATAAAAATGATCTGTCCAATGCTTTGCTTGGAAGTGTGTCCTTCCAACAAGAAAGAAAATCATGATAATTTTGTGAACATACACATTCATCACAATCGTTTTATAAGGTCATCCATAACATAATAATAATTTCAAATGTGCTGAGAACCCTGAAAATATTGGGGACTCCTGATCTTATATATTCTAAGGGTAACTGAAACCTAACCACTATTCATAATTAAATGTGTAGTTAATATTGCTCATAAAGATACCAAGCAACATATTTATCAATTGCAAAGGAAAAAATGTACAATATATTATCAAAATCATTACAGAGCTCCTACTTGTAGCATTTACTGAGTTAATCCTTAAGCCTGGTGGATTTTTGGTATATATTAATAGAAACAATATTTGGGGCTGACATGGAATGAATTACAGTTCTGACGTCAACTGTTCCAGGTTACAGTTTTAAAATTCTTAGCTGAATTATAATGGCCATGTTAATGTTATATTTCAGAGAAGGCTTTGAGAGAATTGTTTGAATATAATGCACAGCACACACTGATCAGCGATTACATACCTGCCATCCTAAACTGGAAAATATAATCTGACAGTGATATTCCAAATCCCATTATAATGTCTGATACAGATGTCCACTTATGACTTATATTTTGCTTTTATAAGCCATCCACAAAATTTTGTTTTAAACAAATAGTTTAAAAATTGTTTGAAGAGTAATGTGCATATATGCCTATAGGCATGCACCAAAGGCATGCATAGAGACCCATACAACTGGGTAAAAGAACCTTGCCTTTTAATCACTTAAAATGACCAGGCTCAAATTATCCTACTTCATATACATCATGTGAATAACCACCTCACTGGAAAAGGGTCTAATGCTGGGAAAGATGGAAGGAAAGACAAGAGAATGGCCTGTAACAAGGTGGATGGACTCAGTTACAGTGGCAATGAGTGAGACGTGAAAGAAAGGTTAGGGATAGATTGTCATGGTGTAAATCACTAAGAGTTGAAAATGACTTGAGGGCATATACAGGAAGTCACTAACCATTTATTTAACAATTTTTGAAAGTTATGACAGCATTGGAAAAAAGTGATTTATGACTGGTTTCTTCACTTAACAACCTGCAGTCCCATGATCAAAATTTGGGTATTTCAAAACTGGTATGTATTTTTAATGGTTGTAAGTTAAGGACTACTGGTATTCAGTCAATCAACCAATCTATCAATTGATCCATACTTGAACAGAACATTCTTGTGAGCATCTTCCCTTATGTCTCCTTTCCCCAAAAAATAGATTTTTAGGAGCTGTGCCCATTCCATTTAACAAACTGTTGAATGAAAATAAAAATCCAATACAATCATACTATATAACAATGCAGACTCATCTTCAAAAGTGAAATGCTGGAGGGCGGGGCTTGTGTCCCAGTGATACTACATGTGATCGGGAAGCTCCTGGATCGCTGTAGATATCTTCCCAGCTGGACGGTCCATTTGGACCTAAACCGTCCCGAAGAGATGGTGAAGGGAAAGAGCACGTCCTGTCGATCCCAGGGACATCGCAAAGTCCCTGGTTGATCCAGGAGAAGCTCTTTTTGCCAGTGGAAAAGAGGCAGCCATCAAGCTGCTGAAGCTGGGACAGCTCCAAAAGAAAGGCAAGATCGGATGAAGGTGTGTTGGTTTGGTGAGAGGTTCTTTTTTATTTACATATTTCTGAAGAGAACACCGCAATAACTGGAAAGTGGACTTAAAAGTAAAGAGAACAGTTTATAAGCGAGAGATTAAGCTTTTCTTAAGATTACGGCTTTTTTCTTCCTTTTTATCTCTTCTGGAACTATTTGATTTTAAAAGGGACTGGCTTTTCCTCTATGTAAAATAAACTTTGTTCTGATGGTCTTTTCCTTTTTTCCACAAATATTTTTTTGGATTAAATGCTGTTTATGATTTTAAGAACTTTTAGAAAGAGAGCAATACCAATGTGCCTTTTCTTTTTTCCCCTTTTTTCTTGCTCTTGAGGGGAGGAGGAAAGTGAAAGCACTGCCATTTAGAGGCTTGGATATACTGTATTCCTTTCTTCTTTGTTTGTTTATCTATGTGAGCTGCATTCAAGGACATAGAGTTCCTTCTTGAAAGAGATAGTGGGGTGAGCACGACGGATTGTATACACAGGTGCCCATCTGTGAACTATTGATAGCAGAACCCAGAGTTGGAACTGAAAGAAAGAAGACTAAAGTGACCTTGAAAATATATTCTACTGGAAATTTGACTTGATATTCTAAAAAGCCTTGGACATCTGGTGGCAGTAGTTTTCTTTTTTCTTTGGCTGGATTTGTGGCTGCTCTATCTTTTCCACCCCCATTGATTGAATTTTTATTGTTTGGATTATCCCTTTTCAATTTTTAGCCAGAATTTTCTTTTTCCCTCTCTTTATGATTTGCTCCCCTTTTGCTTTTTTTCTTTTTTTCATCTTGTTGATTGCCATTGATTAGGGTATATAAATACCTGAAGTCTCTTCCCCTTTTTCCTTTTTATTTTTGAACTGGTAACCACCTGTTGTTGCTTTTTGAGACCTTCCTTTTCTTCTTTACTTTTTCTATTTTTGTATACAAGTGGAACCAACTGGATTAAGGTGTACAAGAACCTGAAGAATTTTTTTGTTTCTTTAATTTTTTATATTCCTTAATATTTTTAATTTTTACTTTTTCCTTTTTGTCTACTTATTTTTATTATTTTGGAGGGCCCTCTGTTTTTTGGGGCCCTACTAGAAATAACTATAAAATGAGTAGAAAAACAATAACTCAAGCTCTCAATCAACAACTCCTGCTTCTTCACCATCTGGAGGTCAGCTGATCAATACAGGCAATGTTGCAACAGGAAAAGGAAAAGAGAAGGAGGATACATTACAGAAGATTTTGCAAGGAATTCAAATTCTACAGACAAAAGTAGAAAATGTTGAAAAGAGTAATGAGAATATCTCCCAAAAATTGAACAGACAAATCAAAAGGTGGAGAAGATTCAGCAGAAAATAGATAAGACGGATGAAAAAGTTGAAAATATTCAACAGAAAATTGGAAAGACAGATGAGAAAGTGGAAAATATCCAAAGATGATGACCAAATATGATGAAAAGATTAAGAAAATTGAAGAGCAGGACGAACAAAGAGATAAGGAAAATTGGAAATATCAATATCAGATTGAGTGAAGTTGAAAAGACAGGATTGAATCATTGAAGGAGAGAGATGGATAGATCAGAATTTTACTTGAGATTTCAAAATGTGGAGGAAGAAAAGGGAAAAACCTCGTTGGAAAAATGATAGAAATATTGGCGGAAGCACTAGAAATAACGAAAGAGAAAATGATGGATGGAATGGATGAAGTGTTTGTGTACATACAATATGCAATGAGGAATAAGCTACCAAGAAGTCCATATTAGATTTACTAAGAAAATTATTAAAACACAAAAAGACATTAAAGTATAAAGACAAAGAAATTGTGGTGCTGAAACAGGTACCAAGAAGAGTAAGGAGATGAGGAGAGTACTCTTTCTAACCAAAGAACTGCTTAGAAAAGGAATAAATTATAGATGGCTGATACCAGAAGGCCTTCTGTTTACATGGCGGGAACAAAGACATAGAATTGACACAGTTGAAAAGGTGGAATCATTTTATTATGAATATATCAGAGGAAAGGAGGAAGATACAAGAAAAGAAGAGCTCTGATTGAACCTCAAAAGGAGTTGATAGCAGTAATTGAAAAAGAAAAGGAAAAAAAGAAGAAGAAAACGTGGAGTGGGAGAAAAGCAGAGAGCAGAAGAGAAATAAGATCCACCAGAGCAATAAATCCCTCTTACAAAATCTAAAATGGAGGAAAAAAACTGGTTACGATGAATATAAATGGACTCAATTCAATTTAAAAGAAGGAAAGTATTTCACAAATTGGAGAAATTAAAATTTGATATAATTTGCCTACAAGAGGTACATATTAAAAACAACATGAACACGTACTGAAACAAAAAATTAGGAAAATTGTTTACTTCATTGGCACAATGTAAAAAAAGAGGGTGGTTCTATATATTAAAGAAACAATTTCGCTGAATTAATTTATACAGATGATGATGGAAGAATCTTAATGGTAGAAATAATGGACAATAATACTAAAATACTTTTAATAGCAATATATGCTCCAAATGACCACCAAGAGGAATTTTATAATAAACTCCATAAAAAAATAATTGAACTGGACTACGTTAATTTATGCATGATGGGAGATTTTAATGGAATAATTAATGAGCAGCTGGATTATAAATCACAAAAAAGCCACAAAGAAAGCTAGAAAGAAACTACCAAAACCCTTTTTTCAAATGATAGAAGAAATAAATTTAAAAGATGCATGGAGAGAGAGAAATATAGGAAATAAACAATATACATTTTACTCAAACAGGCATGAATCATGGTCAAGAATAGATATGATATGGACATCAGCTGATCTATTTTTAATATACAAAAATTGAAATAGAAGCAAGTATTTAAATGATCATAATCCAATGATTATTATTTGGAAAGGACAAAGATGAGATCTAGATGGACATTAAACAATAAGATATTAAAGGAAGAAGATTTTAAACAGAAAATGGAGAGAGAACTCATTCTTTTTTAAAGAAAATAAGAAAGAGGATACATCATTACAGAATCTCTGGGACAATGGATGAAGGCTATAAGAGGCTTGATAATTGATTATACAAGGAAAAGAAATATCAAACAAAAAAAGACTTTAAAACATTAGAAGAAATATAAAAAACTGGAAAAAGAACTACAGAAATTTCCACAAAAAAAGATGTTAAAATCAAAATGGATATAACCAAACATAAAATGGAATTAATGGAAAAGAAGAGCTAGCTCAAAAGATAAAAATGCAAACAGAATTATTT
>CM019150.1:191123364-191159887 GCA_009733165.1 Naja naja | reverse complement strand
TCAACTCTGCTGGGGGATGTTATTAGATGGGTTAGGAGTGATGCTGAACACCAAGAAGTTTTTTTCAACTTTCTCAGTGATGTCCCCAGGACCCAGTTGCTGAAGCTTCTCCTTTGGTAAAAACGTAACATGTCTCAGCCCGGCTGTTAGGCCATGCCCAGGGCAGTGGGCATGTCTGACCCTGCTGTGCTAGATAGATTCAAAAAGGTTGGATGATAAATGAGGGCCATTGTCAGACACAAGAACATCAGGTAACCTGTGGGTTACAAAAAGCTTTTGAGTTTTTGATGACAGCATCAGTTGTGGTGGATGCCATGGGAATTACCTCTAGCCATTTGAAATATGCATCACTATAATAAGAAAGTGTGTGCCCTCTGGTAGGACCCAGCAAAATCAATGTGTATCTGGACCACGGGCCCCTAGGCATTCCCATTCCTGTGTGGGCGAGAGGTGGTGCAGGCCTGACTACCTGGACAGTTGGGACAAGATGCAACCCAGCTTTTCAACCATTTTGTCAATACCGCCACCATTACTCCTGGCCAATCACTTCATCCATACAATACCAGGATGACCTTCATGTAACATTTCCAAAACCTCTTGTGCAGTTTTGCAGGAATAACCACCCTGTTACCCCAGAAAATACATCCTCTTAATACAGATAATTCAGTTTGCCTGGACTAAAAGGTTGGGCAAGGTGAGGTAGATCTGAAGAGGCCAACCTTTCTAATCCAGCTATAACAGAGCCAACACAGTGTCTTTGGCAGTCTCTCTGGCAATTTCAGCAGCATGCACTGGAAGCTGGCAACAGTTTCTGGAAAAAGGTGTGTGTTTCAGGTTCAAAGTCCTCCATGTGGCAGAGGTACAACTCATGGAAGACTCAGCATGTCCAATGTCCTGCCAGGCTTGTGGATAAGTTTTGTATGAATAGCAGCAAAAGAAATTCAGTCCACCTCAGCATTCTGCAGGACAGGATAGTAGGTGTAGGCTTGTTCTGCCACAATGCCTAACAAAGGTTTGTGGATCTGTACATGGTAAATGTCCTCCCATACAGATATTCATGAAATTTCTTGAACAGCTGCAACAATTGCCAATGCCTCTGCCCTGGTCAAAGTGTGACAGTAGCAAAATGCAATAGGGGCTTCTCTCCCACTGGGAAATTATGGCTCAACCTCCCCTCCAAAAGGGGATGCATCACAAGTCAGTACAACAGGCAAATTTCTCAGAGAACTGTGTCAGCCAATACAGCATCAGACGGATTAGTCTTTTAATACTGTTAAATGCTGCTGATTGTTCTTCCTCCCCAGACCCAAACAGACTTTTTATCAAGTAATCTGTGCAATGGTTCAGCAATGGTTGCCTTCTGAGGTAGGAAATGTGTAAAAGTTAATGAGTCCAAGAAAGCTTGCAAATCTGTTTTGCATTTAGGTCTAGGGGCTTTTTGATTGCTTTAACCTTGGCATCTGTAGGGTGGATACCATGCTTGTCAATCATGTAGCCCAGAACTCAACCTGTCAGTTTTAAGAGTGTATTTTTCTTCCTTGACTCTTAACCCCGTTTCCCTGAATCTGGTAAGGACTTCTGAGTCTTCTTGTAACTGAGTTTTTCAGCAGAGATTAACACATCATCAAAATAAGGCACTACTCCTGGCAGTCCTTGGAGCATTCTTTCCATAAGGCTTTGAAAGATGCCTGTGCCACACTTACTCAAATGTAACCTTTACATTTGAAAGCACCCTGTGAGTCACTGTTTGGGCTCTGCAGTGGCATCATCAACTGTTATGTTGATATGCCAATAAATCCAATTTGGCAAAGACTGTGCCCCTGCCAAGTGAATGTAACAGATGATGCACCATGGAACTGGATATGCGCCTGCTGCAGTGCATGGTTCAGTGTCCCCTATAGTCTCACAGATTCTACTGACCCATCTCGCTCTTGTGGTGGTGACTATGGGTGTCTCCCATCTGAGTGGTCAGGGCCAAACCCTTGAGCTATTAATTTGTCTAATTGTGCATCAGTTTTTCCTTTAAAGCAAATGGAACCCTTCTGGGCTTTAAACAAATTGGGGCACCTTGGGATCTAGGATGAAAGTGATAGGGGTCCCTACATATTTCTGCCCAACCTTCGCAAGACCTCTGAAATCAGACTTCAAGGCCTCCCATTCAGAGTTGCTCATGGATTGATGCCAGTCACCGATGCCTAGTGATTGAACTACTCAAGTCCCAGCAAGCTTGCTGATCCTTGTCCACGATGGTCAGGGCAGGTTTGGTGTGGCCTTGAACTTCACGCTGAATTCTCTCTTGTTCCAACTACTGGAATTTGTTCCTTTGGTAGTCTTTAAGAGTCAGTGCTTGCTTCTGGAATGTTTCTTCTGAATGTTGAAGTAGTCGTGAATAGTGTCCCATGACACCATAGATAAATAGGAGCCTGAGTCTACTTCTTTCAAGGCCTTCCTTCAATGAGTACCTTCACATGTATTTTTTCTGCTTTTTTAAGGTGAAGAATGACCAATGGTGACTGTTTGATGAGTTTCATTCTTCCCATTTGTTTTGAGTTGCCCATTTTTCACTGAAATTGTTGGCTTGAATTCTTTCTCAGGAAATTTCTTCCACTAGGTGGAGTTCTGGATGATTTGCAGGCTCTTGCTAGGTGACCTCTTTTCTCACAACATAGGCAGATGATGTCAAAAAAACTTGCATTCAGTGCATGGTGCCTCCCCCACAGCCTCTGCAATAAAATTTTGCCTCTTTTTCCCAAGGTCTTTCCTTTCTTTCTCCATTCTGAGTCTATAAATTCCTTCCTCCACCTCACTACAGTCTGAATCAGAATCTATTTGCTCACAATGGGTCGTGGACTTTTCCACATCAGAATGGCTTGTGGCCTTGTTAATTCTTCATGGCTGCTGCTGAGGACTTGTTGCTTTGCTGAAACAGCTCTATGGCCTCCTTAAATGATCTTAGGTTTCATTAGAATAATTTGCTCTGTAAGACCTTATCTTTAAGGCCTAGAACAAACCGATCACGCATGGCCTCTTCTAAGTTGGTAAACTCACAAGCACCCCCAATGTCCCTTAAACTTGCCACAAAGTTGTTAACATTTTCACCTTCCCCTTGATCCCGACGATAAAACTGTGTGTCTCTAATGAGGCACGATACTTGTGGCTTAATGGGCTCTAAAGTTTTTCTAAATCAGGCCATTCCATTACCTTCAAGTCTGCAGCTCCCTCCAATGCCTTCGCCATCTTGAAGACTGCCGGTCCTCAGTGCATGAGAAATACCGCCTTCTTCCGCTTCTTGGGGATATCAGCGAGTCGCTTCCTTCCAAATACATTTGGAAGCGATCCGCGCGATTCCCAGTCTGCTGCCGCCGGATCAACGGGCTGGGGGGTTCAGCGAGCCATCTCGCTCTTCTTCTGCTTGTCTTCCGCCGCCGTCTCTTCTTCAGAGGAATCCCACCTTCGCCGCCAGTGTTAAGTTTGCATGAAGAGTCGACGACGCCAAGAGCTTCAGTGAAGAGTTTATTCAGTGACTACAGCTCGAATGGATCTGACTTCTTTGGCTGGCTACGGCTGCTTCTTATAGCCAGCAGCCATAGTTGCCAGCCAATCAGAGTGCAGGGTTTTCCCGCACTATTTAAACCAATCCTATTTGACATTTTACAAGAACAATTCAAACTAAACCAATGACATTCAAACCTACATACATAATATTCTGGTAGTTACATTGTCCTATAATCTCCATTTAATATCATATTCAGAGAAAGTGCAATAATCAGTCAGGATTTGTGAAGTACTCATCAGTACTTTTATATAGATGCTGAACTACAATTATGCATTAATGAATGCCGTTATGGAAGCACCATATGGAATTAAGCGTTCAACATATGGAACACAAGGACTGAATGTTTCATATTTTTGAAAACAACGATTATTGTTCTGCATGATTTAGAATTACTTAGTAAATAGTAATACATATGACAATGAACTTGGTTAAAAAGGAACACTAGTATGCGAAGATTCTGGATCTTTTGTGTTCAACCTGAATAATAATGTTAGCACTGAATACAGTTTGAGCTGCAACTGCATAGGTCATTGATTTAATGGGTTCCTTTCAATCTTATTGGACATTCTTATGGAGAATTAATAAACAGGAACATCTCAAAAACTATTGATCCTAGAGAGAAGGGACACTGAAAATAGACCTACTGACAGATTTCTCAATAATCCAGAAAATATTCCTACTCTTAATATTATAAAAATAGCAACTATTGTTAACTGAGTGTTTCATTCATTTTTACAAGATCTTGGATTAATTGTTTACGCCTAATGTTCAGTGTTTCATGTCTGTAAAAAATCTGTTTGATTGCTTAGGGTCTGAACCTTATGCAACTTTTCTGCCCATTCATCATTAGAAGTTCTGATTTATTTGCCTATACAGTGCATAATGCATGGAATATAGTAGATAACTGATATCATCATGGAGTTTGAAAACTACCCCACAATTTTGTAGTTGGCAGTGATATTTAATTTAATTTAATTTAATTTAATTTAATTTAATAATGAGATTTATATGCCATCCTATCTCCCAAAGGACTCAGGGTGGCTCACAACAGTAAAAACATACAATACAAAAGTTTAAAATTTAAAAAATATTAAACAAAAATCCCAATAATTATAATTAAAACCGACAGTAACCAATAAAAACCATTAAAAAAACCTCTCAGTCCAGGTCGACCTGGATATGTGGATCTGGGAGCTTTAAGAGAATATAAAAGCAGATCTATCAAGCCCTGATTCTGTGTATAAAATATTTAGCGAATAGTGTATTGATAAGACAGCAGAAAATGGAAAATACAACAGCTAATGGATGTATTCAAACAATACATCCACAATTTATTGAACAAAGTTTGCCTCCTTTATGTAATTTTTCCAAACAGGTAGGTCACAACATCATTTTCTTCCATATGATTTTCCATGGGTGCTTTTTTGGCTTTTATATGACTGCACAAACATACTTAACAGGAGAGTAAATCTGAATTGAATAGCTTGATCCTCAAGAAAATGACTTATTACGAATAAGATTTTGAGTTACAACTTTTAACAAAGGTGGGTCAAATTACAACTATTCAGGCATTCAAAACTGGGATTAATTACTACATGAGGATTGCTGCTGTGCCCTAGCTTATTATAAAATTGATCAAGTAATGGCAAGGCTTCTACCACCACAATTTTCATATCCAAATATGTAGCACAGATGTCCATAAATGAACTCTGGTGTGCATATTTAAGGGCTTGTTTTGAAGGTTTTTCATGTGGACACCAGTTTGTATAAAATTGTACATTAAAAGTTTCCCCACAAATATTCATGTTTTACACAGCATTGTATGAATACACATGTAGTATTTATTGCTCCATTTATTCCTGATGCTAGTACTACACTGGAGTTTAGCGTACTGTGTTGTGCTATATTATTTTTATTGATTTATCTTATTTTGAAAGCACCCATCTCCCTCACAGAGACATATTTTGATGCATCTACCTTACATTCTAACTTGGGTATGATCATGCCTTGACCTTAAATTATATTATTCCATCCAGAAGAAAAATTACTAATGCAGACAATTGGAGAACCCTCTGCTTTAGACTTAGCCTGAATTTCAGCATGTCTAACCACTATATGGTGTAGTTTCCAAAGCTGAGCTACTAAAGCCCAAACTCAATTGGAGCCCAGGTTTAGCTCCAGGTTTAGATTAGGAACATTTTGATTAAATTGTTCACTTGAGAATAAATATTTCGACCACTTATGTTTTGTTTAGGGTGGTGTTGATCATGACTAATTGCTGGGTGGAGGAAAGTGTGTTATGCATGCTTTCACAAACAAATCAAGTTGCTTTAGACATAATTTTGTTATGAATTGCTGCCTTCTCAGAAACTATAAACCCACAGAGATCAAATGTTATTTTATTTTCATAAGCATTAAGATTGCCTTAATAAATTCATAATCTGGCTGCCAATAATTTTAAAAGAAAGCAAAATCACCAAAAAACTTATTCCCTAAGTAGTTTGCAAAAATTACTTAGTTGCTCAAAAAGAGACATCACTCTTCCATGATAGTTGACTTTGCCAAGCCAGCACTAGAATACTGTCATTTATTTTAATTGAAAATTTCCCTCTTGTTTTTTTTTTAGATTAACTGCTTCAAAAGTGCTTCTGAAAGGTGCTAGCTTGACAGTCCCCAAATCCTTTCTGTAATTACAGATATAACAGCTGAGATAGATATTTTTTAGAGCAGTCAGCTTTATTTACACCCATTTCCTTCTCTGTTGAGAGGTAAGCTTTCTTAAGAAAAAAAAGGGGGAGATATAGGAAGTTTCCTTCTACTGCTGAAGACAGTTGTTTATCTATCCTAGTATTGGGAGAATCACAGAAACTGTTTAGGGTTCCAGGCAGAAGTTTTCAAAGCCTAACTTGCAACTGAATTGAGTTGCTTATAAATGCTAAATGTGTGCTCCCAACAGTACTATCTGGTTTAATTGGTTGGACAATTGACACTCATCATTAATAGAATATGTTAATCATATACAAGTGCATTCATTAATTAACCATGTAATGTCATTAGCATGCCATGCCATGATACAATGATAATATATAGCCATGTTGGAGTATGTAAGACATACTCAAATTGGTCCTAAATGGCAGAAAGTTTTGCTTTGGATAATGTCAGCCCATGTAACAAGTTGAGAATATAATTTTGCACAAGATGACCCAGGAGATAACTAAGAAACAGATGGTTCCCACATGAACTGGTTGAGGCAACAGTGCTCTGGAAAAAGTCCTTCCACAAAACAGCTGGTTCAATTACAGCAGCACAGAAGCACAGTGCTAAATAGATGTTGACCAACTTTCCAGACTTAACTACTTAGTTCCCATGGCTGCCTGAAAGAACCAGGAAAAAGATAGATCCAATTTTGTAGCATAGCTTGTTAAATCTTTTTGAAGTCTGTGTGAATCTAATTCATGGCACCTGGACAACAGCTTGATAAAAACTGCAAACAAAGCAATTTAAGGAATTTGGTCTTGGATATGCAAAGACCAGTGGGTGACTCAGTTTGAAACCAGACCAGATGATGGCTATTTTGTGAATCTGCACATCAAGTAGCACTTAGCATAGCAATGATAGCAGCAACCAATGAAAGCTTGGCTGAAGTAGACAATACCGGCACATTATTCAAAAGCGGTGACTGGACAGGATTTGGCTGGAAGAAACCCTGGGTACAGACAACATCTGGGTCAGGATCCATCTTCTCTACTTTCCTGATCAGTTATTTTGTGGTGCTTGGTGAGTATGAATGCTTTCTCTGCTTAAGTAAAACCTTACTAAATTGTAATCAATAATGCTAGACATTTAACAAAGAAATATCTATGTTCTGTGTGTCATTTACTATCAGTAGCTTGTCAATTCAAGGTCCCCAAAGCACCGATATCTCAATAAAAGATGCATGAGTGTGTTCTCCACATAAATTCCAATCATTGACCAAGTTAATTCAGCAGTCTGAAGACATTGTTCTTAGCTGTTCTCAGGTATTGAGCTATTTAGTAAACCAGGCATCACCTTGAGAGTTTTGTGACAAGAAAGAGACTGCTTGGATGCAGTTTTGTCAAGTGCTCTTGTCATTCCCTGCTGTCAACACTGGACCAAAAGATTGAAAGACCTGCCTATCAAATTACAGGCAAAATTCCAAGCACCCACTGTAAACCTTTCAGAAACTGCTATGGAACTTAATAGCAATTTCAATGTCCCAGTGTTGATAATTTTCATCTGGATCAAGAACTGATCTAACTAGGGCAAAAGAAAGTTGTTGTATCTCCATTTCCAGATTATCCAGCAACTGCTCCAAAATCAGAATGAGGTCCAGTATGTTTTGATCAATGTCAATCAGGCTTAAAGTTATTTAGGAAACTCTATGGTGGCCATGAGATCTTATACCTGTTCAGAAAACCCTGGCTTCAGCAATTATTTAATATTATAAATTATGGCTACAAAATATGAAATAATTTAAAATGCATCCAGCTGAGTCAAAGCTGGAGTTTATTGAATCCCTGCAAAACTCCCAGATTACCTCATCACTGATGATTATTGATAATTTGAAATTCATATTTTAAAAATAAAACATTAAAGTTGGAAATTATCTCATTCTTCTCATTTCTAGAAACCCTCCTTCCACCTTTTCCCTATTAAGGTGGATAACTTGAAAGCAGAATTATTTGAAAACTGACAGATATGGTAAATTGAAATCTTCAAATCTATATTTTTTCCATTGGAATAATTTTCTATTTGTTTCCAACATTCACAAAAACGTATGTTTTCACATATCATTCTCTGAAATAAATTACAATATTATTAACTGATGGTTCAAAATACTATTTTTGGAAGGGAAACAAATGAAAACAATTATTGTAAAATGAAAAGGGGCAATGATTCATTATTATGGTGCATTATTAATATGCATCAATTATTGAGTTACTTCAGTAATGTAACCATTGTTCAAAGATGGAGGCAGACTCTCTGGAGACTTGGAGATACTATATGAGGGACGCTTGCCAGCTGGCCACAATTCAGCAATATAGAATGTATTTGTTAATCAAGACAGAAAAAGAGTAACCATACACCATAAACATACTGAGCAGGTAGACCTGAACATGGGAAGCTGACAAACTCTTCCCAAAGATCTCCATGCCACTGGCCTCATATTTCTCACTCTCCATCTTTGTAGGAAGCAATCACAACTGACTAAGAAATCTATCACTAGGAATTCTTTGAAAGTGTGGAAGTCAAGAAGATAGAATATCTTTTGTGCTGTCAAGGCAAAATATTTTTTAAAAACCCTGAGAAGTGGGTTCTAGAAGGTATCAGTTCAGAGTTACTTTGAATTTTTTACAGATTCATGGCAGCCTAAATGCATTATGCATAGCAAGGACAACTATAGTTATTTTTTTATCTTACCTTCATTAATTTTATAAGTAACTCAAGGTAGTGTACATATCTGATACTCTTTCCTCCTATTTTCCCCACAACAACAATTCTATAGGTAAATTGGCTGAGAGATTAACTAGAACAAAGTCACTTTCATGCCTAAGGCAGGATTAGAACTCATGGTTTCCTGACTTCTAGACCACTAGACCAAATCAGTTCTCAATTAAATTAATTAAAATGACTCTTAATAGCATGTCTGCAATAATATTTTTCCATCAATATACACCATCTCCTCAGACTTCTGATTTTCTGCAGAAAGAATGGCAAGTGAAAGAGCAGAACTCTTTATTTTCTTCTACACTGACTCCATTTATGGAACCAATTGTGTGGGACAAGTGGGCAAAAGAAAGAACTAAAAAAAATTCAGGTGTTTCTCAGCTCTCTCAAGGTAGGATTTAGTAAAGGATCATCAAAGATACAGCAGTAGCTGACCTCTGCCCCTGTTACAGTATGATAGTTTCCCATATCTTACTGCTTCCAGAGAAAGTTAAGATTGGTCCATAAATTGATGACTGATGTGTCAAATTATCTTGCATAACATTTCTTTAACCTATGGAAATGTCATATTAGTAATCATTTTAAAGTCAGTAGTAATCAGTAAATAAAAATATTTTAATTCTTCCCTCCACATTGTTTGAAAACAGAACCTCTTTGTTCAAATTAATTTTACTACTTCAAGACTATTTCTGGATGTTTCTAACTGCTAGATATAGTGCAATTTTATGCCAATTTAATTGTCTTGTCTTAGAATCTAATTGACCTAAGGAATAATTTTAGGCTTGGTTAATACTTATGTGAATGACCTCCAAAGAGTTCCAGGAATGTAGGGGAAGTTAAAAATAACCAAGAAGAAGCATACACAACTTATCCTCCTACTGTGGCCTGGAAAATTATATGGTTATGTTCCAAAATCATCAGCAATTGAGCTTACCTTTTATTTTTAGTTTTTGTTCTTTCAAATTCAACAGAATGTCAGAATTTCCTATATAAAGGGACTTCAGAGATTTATCTGCCCATCAGCAAGATAACTCTCAGAAAACTAAAAAGAAGGAGAATAATGAATGTGGTAGAAGCTAGAAATGAAGCCAGATCAATCAATACCTATGGAGAAGAAACAGTGCCCCAAAATTCCTGCATCTTTTTTTGGACAGTTGGATGGTGGCTGGAATGCCATGAACTTCTCCATTCTCCATTCTTCTTCCTTTCTTGTCATATGATTCAAAATAGATCTGTTGTTAAGGATGGAAAAGAATTTCAGAAGCCATGTACTATCTATTTTTCCTATCTTGCTTATTTATTATGGTTTCTACCCCAAACATATTAATAATAAAAGATCAGCAAAATGCTGACATTTGTCATAGAGATTTCTTGTCTCCTTACAACTTACAAAGTAGTTCTAGGCTCCTTACAACTTACAAAGAAAGCTTAGCTAAACAATTATTTATAAAATCATGGCTACATGACATTATCTGCATGACCTGTAATCATCTGGTTTTTTTTATGGAATGGAATGGAATGGCAAGTATCAAATGAATTATGGAATACTGAAAGAAAGGACAGTTAACTCTTTTCATTGCAGGCTTAGTCTCTAAAAAAATTACCCATCAATTCTTGTTCAGTAATTACGAGGCATAATTAGCATCAATGGGATACATCTTTTCTACTGCCAATTGAAGAATGGGGTAATTTTTCAGTGAGATCATGACCAGGAAGAGAAGACCAAAATCTTCTTAATTTATATGTTATGCCTCTGATGGAAATTGTTATCTACAGCACTGAGGATATTATTTTTAAACCTCCTGAGATGACTGTAACCATACAAATTAATGTAATTTGTAAATAACCTTAAACTAACTGTCCTTAAGTACAAAGAACTCCTACTGTTCTTGACTTCCATCTAGCCTAGTTCAAGCCCTCCAGCTGGGCAGTATTTTACAATCATGTCAAATGGCTTCATGTCACATTCTTTCAATAAAGTCAATGAATTTATTCAATAGAAATGTGAAACTTATTCATTACTAAGACTTAAATTCTCCTGATCAACATTATTAAGGAAACTTGTAGTCTAACCTTTATGAAAAAATAATTCTTTCAAAATGAATTCAAAACAAACTATGAATATTTTTCTTACCATTATTTCCTTTACTTATCTGTGTTTTGTAGATTTGTTAAATTCCTCCTATAGCAACCTTAATTTTTTTAATTCTTCTCTGGCTCAGAGGTATTTTTTTTAAGGCAGCTGTGCATAGCAGCTTTATATTATGCCTACACAAATATCATGCTGGAAATGACAGATATTTTTATTTAGCTATTTTAAATACAGTTCTAGGGAGCCTGGTCTACTGTAGATTCAAGTCACTGTCAGATGCATTTGCTTATTTTGCAGTTAGCAAATCAGAAGCTAAGGTATAAACAATATGACCCTTTCCATACTGCTTAGCTACACAGCTAAGTCTAGGGAAGGCAGTAAATATTGATTATAGGTTAAATGCAATTAAAATAATGGAACTGTAGCTGGCAACTCCTGCCAAAGTGTTCTTGGCATATGGAGCATTTACCACATAAGGAATGACTGTCAGTTTTAATGAGCAAACATATTTTCCAGGAATAAGCATTTAAGGTTAATTCAGCCTGATTTTACAGAACACATCTGTTATTAAATTTCTGGATTAACACTTTAAAAATAGGGTAGCTGCAAGGAATATGGTACACTTTCTTTGAGGCTCAACTAATTTACAACATTAAAATGACCAAGGGAGCCCAACAATCTGCACCAGGTCTGCTCTGTGAAAACAGAGAAAACAGAAAAGCAAGAAAAAGCATAATAGCACTATATAGAACTGTGTCCTCTCAGACAGTGTGACTAGATGAGACTTTTACTACAGCTGAGAACAAAACCAAACACAACTGATGGCCCACCACTAGTACAAAAAGAAAAAAGAAAAGATTTTTATGTTCTCAGGATTTAAATGTGAGACCTTTTCTTCCTAGCCTTCCAAAATAATGGATACTTGGAATGGAAATTGATGGACTTAAACCCAAGCAATTGTTGTTATGTTTATAGGCTTCTTGAGTCTATGAATCACTATTTCCCCTTATGTGCCTAAATATTTACACTAACTATACCACAAAATATCTGGGCAGCATGTTTCTTCTATATTATTTCCTTGACTTTGCCTGCCTCACATCACCTATCTTCAAGTAAGACAGGCTTAAGTTGCATCAATTATACATGTATTAATATTGCCTCTCATATTATTTTGACACCATCCAGGGACAGCCCTTGATGTATTTAATGTTTTAGATTTGCCACCATTCACTTAGAGAACAGTCAAATGGGAATAGAGGGAATAGGAGCAGGATAGGGATGGTCAATAGATCATATGTCCACATAGTGTTCTGGTGACTTGTGGATTGCTATTTAATTTGTAAGTATGAAATGCCAATACAAGTTGATTTGTGCCAAGTGATTATATTCTTGCATGTAGAAGGCCATATTACCCTTTCTTATGGCAATCGCATAAGAAGAGAAAGATTACTTATGGCCTCCAATAGTTTCTATACTTGAACTTTCATCAGGCTTAGCAGTACTGACTGGAATTACAGTTCAAAATGAAGAGAAACTCAGATTCCATACATATGTCATAAAGTGGGGTCTGTGTTTCAAATACATGCATTTTTAAATACTCACAAATTCTCATCAAAGAAGCAAGGTCTAGAAATATTTCCAGAAAAATTGCTCTTGGATCAACCTATTTAGTCCAAAATTCTCTGTAAACCATTTACATTCAAGGAGCTTATAAGCATGGAAAAGAAGGTGATACCCATTCTGTACTATTGTTCCCTAGCAGTTGGTAGCTGAGACTTGATTCTTATAATTTTGGAGATAGTAAGAATACGGCTGTGCAACAACCTATACTTGATGGTCCAAAAGTGATTCATTGTGAGTAAGGGTGTTCAGTGTGGTATTTGCTGATCTTCTTAAGAAGCTGTATCTTTTTCTGGACTTATATGACTATTGCCATACAAGCCCAGAAAAAGATGCATTTAATTTAAGGAGGTGTTGACAGGTGTGACATGCATGCCCATACATATTACAGATTAATTTTTTCTCTTTGAATTCAGATCATTACACTAAATAGCCATCCAGTTTTATATCCATTTGTATGTTTCAGTTCACTATAAAATTGCCCATTCTCTGTTAAAGTAATCTAAATTGGTAGCTGTCACAACATTTAAAAGCAGCTATTTCCACAATTTAACTACGTTGTGTAAAGAGGTATGTGGCCCTTAAGTGGCCCTGAGTGCTCCTGCTATTAGGTTTAATGGATGGCCACAAGTTCTACTATTGTGAGAAATAGAGAATTCTATCTACTTTTTCTATGTCATGTGCAGTCCTGAAAGGAGAGGTAGACTTGGAAAATCAATAAAACTGATAGAAACTGATAGAGGCTTGCTATGAGAAGGAAAGAAATTTATTGGGTTATTGCACAGGTCTGTAACAGAAGCAGTAAGAAAACAAAGGGAACAAGATCTCTAGATGCTACTGCAAAGAAAAGGAAATAAACATTAATAGTTTGTTGAAAGAGATAAGGAGGTTGCTGACAGCATGAAACCAGCAAGAAAATCAGAACTGGAAATCTCTGGAAATGAAGAAGTGGTTGTCCCAAAGAGTTAAGAGAGGAGAGGATAATATAGATTTTCAGAGAAAAAAATAATATTGTGTAAATCTGTAAATTCAAAAACAAGCATTTGATACAGGCACACATATTCATAGAAAAAAAACTATGTTGAAATTAGGCCAGAAGCAATAGCAAAGGGGAAAAAAAAACCACAGCTAGCCTAGCATAAGACAGAACTCAAAGGGATAAAGGAAATTTAGCACTAGGAAATTTAGCACTGGGAATATAGAATAAAGCACTGAAACAAAACAATCAGAAAGACTACTTATGAGCATGAGACAAAATGGAGAAAATCTAAGGCTTTAGATGCAGTCTGCCTGACTAGCATGCCTTCCTTAAGTTAAAAAGAGGGTTGGCTAGTAGGGTGACACAAAGGGATTCAGTTCAATTGATAAATTCAGACAATGTAGATTAACAGATATTTGGCTTGTTACATTGTGTTCTGTTGCTACTGTACAAGCTCCTTGACCCCACTGCCTGAGCATTTGGACTCTGTGGTGGGATACAAGAGAGATCCCCACTCTTCTAGTTCAGGGGGACTTCGTCTTACCTTCTTTGTGGGGGAGGGGTAGAATCAGAGCTTAGGAGTTCATGGCTACCATGATGGTCAAGGGCCTGACCCAAATCATCCAGGGCTCAACAAATAACAGTGGTCATATGCCTGATCTAGTATTTCTGGGTTAAAAGGGGGATATAGATAGCCACACACACATCCTGGTTCACTAGTATAGAACCTTCCTTTTTCTCCCTGGGATTTATTGTAATCCCAACATATAGAAAGGGAGATAGGAAGGAACAGACAAATTCTGCCTCATCAGCCCACTAAGGTTAATTAGAAAGTTCTAGAACGAGGGTGTCAAACTGGCAGCCCACAGGCCGGATGCATCATGTGCAGGTCATGCCTACTCTAGCTCTGCAAAGGGAAAAAGTTGTGAAACTTCATGTGATGCAATGTGATGCCGTGAGTTTGACACCCGTGCCCTAGAACAGTCATCTTGGAAAAAAGCAGGATAATGGGCCTTTGGCTTATTGCTACAGATTGTGAAGTTTTTTAGGCCATATCTTGGGTCTGCTGATGAGTGAAGCTCACCAGAGGCTTGATGAAATGAAAGAGCATCACTATGAAGGTTGTTATCTGAATAAGCTGCTTTTATTTGTCCAGCATGTCTTAACATATCTACTGTTTAGAGAAGCTTTATATATTCTTTTTATATGGAAGACAATTCCTCATTTAAAATAAATCCTGGATATGATAATCTTTTATTAGAATAAGAATTACTCTAACCCACTTTTCTTTGGGGGTGGGGGTTAAACTAATCACCTCTAACAATATTCTTTTTCTGGTATTGTGGTCAGAATTGTATGTAGTATTCCAATTGTAGTTCACCACACTATTATATGAGGGCATTATACTGTTGGAAGATTTATTTTCAGTTCTCTTCCTAATTATTCCAAGCATAGAATTTGTCTTTTTAAACAACAGTCATAGTAACATTTTCATTGAGCTATCTATCATAGAAAGATGGAACATGAATCTTTATGTGCTTTCAAGGTAAAGTAGGAGCTGCGCTAATATTAGTAATGTTTATAACATAAGCTCTGTATCCATGATATTTTAAACAGCATGGCATGTTAGGTTGCCCACAGTTACTTTTTGTAACAATATTTGATGCATCTGAGTTTGAACTACAAACTGGCAGAATACATATTTTCCAGAAGTGTCATGCTGATTGGGAATTTTGGGATTATTCTCCAAACATTGCAATAACACCAAGTTTTTACAAAACCTCAGACAAATGTAAAAATCAAAAATTAATTAGCTAGAAGGTAAATAAGTAAATGATTTATTTCTTCCTTCATGGTTTTAACATTTTCTTACCCACTTCTGTTTAAGAAAATATGGAATTTGCAGGACCTTCTTCTTAACCATTGCATAGATAAAACTTCCTCTTCTTTCTTTTCATCTTGTCTGGCATTTTTGGACTTCAGGGGATTGAGTGTTTGTATGATATATCCAAAACATGATAATCCTGGTTGTTTCTAACATGAAGAAGAACTCTGAACTGATTCATTTTATGACCTATTTGTTTGTTTTCTTGGCTACACATGGTGTTCTCCAATACCAAAGTTGAAAAGCATGGATCCTATTTTTTCCAAGTCCAGCTTTTGCTTCCATAGAGTGAACCTGGCAAAATAATTTCCTGCATGATTTGAATCTTTACAGATACATCATCACATCTAATATCTTTTTCAAGGCCTTGAAGGTTATGCATAGTATGTAGTGAAACACACATTTTCATATATTTTAAAATGTAGATTAATAGACAAATGGGATACTATGAACTTATGGGTGAACACATGTGAAAGTTATTTGGACAGAAACATATGGGTTCATACCTTAGTAAACCTTCAGTTGGATAGACTGGACCATCTCTAAACAGAATTAAGTCCTGACATAAACATTATATGCTACAATGCATTGCATGTTGAAATTAAAAGACAAATAAACTTTTTAATGAAGACAAATGAATTATTGTTTTCATTTCAGTTGAATGGATGAAAAGTTTCTTATAAAATGTTTCCATTCAGTTGCTAGTTCTTGAATTTCTGATGTGCTTGAATTGCATCCCTGGATGATAAATATTAATGGGCCAAATTCATCCTTGGTGTACTCCAGCAACCATAATGAGATTACGTCACATTATGCAAGGCACATCTTTAGGCAGTTCATTTTTTATTAAATATCCTAAAACCCACTGAGACTAATCTATCTTATTATGTTATGATGGAAAGCAAAAGCCAACTAACAGCAAACTTTGCTATAACAAACACTTGTAGCGTTATTAATAAAATATTGCTCAGCTGTTTTTATCTACCCTACTGTTAAGGCTTTCTTCAACAATAATTTCCTATGACATAGAAGGAAAAAAATTGAATTATTAGCTGCCTAATGAGTATTGCAAGTGACAGGAAGAAGACTAAAGATGGAGCAATGCATAGAAAATGAGGAAACTGATAACTCACTTGTGAATATATCCAGGAACTATACAGTCACAATTTAATAATAGATGTGTCTAATTATAATGTAGAATCACAACTGGTTCCATGAGCCACCCCTTAGTAATATTCATTGGCAATCTAATACTTGCAAGAAACCATCATGCTCCAGAAACAGATATGAAAGAGAATGACTCTTCACTGAGGCTGAAGGGACATTTAAAAAAATATCTAATCAAAATAAACTTGCCTAATTCACATATAACTTATCATTAAATGAAAAATCATGTTCAAATATCTGAAACAACAACCTGGACTCTCCCTTTCATTTCAGTAGCTGGGATATGTATGCTAGTAAGGTTTTATATAATTCAGATGTAGAACATTCAGATGTGTGCATTTGGAGGACTCTAACATCAGCCCAAGTCATAGTATGGCAGTTTTTTCTATTACAATGAAATATATATTCATTCATTTTCTTTGAAATATGTGTTACATTGCTTTTAAAATATCAGAACAGCTCTCACCTTAATGGAGTTGGCAGAGATAATGTAATTGACTATTTTGATTTAAAAAAAGACTTTAGCTTTGTTTCTACCTATAAACCACTTTTTGGATTTATTTATTTTTTGCTTGAAACCCAAAGAAATGAAAGTTTAATTCTGGAATAAATTGGACAGCCGATGATAGATAGATAGATAGATAGATAGATAGATAGATAGATAGATAGATGATAGATGATGAATAGATAGATAGATAGATAGATAGATAGATAGATAGATAGAAAAGAAAAGAAAGAAAGAAAGAAAGAAAGAAAGAAAGAAAGAAAGAAAGAAGGAAAGAAAGGAAGTCTCAAAAAAGTTTTAGTAAGGCCAATCAGACTTATATATATAGAATATGAGATGTGTAAAATTGGGATAAGGAAGCTAGTTTGGTATAAAGGTTAAAGGGTGGAAACTGGAGACTGTGAGTTGTAGTCATGCTTTAGGCACAAAACCAACTAGGTAACCTTGGACCAATCATCCAAGAAAACGTTAGAGATTTGTCTAAGCTGTTATTAGGAGTTAAAACTGACTTGAATGCATGTGCATGCATAGACATCAACACACAACACAAACACACACACACACACACCCAGAGACACACACAGGGATATAGAATACAGGACTCTTTTAGATGGAGGGACTGTCTTAATAATGGAGTAAGATTGGGGTGGGATTCTACCGGTTTGGACCAGTTCGGGTGAACCAGATGTTAAATTTGCATCTGGTTCACTGAACTGGTATTTCAACCAACCAGCTGGCCCCACCCACCCTGCTCCACCCCTCCCAGGACTTTCCACTTGGCCCATTTTCAATCCAGGCAAGTGAAGGGTAAGCGCAGAGGCTCTGGGCAGGGGAAAACTGGGCTTCCAGAAGTCCAGAAACGGGTCTGTTTCCAGCTTACGGAGGGCCTCCAGAGCCTGGGGGAAGCCATTTTCGCCCTCCAAGAGGCCTGAGGGAAGCCTCTGGACCCTTAGGAAGGCAAAAAACAGCCCTCCCAGAAGTTCCAGTAGGCCATACCCACCATGGCCATGCCCACCCAGCCACTGGGCAGCGAACCATTTTTGAATCCCACCCTTGAGTAAGATAAACTTCTACTGATAACATAAGTCGTATTTGAATCCTTAACATCAAGACTTCTTTGAGTCAGACTTTGCTCCTGGCACATCCACATAGCCTTCTTAACAACAATTTGGAAATGGCTTGCCATTATCTTTTTATGATGTTTTCCCCTAGATTCTCAATCAGTTTTACACCTTCTGGCATTTACTATCTTCCTTCTAAGAATTAGTCAAGTCCAATTTGTTTGACGTTTTGAAATACCCCTTGGTCAATTAGATGCTTATCCCTGCAACGATTCCTGAAGTTTCCTACATTATTCTCTTTAAAAGTGAGAGAATTTCAAGCTGTAACTGTTAGTTCAGAAGCAGCAGTCAGTTGCTGTCCTATATTTCTCTTGTCTCATTGGAGCAATCAGCTCAACTTCCTGGGCTGATGATAGGTTGTTGTTGGTGGGTTGCTATTGTTATTGATGAAGGTGTGTATGTGGGTATGTGGGTATGTATTTGTATAACTGATGAAAGCAGTGTCATGCTGTCATGATGCAAACTCCATCCCAGTTGTATGTGTATCATGATTTTGTAAGCACATATGAAAGTGATGAAACTTGGGTTGTGACAGTACAATACTGTTTTTGTCATTTTGATGAAAGTCTTCAGTCCCACAGATGCCTCTGGATATTGGTCAGCACATTGGTCAGAAACAGCAGCAATTTATTTTCTCTCTCTCTCTCTCTTGACAGGAAAGAATATAATTAAGGGCATGAAACTGTATCTTATGGGCAGCAAATGAACACCAATTGTGATCACCAGTGGTGAAAGACAAATGCTCACTGACTGCCAGGTTTTCTGCAAGCTTTACAGATTGATAAACAGGTAAACATATCCATGCTTATTGTTAAGTTTGCATGAAGAGACAGACGTGGAGTGCTTCAAGCTCTTTTGTTTATTAGTGACTACAGCTCAGAACGGATCCGCTTTGGCTGGGCTGCGGCTGCTACTTATAGCCAGCAGCCACAGTTGCCAGCCAATCAGAGTGCAGGGTTTTTCCCGCACTTTTAAACCAATCATTTCTAACACTTTACAAGAACAGTTCAAACTAAAGCAATGACTTCAAACCTACATACATAACACCCCTCCCCACTAGGTTCAGTCCATACTCAAACCCCATCTATCTAATGTATTCTTTTAAATAGGTGGGGCTCTTACGTGTACGTTGAGACTACGTGGTTCAGATGTTTTAATGTTCTCACCCAGTGAGAGGAAATGTGTCTGCTGACATTTCCATACTTGGACTTCTAGTAATAGTAGAACCTGTTTGGTTACTACAACCTGGTCTCTCCTCCCAATCCATCTCCAACCCAATGTCAGCACCTAAGTCAGGTAGTGATGTACAGTCTTCCACTTGTAAGGATGGATTTTGGCATTGTGACAGGTTTTGGGATGGTTCCTGTCATGTTGGCTCGTTACACATGGGGTTGATTCTTGCTTGCTGATCATCCTCATGATCCTCCCCTTCCCCCCTAGAAGAGGTACTAGGGATGGGAACCAGAGAGGAGCAATTGCGATGTTCCTGAGATAATCTGGACCTAAGCTGATCAATGTGCCTGCTCCAGATGACACCATCCTCTGTTTGTACCCTGTAAGACCTAGGGCTTGTGATTTGGGTTATCTCAGCAGGAATCATAATGGTTCACCCATAAGGTTCTTAGAATAAACAGAATCACCCACAGTGTATGTACGAATTTTGCTAGTGGAATCTAGTGGTGCGTTGGGTGCGTAAGTGGGATGAAGGCGGTCAAGGGGAGACCTGAGTTTCCTACCCATCAACAACTCTGCTGGGGACAAATTAGTTGATGGGTTAGGAGTGATATGCTGGACACTGAGTAGTTTTTCAACTTTCTCAGTGATGTCCCCAGGACCCAATTTCTGAAGTTTTTCCTTGGTAAAGCGTACCATGCGTTCAGCCCAGCCGTTAGCCGAAGGGTGCCCAGGGGCTGTCAGGGCATGTCTGATACCCTGCTGTGCTAGATATGATTCAAAAAGGCTGGACATAAATTGAGGACCATTGTCAGAAATGAGGACATCAGGTAACCCATGAGTTACAAAAAGCCTCTTAAGCTGCTTGATGACAGCTTCAGCTGTGGTGGATGCCATAGGGATAACTTCTAGCCATTTGGAATATGCATCTACTATAATAAGGAAAGTGTGCCCTCTGGTAGGGCCAGCAAAGTCAATGTGAATCCTGGACCTTGGGCCCCTAGGACATTCCCATTCCTGTGTGGGGGCGAGAGGTGGAGCAGGCCTGACTACCTGACAGTTGGGACAGGATGCAACCCAGTGTTCAACCATTTTGTCAATACCTGGCCACCATACATAACTCCTGGCCAATCCCTTCATTCTGACAATTCCCGGATGACCCTCATGTAACATTTCCAAAACCTCTTTTTGTAGTTTTGCAGGAATAACCACCCTGTTACCCCACAAAATACATCATCTTAATACAGATAATTCAGTTTGCTTGGATTTAAAAGGTTGGGCAAGTTGAGGTAGATCTTGAAGTGGCCAACCCTTCTTAATCCAGCCAATAACAGGAGCCAATAAAGTGTCTTTGGCAATCTCTCTGGCAATTTCAGCAGCGTATACTGGAAGCTTGGCAACAGTTTCTAGAAAAAAGGTGTAAGTCTCAGGAGCAGGATCCTCAGTGTGTGAATGAAGTGGGCAGTGACTCAAAGCATCTGCATGCCCAATGTCTTTTCCAGGCCTAATCTGTCGCTGAAGACCTCTGGAAACTCAGACTTCAAGGCCTCCTCCCATTCAGTGTTGCTCACGTGATTGATGCCAGTCACCTCGATGCCCAGCGGGTTGAACCACTCAAGTCCCAGCAAACTTGGGCGATCCTTGTCCACGATGGTCAGGGGTAGGCGTTTGGTGTGGCCTTTGAACTTCACGTTGAATTCTCTTGTTCCAACTACTGGAATCTTGTTCCCTTGGTAGTCTTTAAGAGTCAGCGCTTGCTTCTTGAAATGATTCTTCTCAATGTTTGGGAATAGTCTGTGAATAGTGTCCCATGACACCATAGACAGATATGAGCCTGAGTTCACTTCCATTTGGCAAGGCCTTCCTTCAATAAGTACCTTGACATGCACTTTTCTGTTATTGATAGAAGATGAATGACCAATAGTTACTGTCTGATGAGTTTCATTCTTCCCCTTGCTTCTGTGCTGCACCCCATTTTCTCACTGAGATTGTTGGGCTTGAATTCTTTGTCTTTGTTTGCAGGAAATTTCCTTCTGTTGGGTGGAGTTCTGGATGATTTGCAGACTCTTGCTAGGTGTCCTCTTTTATCACAACAGAGGCAAATGGTGTCTAAAAACTTGCATTCAGTGCGGGATGGCTTCCCCACAACCTCTGCAGTAGAAATCTTGCCTCTTTCTTCCCAGGTCTTTCTTTTTCCGCTCCATTCTGAGTCTGTAAATTCTTTCCTCCACCTCCCTACAGTCTGACTGAGAATCTATTTGCTCACAATGAGTTGTTGTGGACTTTTCCACGTCAGGATGGCTTGTGGCCTTGTTAGTCTTTTTTATGGCTGCTGCTGAGGACTTGGTAGCTTCTGCTGAAGAGACTTCTTCTATTGCTTCTTTCAACGTGATCTTAGGTTTCGTTAATAACTTGCTCTGAAGCACCTTGTCTTTAAGGCCCAGAACAAATCGATCACGCATGGCCTCTTCTAAACTGTTAAATTCACATGCACCCCCAATGTCTCTTAAACTTGCCACGAAGTCGTTTATGTTCTCATTTTCCCCCTGATCACGACAGTAAAACTCGTGTCTCTTAATGAGGCACGATACTTGTGGCGCGTAATGGGCTCTTAACAGCTTTTCTAAGTCAGGCCAGTCCATTACCTTCATGTCTGCAGCTCCCGCCAATGCCTTCGCCATCTTGAAAACTGCCGGACTGCAGTACGTAAGGAAGACCGCCCTATTCCGTTTCTCGGAAATGTTGGCTAGATCATTTCCTTCCAGATACATTTGGAAACGATCTGCATATGATTCCCAGTCTTCTGCCGCCGGATCGAACGGGGCTGGGGGGGTGTTCAGCGCAGCCATCTCACTCTTCTGCTTGTCTTCCGCATCGTCTCTTCTTCAGGGAAAATCCCACCTTCGTCGCCAGTGTTAAGTTTGCATGAAGAGACAGACATGGAGTGCTTCAAGCTCTTTTGTTTATTAGTGACTACAGCTCAGAACAGACCCGCTTTGGCTGGGCTGCGGCTGCTACTTATAGCCAGCAGCCGCAGTTGCCAGCCAATCAGAGTGCAGGGTTTTTCCGCACTTTTAAACCAATCATTTCTAATACTTTACAAGAACAGTTCAAACTAAACCAATGACTTCAAACCTACATACATAACACTTATAGCAACCCAATGTCTGGAAACAGTGAAAACAGACTGGATCAATCCTGTGGCTATATTTAAAAATACAATCAGAAGAATTGGGAGGTAGAAAGCTTAAATGGATGGAAGGATCTGCATATTTTTCACTGGATTATTCCCAGGGCAATCAGCTGGGATAATGGTCTTTTGTGATAAAGATTGGAATTACATTTTCACAATCTCCTGTATATGATAATAGCTGTATTCATGCAGAATATTAGATTGAAGCACTATGACTATATGGTTAGTTTGGAGCTCTGTTCATTGTGTGAATCTAGGCAACTGGGTTAATTTAGTGAATCCCTGTTCTTCCTTCCTCCCTTCATTTACATTTCTGGAAAAAGTTTATAAAGAAGTTTCTTTCATTACCAAACATTACATGAATAAACAAAAAGAGCAGGAATGGAAGAAAATTGGTTCATCTCCAGTATCATCTAAAATTAATAATTGAGTCCAGAGTATTGTAATGTTTTTCCTACTTGCAGATATTAAATTATATTCTGTTTAGTTAACAATTTATGTGAAGATTGGTACTTGATTTGACAGTCTGAGTCAGAGAAAAAACTCCACAAGAAGCCCCTTTTACATTTGTAATTTACATGAAATAAATATAATGAAATCAAGTAAAGCCTGTATTTTAATAAGATTTGCTACTTGACCTAATTAGTTGTAAGAGTCTGGGCTTTGGTAAGCTTTCCATAATTCCATTTTATCATTCATAGGAAAAATGTACATGTCTGTTTTCACAACATTTTACCACTGCCTGTATTTTGGTGTCCATTTGGAAGTAAAACAACTTTTCTCAATTTAGCAGCAAACCAACTGTTTTACAACAAAGCATACTGTGTTGAATAACCCACCCCAAAATAAGTAATGTTTAGTAAAGTTTAGGAGGGTAGTTGCCGGCAAACTATTACTGAATCTTGGTTTAAGCTAACCTTGGCCTTCCTAGTGAAGAAATAACAAGGACACCTTGTCAGTTTAAAGATAAAAAATGTTCTTAAAAACAAAAACTTTATATGATAAAAAGGGAGTATACAAAATTGATTCTTGAGCCAGTTCAAACATATAGTGTCCTACATATGACATCCTAAATCACAAACTAGTCATCATATCTTAGCCTAACAAGAGTCTTAACAATGAGCAAATTCTGATTACTTTTCTCCTTTGGGATTCATCTTTATTAAAACTGACCCATCAACAATTATTGAATAAATGGTAAACATTTTCACCTAAATCTTATTTATTTTTAAATCATTGTATTGAAGTGATTCAGCTCCTGTGTTGAAGGAATATTTGAGAAATTGAAGTCTGTTCCAGCAAATATATCTAAAATATAGCAGCAAATATATCTAAAGCCTGCTGAAGTTTTACTGGAGAAGGGATTGCACTAAAAGGGCTTCTTACATCATAAAAATCATTAAAAAGTATGAATTTTTTAAAATTTATTTTTCACATTTATGAACCAACTGTCTCTTTCAAAGCGGGACTCCAGTACCCTATCTGCACCCCCTTTTTAGTTATTTATCTTCTGTGGACACTGCATAATTGGACACCCATGAGGCTGAACTTATAATCATTGGAACTGAGCAGCCTGTATGCCCACTCTGATAAGAGCCTTGGTGGCTCAGGCTGTTAAATGCCTGCATTTAAGTTCCAGCTGCCTACAATTACTGTAGGCTCGAAACCCACCAGGCTCAAGGTTGATTCAGCCTTCCATCCTCTCGGGGTAGGTAAATTGAGGACCCAAGATTGTTGGGGGCAATAAGCTGACTTTGTAAAAATGCCGCTTAGTAATAAGCAGGCATATACAATGGAATGAAGGCTATTGCTGAGCGCATTGGGTTGTATCCCAAAAATTGTAAGCCGCCCTGAGTCTTCGGAGAAGGGCAGCATATAAATGTAATTAAAAATAAAATAAATAAATAAATATTTGTTTAGTGGTCCAAATACAGCTTGATTGGACAAAGCTTCATATAACATTACTCTGAATCATTTTAATCCTTCTGTTAATTTTCTGCACCAAATTCTTCTTTGTTGATGGGAAGCTTATCAGATGGACATACAAACCAGCCAGTGTATTTCAAAAAGCTTCTTGCTGGTGGCTTGAGAAAAACAAACTGGGGAAATACTTCCCCAGTGATGTACCTGGCCTTCAAGAAAGTACTGAAGACATGTCTTCAGGGGAAAAAAGGTTTCATACATAATCCAGTGGTAAGTGGGTGGCCTTATGCTTTTTTATTGATTATTTGTGTATTTATTTATACATATGTATATCGTTCCATCTTAAAACCAAATTCTGGGCAGCTTATCACACACCAGTCAAAAAATACATATAGCTAAAGCAAAAATAAAAGCAAAAACAGGAGGGGAAGAAAATAGAAAAAGCTGCTACTGTAACCACACATGACTCATGGAACCCATCACTTTCTAAATCAGGAGTCTCCAAACTTGTGACTTTTTTTTTAAAATTCATATTTATGTGCCGCCCTTCTCTGAAGACTCAGGGCGGCTTACAATTTTTTGGGCTACAACCCAATGCGCTCAGCAATAGCCTTCATTCCATTGTATATGCCTGCTTATTACTAAGCGGCATTTTTACAAAGTCAGCTTATTGCCCCCAACAATCTTGGGTCCTCAATTTACCTACCCCGAGAGGATGGAAGGCTGAGTCAACCTTGAGCCTGGTGGGATTCCAGCCTGCAATAATTACAGGCAGCTGGAACTTAAGTGCTAGGCGTTTAACAGCCTGCACCACCAAGGCCCTTGTGGACCAACTTGTGGACCACCTTGTGGACCAACTCTCGGAATTGAAGACTTGTGGATTTCAACTTCCAGAATTCCCCAGCCAGACATGGGAGTTGAATTCCAATAGTCTTAAAGTTGCCAACTTTAAAATTGTTCTAAATGGGTGTTAGTTGTTTCGATGGGTTGTTGAAGGATGTTACTTGGCGGTTGTTTTATTGCTCAGTGTGTAATGATTATCAATCTTTAGCGATTATTAGGAATATGCAAGTATTTAGAACTGTAGTGGGAAATATGTAGTGCACTTACCCTATTTTTCAGTGACACTTGTCTTGCATTGTCACAGGAAATCACATGTGCAGATACAGCATGGTTATTATGTAGCACTAGCACTAGCAATAGTCCTTAGACTTATATACCACTTTATAGTGCTTTACAGCTGTCTCTAAGTGGTTTTACAGAGTCAGCATATTGCCCACAACAATCTGGGTCCTCATTTTACCCACCTTGGAAGGATGGCAGGCTGAGTCAACCTTGAGCCTGGTGGGATTTGAACTGCCAAATTGCAGGCAGCCGATAGTCAGCAGAAGCGGCCTGCAGTACCGCACTCTAACCACTGTGCCACCAAGTGTAAGACAATGGAAATGTGTTACTTTGTGAAGATGTCACTGAGAATAGGGAATGCATGCACACTGAACCCAAAGTGTGTTCCTACTTCAGATCTGAATATTGCTCACCATTATAATCTATTTTTTTGTTCCAGTAAGAAAAGGAGATTCTTCTTTGTATTCAAAAATTTAAGTATGCTCAACTTCTGTAGTATCTTTTTTTTTGGTGGTGGTGGGGAGATTCTTCATCTAATTATCTCTTATCTTCAAGAAATGTAAACAGTTTCACTTCTTTTTATTAGTTTGATTTTCAGAATGTGCAGATATGAATCCTTTAAGATTCTCTACTTTTTTGCTAATAAAACTATTAATAATCATGGAAATGATATTGAAAATTGAGTTGCAACAAAGTAAACCAATATAAGCCAAAGGATATATCAATAAAGCTTTGGTGGCTCAGGCTGTAAATGCCTGCTCTTAAGATCCAGCTGTCTACAACTACAGGCTCGAAGGCTCAAGGTTGACTCAGCCTTCCATCACCCAAGATTGTTGGGGGCAATGCTGAAAAATGCAGGCAGGCATATACAATGGAATGAAGGCTATTGCTGAGCACATTTTAAGCAGTCAGAATTGAATGACCCACTGAAGTGGATTCACACACTGAAGCAGGGACCAGTTTTTAAGCAGCAAATTGAAGCAAGTGGCTTCGATATGCTTCACAATCTTTCAAAATGTGCCACAAATTCAAAGTGTGTCAGCAACCTGAATTCCTAGTATTCCTAAGCCTGTTGTTGCCCTTGTAGATGTAGGTAGTAAAATCCCAGAAGACCAGAATGCTGCAGGGAGAAAAGTCTTTTAGTTTCTCTATAGTTCCACTTTCTTTTCCTCTTCCTCTTGAGTATTTTTTTTTTTGCAAGCAAGGGGAACTTTTCCCTTCCTGCTGATTCCAAATGCTTTTCCTTCTTTTCTCTTTTTTTGCCACTCTCTACAATTGGACATTTATAGATTTTTAACCTCACTCCTGCCTATTTTCCAAATTAGGTTCTTTTCATTTCCTTTCACCTACTTGCCACATAAGATAACTTTTAGAGTCTGATTAAATTTTAACTGGAACCTGCAGATCTCACAAGATGGGCAACCCAGCTCTTATTTTTTTCTGTGTCCTGGAAGTTCATTATTTTAAATTTTCATGGCCTGCGCCAATTCTACAGCAATCTACTGGGTTGCAGAAAAAGCAGACACCTACTGTTAGCAGAGATGTACTGTACTGCTTGAGCTTTCCTGGTGAGTTAACCTAATTTGAGTTAGAAAACAATGAGCTTCTTGGTGAATTAATTGTTAATTAATTGATTTTGTTCTGGGGACAGTGGAAAAGCAGGAATAAAAAGTTAGAAGGAAATAGCAGAAAAGGGAAGGTTAAAAGGCACATAGTTGAAGCCCACTGGGCAATGTATTTGGATACGAGAATTATGGCTTATTGAGCAAATATATTAATAGAGATTCTGTTTTAGTTATTGACCCAAGACTTATACATATGGTTTAAGAGTGGTGGAAGTAAGTCTACAAGGAAGTCCTGTGTCTCACTATTGCCACAGGTGCACAGAGTCTGTAATGGTAATGTGGAAAACCATTGTTATTTCAAGGAGTTTAGTGATAGATTTTGATTTCTCCTTCGTGTTAAGAAAAGTCTAGAAATTTAGTGCTCATTCTGAGCTAACTGGCTTGATTTTCATTCTTGCTTGTTGAATAAAGGAGAAGGGGGAAGAATCTTCACATAGACTTTCAGTCCTCATTCAGTCAAGATCAGGCAAGTCTTGTAGTTTCCTGAACATAGCTGAACCATGATGTCATGGCCCTAGGTTTTGATAAAAACCTTGCAGTTGTGATTTGTTGGGAGAATCTAGCACTGAGTACTGTGGAAACTGGCAATCCTTGGGTTATCTCTGCTCAAAGGTGGTATTCAGCAGGTTCTGACCAGTTCTGGAGAACCGGTAGCGGAAATTTTGAGTAGTTTGGAGAACCAGCAAATACCACCTCTGACTGGCCCCACTCCCATCTATTCTCTGCCTCCTGAGTCTCAGCTGATCGGCTGTGTCTTCTTTTGTTTGCTGGAAAGCAGGTTAGTGGGATGGGGGAGAGAATGGGATTTTGCAGCATCTTTCCCTGCCACACCCACCAAGCCACACCCACAGAACCAGTAGTAAAATTTGTTGAATCCCACCATTGTCTCTGCTGTCATTATTAAGGAGCAACTGACAAGAGCAACTTGTAAGAGATTTGGGTATCATCTTGCTTGATATACATGCTTTTTAATGTTATGTTTTTAAAAATCTATTTGCTTGAATTAGTAATAAAGCTTAAAATTCCTTTATTTATTAGTGTGCTTATTGTCTCTGGACCCAAAATAACCTATTGCCTGGGCATTTGATCACTATCCTGACACTTGGCAAAATAAGGCCTGTGTAGCTTTCTAAAATCCTGCAAGTTAGAGCTGAGCATAGTTGAAAACTTCCCCATAAATATAGGCACCCTCAATAGGGACAGTTCTTGATCACAGCAAAGCTGCCAAGTGTATTTTGCTGTCTTCAGCAATAAAACCCTTTAGGCCATGGTGCTTGTCTTAAGAGGCAATTATAAGTAAGAATGATTAAGCTGTGGCTTTTGTGCACTTTTTCATACCAACACATGCTTAGTTCTCACAAATATAATACTTGCAGAGTTGTTGCTTCTGTTTGTGAGTTATCTAGGCAATAAGACCATAATGCACTTCATTATAAAATATATCACCTTAGACACAAATATACTGTATTTGTTCTTTTTTACTTGCATTAATTGGTCCCATGAAGTCAGAAGTCAAGATTTTTAATGCATTATTAGTCATTACTTCTAGACTCCTCAGTGGCATTGAGCAAGGTATCAATTTCATTTGAAGGACATATAGATTATCAGACTTTTCCAGGCATATCCATGGCTGAAATAATGGAATTTAAAAATGTTATGATTGCTACAGATTTAGGGGTCCTAAACTTTTGGTTCAAAGTTAATCTGGCTTGTCGCCCTTACTAGGCTGCCTGTGAATACAAATCTAACAGCTTGACTAATTCTGCACTGCATGTGTAGTTATATAACTGAGCTTCCTACAGGGAGGGAAACATCATTTGTCTTACTTTATGGCATTATGAAGGTTGTGAGAGTACAAAGATTAGTTGTCCTTGATAAATATGACAAAACACTGTTGAGCTTTGAAAGGTCACTTCAGAAATAATGCTGCTGATTGATCAGTGTCCAGCATGTCTAAGTCATATACGATCTAGGAGTTCACCCAGACCATCACCTGACTGCATCAGATGCTACAGGCCTGCTGAAATTCAATAGCAAACAAAAGTGATTTGAGGGCTATTTCAACATTTAGAGGATGCTTAATTTCTGCTTCCTAAAATATGGAAGCAATGAGAAAAACTCAGAATTGTACATCCCTGTTAAGTTGCACAAAGAGGTCCTGCTTCCTGTAACCCTCAGAGGGGGGGAATTTGTGGAAAAGGGCCTTGGTGGCTCAGGCTGTTAAATGCCTGCACTTAAGTTCCAGCTGCCTACAATTACTGTAGGCTCAAATCCCACCAGGCTCAAGGTTGACTCAGCCTTCCATCCTCTCGGGGTAGGTAAATTGAGGACCCAAGATTGTTGGGGGCAATAAGCTGACTTTGTAAAAATGCCGCTTAGTAATAAGCAGGCATATACAATGGAATGAAGGCTATTGCTGAGCACACTGGGTTGTATCCCAAAAAATTGTAAGCCGCCCTGAGTCTTCGGAGAAGGGCGGCATATAAATGTAATTTAAAAAAAAAAATCTGAAATAGATTAACCCCTTCCTGCCATGAATCTTGTTTTACTCTAGAATAAAATGAATGCATGTACTTGAAGATGAAATGACATTGCTAATAAAGAGCATGTGAAAAGATTTGACAGATCAATATCAGGCATCAATAAAGTGCTCCATTTCACTTATTTCTCTTATTTATTTTTTATATACACAGTATATCAAATTTTGAAACTGCCCACCTCACTCATAGAAGGACTCTGGTGTATAATTAAAATATAAAACACAAAACCCATAAGTATTATATGCCAATAGAAGGAAAACAGGAATAAAATAATGAAAGTTAAAAAGGCAGGAAGAGGACCTTGAAGGGTGCTGACCAGCCTCAAGATTGAGTGCTTTTCCAAGAGCTTCAGGCAATTCGGCAGACCCAAACCTTTAGGCCAGGACTTTGAGGGCCTGATTTACATCTTGGGGAGAATATTCCAAAGGTGGAATATTCTCAGCAGACAAAGCTTTCTTTCTGGATCCCACCATTTTTAAAAAATTAATGGGGTTTATAACATAACCTCCCTGACAGACAATAGGACGGACAATGTAATGAAGTTGACATTCAGATGATCATAGCTAATGTAAATATTTATGGGAGAGGAGCTGTTTGAGATTATGAGTAAAATGATGAGTAGACACTGAAAGAACTCATTATTTTTAAAAAAAATCATTCCAGTGTTTTTCCCAATTGGACAACCAGTCTCAAAAAACTCCAGTCAGCATGACCTAGTTGGATATGATTAGTTCTATTTTCTGGCTGGATTTATCAAAGTAGTTAATCAATTGTTATTCCATGTGTAGGAGCTATGCCTCAAGATTAAGAACTAGATTTGCAATATCCTTTCAAGAAGGAAAATATGAGGGATAATTAATTTCACGGTGGTATTTTTGATGAAGGGTGGGATACAATTAAAATACTCCTTGCATCATTAGGCAATTATTCCTAGTTATTCTTGGCCAGCAAGTAAGACTTCTAGATGATACATAAGGTACTGTATAATGAATAAGGAAACTTTAAAAATGATCTCAATAAATTAGATGAGTTTCCAAGTACAAACTTTGCACAGAAAAAATACTATGCTACAGCAACGTATTATGAAAAGCCTGCATCAACAGAAACATAATTTGCTAGTAATCATTTACCTCTATGCTACCTTGTTCAGACCCTTCATAAGTACTACATCCAGCTGTAGGCACTATATCATAAGAATAGTTTAGAAAATTTGGAGCAGGTTCGGAAAGAATTGGTTATGACTGAACAAACTATGTTTCAACTTGAGAAAAGATGACTAAAGGGAACATGATAGGACTAAATATCTGAAATAGTATCATGTAAAAGAAGATTGAGACCTGTTCTCTGTCTTTTCAGAATACGAAACATAACATAATGGCTTGAAGTTAAAGAAAGGCAAATTCTTACTGAATAATAGAAAATAATTCCTAATAGTAATAGCAAGAAGATCTTCATAGTGGAACCAATTACCCAGAAAAGTGATAGATTGTCCTTCTTTGGATATAATATAAAAGAGGTCAAAAAGCCAACTCTTGGGAATGCTTTATTTTGGATTTCTTAACTGAACAGGTGGTTTTTGTTGACAGCTTAAGTGACTGCTTCTCACTCTGATTCTAGTGGGAAAAAGATCAAAAGGAAACATTAACAAATCATTTTTCCTCTTAAAGAACATGCATGTTGTCCAAAAGCAATAGAATGCGGAGCAACTAAATGGTTCAAAACTGTTTGAACCTGTGGGAATGCACAGTGCCAAAATTGTACTTATTTCCTTATTTATTTTACCTACCATATATGCAGAATTGATCATGAGAAATACTGGATTAGAAGAAATAGAAATTAATTTGATTTGGAAGAAACTTCAATAACTTCAGAAATGTGAACAAACATGTCAATGACTAAAGGCAAAGAGGACTTAAAGACTTTCTTGATCAAGATGAAAGAAAAGAGTGAAAAAGATGTCCTGATCCTTAATATTAGAGAAAACCTAAGGTTAAGTTAATAGGCAAATACAAGGGAAATACATCCCTACAAAGATATTGAAGAAATAAGAGACTATTTTCTTAAGCTCAAAATTCATAGTCATGTTGAGTAGAACCATTGTCTGCTACTTGGGACAAAAACTGCAAGAATGTACATAAAGCATTTTAAAGATATAGTATAAAGATATTACACAATGTTATACATTGTGAAGGCCATGATCTTCTTAGTTAGCTGTGAAAGCTGGACCAACAAAAACTTAGAATGAAGAATTTGAACTATGATGCTAGAGAAAATAGTTGACACACTAGAAGAACAAATGATTCAATGCTAATGTGTAAAACTAGACTCTTCACCCACACTGAATAATGGAACCTAAGCTTAAAAATTTGGGCCATATAATGTGAAATCAAGAATCATTGGAAAAGACCCTGAGGCTCTGAAAAACTTAAGGTTGTTGAAAAAAAGGCTATTAAAAGATAACATAGCTGGATACTTATTGTTATGTATGTAGGTTTGAATGTTTAGTTTGAATTATTCTTGTAAAATGTCAAATATGATTGGTTTAAAAAGTGCAGGAAAACCCTGCACTCTGATTGGCTGGCAACTACGGCTGCTGGCTATAAGTAGCAGCCGTAGCCCAGCCAAGTCGGGTCCATTCGAGCTGTAGTCACTAAATAAACTCTTCACTGAAGCTCTTCGCGTCTGACTCTTCATGCAAACATAACACTGGCGACGAAGGTGGGATTCCCCTGAAGAAGAGACGATGCGGAAGACAAGCAGAAGAGCGAGATGGCTGCGCTGAACACCCCCCCAGCACCGTTCGATCCGGCAGCAGAAGACTGGGAATCGTATGCGGATCGCTTCCAAATGTATTTGGAAGGAAACGACCTCGCCGACATCTCCGAGAAGCGGAAGAGGGCGGTTTTTCTCACACACTGTGGTCCGGCAGTCTTCAAGATGGCGAAGGCATTGGTGGGAGCTGCCGATGTGAAGGTAATGGAATGGCCTGATTTAGAAAAGCTTTTAAGAGCCCATTACGCCCCACAAGTATCGTGCCTCATTAAGAGACACGAGTTTTACCGTCGGGATCAAGGGGAAAGCAAAAATGTTAATGACTTCATGGCAAGTTTAAGGGACATTGGGGGTGCTTGTGAGTTTACCAACATAGAAGAGGCCAGGCATGATCGGTGTGTTCTAGGCCATAAAGATAAGGTCTTACAGAGCAAATTACTCATGAAACCTAAGATCACATTTAAGGAGGCCATAGAGGAAGCTGTTTCAGCAGAAGCAACCAAGTCCTCAGCAGCAGCCATGAAGAAAATTAACAAGGCCTCAAGGCATTCTGATGTGGAAAAGTCCACAACAACCCATTGCGAGCAAATAGATTCTGAGTCAGAGTGTAGTGAGGTGGAGGAAGGAATTTATAGACTCAGAATGGAGAAGAAAAGAAAAGACCTTGGAAGAAAGAGGCAAGAATTTTATTGCAGAGGCTGTGGGGGGGGGAGCACCCCTGCACTGAATGCAAGTTTTTAGACACCATCTGCCTACGTTGTGAGAAAAGAGGTCACCTAGCAAGAGTCTGCAAATCATCCAGAACTCCACCTAGTAGGAAGAAATATCCTGAGAAAGAATTCAAGCCCAACAACTTCAGTGAGAAAATGGGGCACAGCACAGAAGCAAAGGGGAAGAATGAAACTCATCAAACAGTCACCACTGGCCATTCTTCACCCTTGAGAAGCAGAAAAGTACATGTGAAGGTACTCATTGAAGGAAGGCCTTGCCAAATGGAAGTGGACTCAGGCTCCTATTTATCTATGGTGTCATGAGACACTATTCACAGGCTACTTCCCAACATTCAGAAGAAACATTTCCAGAAGCAAGCACTGACTCTTAAAGACTACCAAGGGAACAAGATTCCAGTAGTTGGAACAAGAGAATTCAACGTGAAGTTCAAAGGCCACACAAACGTTTGCCCCTGACCATCATGGACAAGGATCGCCCAAGCTTGCTGGGACTTGAGTGGTTCAATCCACTAGGCATCGAGGTGACTGGCATCAATCACGTGAGCAACTCTGAATGGGAGGAGGCCTTGAAGTCTGAGTTTCCAGAGGTCTTCAGCGAAGGATTGGGCAAGTATATTTATTTATTATTTATTTATTAATTCGACTTATATGTCGAGGGACTCGGCTCACAACTAGAATACAACAATAAGTTACTTATCAACCCCAAGGGTCAACACTGCCCAGATTGTAAAACAGCCAGGTTTTAGCTCACGCGGAAGGTGCGAGATCGAAGATTCCATAGAGTGGGGGCTGCCACAGAATAGGCCCTCCCCCGGGTCCCCGCCAAACGACATTGAGTCGCGGAGGGCAGCCCGAGGAGACGCCAGCGACCGCATCGGGCGGCTGGTATTTGAGGCTGGGAGAAGTCGCTCTAAATATCCTGGACCCATGCCATGTAGGACTTTGAATGTTAAAACCAAAACCTTGAACTCACCCGAGGGCAACCGAAGCCAATGCAAGCCACGCAGGAGGGGTGTAACATGGGAGTATCGGGAGGCTCCCATCACAACCTCGCCAAGAGCCGCATTCTGCACCAGCTGAAGCCTCCGAGTGGTGCACAAGGGCAGTCCTAGATAGAGAGCGCTACAGTAGTCCAACCGGGAGACAACGAGCCTGAGTGATCGTGCGCAGGGCATCCCGTCCAGGTATGGGCGCAACTGGTGAACCAGCCGGACCTGGGCAAAGGCCCCTGGCCACGGCTCCCACCTGCTCCTCCAACTTGAGCCGTGAATCCAGGAGAACCCCAGGTTCCGTGTCCCTGTCCACAGGGGTAACACCTCCTCCCCATGACCAAAGATGGAATCTCCAAACTGGACCGATGTCGGTATGCACAGCCACTCTGTCTTGGCTGGATTGAGACGAAGCATGTTCCTGTCCATCCAGATTCGCACCGCTTCCAAACAACGGACATCACGGAGAGAGCATCACTGATGTGGCCCGGGTGGAGATGTATAACTGCGTATCATCAGCGCTGATGATAACTCACCCCGAAGCCACGGATGATCTCACCCAGCGCTTCATATAAATGTTGAACAGGAGAGGCGAGAGGACCACCCCTGAGGTACCCCACAAGTGAGAGACTCGGGTCGACCTCCGCCCCCTGCCAACACTGTTTGCGAACGCCCCGAGAGGTAGGAGGAGAACCACCGAAACAGTGCCTCCCACTCCCAACCCCCGAGACGCCGCAACAGGATACCATGGTCGATGGTATCAAAAGCCGCTGAGAGATCTAACAGGACCAGGACAGAGGAAAACCCCTGTCCCGAGCCCTAGAGAGATCATCCATCAGCGCCACCAATGCTGTCTCCGTGCTGTACCCGGTCGGAAGCCCGATTGGTACGGATCCAGGTAGTCCGCTTCATCCAGGAAAAGTGGCAATTGCTGGGCCACCATTCTCAACAACCTTCGCTAAAAACGAAGGTTGGAGACCGGACAAAGTTGTTCAACTCGGCTGGGTCAAGGGCACTTTCAGGAGGGCCTCACCACCGCCTCTTTCAAGGCAGGGAACAGCCCTCCCTTAACGAAGCGCTGATAACTGCCCGAGCCAGCCGACGTGACCTCCCTGGAAGCATAAACCAACCAGGAAGGGCACGGGTCCAATAAACATGTGGTGGAACTCAGCCACGATAATCCTGTCCACTTCATCCTCAGAAACAGGATCGAACTCAGTCCAGATAACATTAGCCAGACCATCAGCCTTCCCCTCCCCACCCCAACACTTTCAAACCCAGATCCCAAGGTGCCCCCAATTGCTTAAAGCCCAGGAGGGTTCCATTTGCTTTAAAGGAAAAAAATTGATGCAACAATTAGACAAATTAATAGCTCAAGGGCTTTTAGAGCCCACTGACACTCCAGATGGGAGACACCCATAGTCACACGTCAAGACTGATGGGTCAGTAAGAATCTGTGGAGACTATAAGGGGACAGATGAACCATGCTGCAGCAGAGCGCATATCCAGTTCCAGTGGTGCATCATCTGTTACATTCACTTGGCAGGGATACAGTCTTGCCAAATTGGTTTGGCCCAGGCATATCAACAACTACAGTTGATGATGCTACTGCAGAGGCCCAAACCATTGGACTCATAGAGGTGCCTTTAAACAAAAGGTTACAATTTGGAGGGTGGCACCAAGCATCTTTCAAAGCCTTATGGAAAGAATGCTCCAAGGACTGCCAGGGTAGTGCCTTACTTTGATGATGTGTTAATCTCTGCTGAAATGACACTCAGTTACAAGAAAGACTCAGAGAAGTCCTTACCAGATTCAGGAAAGCTGGGAAAAGTCAAGGAAGACAAATGCACCTTAAAACTGACAAGGTTGAGTTCCTGGGCTACATGATTGACAAGCATGGCATCCACCCTACAGATGCCAAGGTTAAAGCAATCAAAGAAGCCCTAGACCTAAATGCAAAACAGATTTGCAAGCCTTCCTTGGACTCATTAACTTTTATCACATGTTCCTACCTCAGAAGGCAACCATTGAACCATTGCACAGATTACTTGATAAAAA
>CM019150.1:190966479-191122364 GCA_009733165.1 Naja naja | reverse complement strand
GAAAGTTGTTCAACTCGGCTGGGTCAAGGGCAGGCCTCTCAGGAGGGCCTCACCACGCCTTCCTCTTTCAAAGCGGCAGAACAGCCCCTCCCTTAAGCAGGCGTTGATAACTGCCCGGAGCCAGCCATGCATTGTTCCTCCTGGAAGCATAAAAACCAACCAGGAAGGGCAGGGTCCAATAAACATGTGGTGGAACTCCCCCTCCTACCCCTATCACTTTCAGCCTAGATCCCAAGGTGCCCCCCAATCGTTTAAAGCCAGAGGTTTCCATTTGCTTTAAAGGAAAAAATTGATGCACAATTAGACAAATTAATAGCTCAAGGGGTTTTAGAGCCCACTGACCACTCAGATGGGAGACACCCATAGTCACACCAGTCAAGACTGATGGGTCAGTAAGAATCTGTGGAGACTATAAGGGACTGACCATGCGCTGCAGCAGATGCGCATATCCAGTTCCAGTGGTGCATCATCTGTTCATTCACTTGGCAGGATACAGTCTTTGCCAAATTGGATTTGGCCCAGGCATATCAACAACTAACAGTTGATGATGCCACTGCAGAGGCCCAAACCATTGTGACTCATAGAGGTGCTTTCAAATGTAAAAGGTTACAATTTGGAGTAAGTGTGGCACCAAGCATCTTTCAAAGCCTTATGGAAAGAATGCTCCAAGGACTGCCAGGGTAGTGCCTTACTTTGATGATGTGTTAATCTTCTGCTGAAAATGACACTCAGTTACAAGAAAGACTCAGAGAAGTCCTTACCAGATTCAGGAAAGCGGGGTTAAAAGTCAAGGAAGACAAATGCACTCTTAAAACTGACAAGGTTGAGTTCCTGGGCTACATGATTGACAAGCATGGCATCCACCCTACAGATGCCAAGGTTAAAGCAAATCAAAGAAGCCCCTAGACCTAAATGCAAAACAGATTTGCAAGCCTTCCTTGGACTCATTAACTTTTATCACATGTTCCTACCTCAGAAGGCAACCATTGCTGAACCATTGCACAGATTACTTGATAAAAAGTCTGTTTGGGTCTGGGGCAGGAAGGAACAATCAGCATTTAACAGTATTAAAAGACTAATCACGTCTGATGCTGTATTGATACAGTTCTCTGAGAATTTGCCTGTTGTACTGACTTGTGATGCATCCCCTTTTGGAGTGGGGGGGGGATTTGAGCCATAGACTTCCCAGTGGGAGAGAAGCCCCTATTGCATTTTACTCTCGACTTTGACCAAAGCAGAGAGGAATTACAGTCAATTAGACAAGGAGGCATTGGCAATTGTTGCAGCTGTTAAGAAATTTCATGAATATCTGTATGGGAGAACATTTACCATTGTTACAGATCACAAACCTTTGTTAGGCATTGTGGCAGGAGACAAGCCTACACCTACTATCCTGTCACCAAGAATGCTGAGGTGGACTGAATTTCTTGCTGCTTATTCATACAAACTTATCCACAAGCCTGGCAAGGACATTGGACATGCTGATGCACTGAGTCGTTGCCCACTTCCTTGCCACAAGGAGGACTTTGAACCTGAAACATACACCTTTTTCCTAGAAACTGTTGCCAAGCTTCCAGTTCATGCTGCTGAAATTGCCAGAGAGACTGCCAAAGACACTTTATTGGCTCCTGTTATAGGCTGGATTAAGAAAGGTAGGCCTCTTCAAGATCTACCTCACCTGGCTCAACCTTTTAAGTCCAGGCAAACTGAATTATCTGTATTAAGAGGATGTATTTTGTGGGGTAACAGGGTGGTTATTCCTGCAAAACTGCAAAAAGAGGTTTTGGAAATGTTACATGAGGGTCATCCAGGTATTGTCAGAATGAAGGGATTGGCCAGGAGTTATGTATGGCCAGGTATTGACAAAATGGTTGAAAACTGGGTTGCATCTTGTTCCAACTGTCAGGTAGTCAGGCCTGCCCCACCTCTCGCCCCCACACAGGAATGGGAATGTCCTAGGGGCCCGTGGTCCAGGATTCACATTGATTTCACAGGCCCTACCAGAGGGCACACCTTTCTTATTATAGTAGATGCATATTCCAAATGGCTAGAGGTAATCCCCATGGTATCCACCACAACTGATGCTGTCATCAAACAGCTCAAAAAACTTTTTGTAACCCACGGGTTACCAGATGTTCTTGTCTCTGACAATGGCCCTCAACTTACATCCAACCTTTTTGAATCCTATTTAGCACAACAGGTTATCAGACATGCCCTTACTGCCCCTGGGCACCCTTTGGCTAACGGCCGGGCTGAACGCATGGTACGTTTTACCAAGGAGAAGCTTCAGCAACTGGGTCCTGGGGACATCACTGAGAAAGTTGAAAAACTTCTTAGTGTTCAGCACATCACTCCTAACCCATCTAATAACTTATCCCCAGCAGAGTTGTTGGTAGGTAGGAAACTTAGGTCTTCTCTTGACTGCCTTCATCCCACTTATGCACCCAACGCACCACTAGATTCCACTTCCAAAGTTCGCACATTCAGTGTGGGTGATTCTGTTTATGCTAAGAACCTTATGGGTGAACCTTTGTGGATTCCTGCTGAGATAACTCAAATCACAGGCCCTCGTTCTTACAGGGTGCAAACAGAGGATGGACTCCTCTGGAGCAGGCACATTGATCAACTTAGATCCAGGTTCTCTCAGGAACATCGCACTTGTTCCTCTCTAGTTCCCTCACCTGATGTCAATTCTAGGGGGGAAGGGGAGGAACAGGAGGAAAATCAGCAAGCAAGAATCAACCCCATGTGTAACAAGCCATTACGACAAGAACCATCCCAAAACCTGTCACAATGACAAGATCCATCCTTAGAAGTGGAAGATTGTACATCACTACCTGACATTGGGCTGGAGATGGGTTGGGAGGAGAGACCAGATTCTAACAATCAAACAGGGTCTTCTTTCACAGGAAGTCCCAGTGGGGAAATGTCAGCAGACATTTCTCTCTCACTGGGTGAGAATGTTAAAACTTCTGAACCATGAAGGTCTCAACGTATACGCAAGAGCCCCACCTATTTAAAAGAATACATTAGATAGGTTGGGGTTTGGTATGGACTGAACCTAGTGGGGAGGGGTGTTATGTATGTAGGTTTGAATGTTATTGGTTTAGTTTGAATTGTTCTTGTAAAATGTCAAATATGATTGGTTTAAAAAGTGCAGGAAAACCCTGCACTCTGATTGGCTGGCAACTACGGCTGCTGGCTATAAGTAGCAGCCGTAGCCCAGCCAAGTCGGGTCCATTCGAGCTGTAGTCACTAAATAAACTCTTCACTGAAGTTCTTTGCGTCTGACTCTTCATGCAAACATAACACTTATCATTGATGAAACAAGCTTTGTTAACACATTGTTGACACATTGGCTTGTAAGTACTCAAATAAACAATTATTGATAAACAGTCATGGCAAAAATGATGTTCATCAGATCATAAAGAGCTAGGGACAACTGAAAAAACACATTTTGATTTTTGGCGTTAGTGGCTCTATTTTAGAAACCACTACATCTTTAATTAATATAAATTAATTCCATATTATATGCAGAATTTCTTGTTGTATTAAGGTCTCTTGATGGTCATATTGAGCTTGTGATTCTAAATGTTTTTGTATCAGAGGGTTACAAAATTGAATAATTTTTTGTGAGTTGGTTCTTTCAACATTTTTTTCAAGCATAATGCCTCAAATGTCTTTCTACTGTAAAAAAAATTAGTAGTTTGTTTTCTCTTTTTGCAACATGTTCCAGCTCTAGTTTTAAACAAGGTAATTATACCACATACCAAGTCCTCAAAATGTGTCTGCACACTAGAAACATATAAACATAATAATGATATTTGCCTTGTCATGTTCAATGTCTTTCCTAATTCACTCTTGCTCCATGCACATGGATGGCCAAAGTAGACATTACCTTAATTCAGAATTTAGCAAGTTGCAGCTGTTCAGATGTTTTAAACTTCCTTTCCCATCAACACCAGCCAGCATGCCCAGTGCAAAAATTACAGGAGATGAAATCAAAGCCATCTGGAGAATTTCTAGTTAACTAGTTATAATTGAACACTTAACATTTATATTAACAGTGTATTCTAAGCTATACTAGAGTTGGGTAAATTTCCTTCAGGAGCTCAGCATGCAGGGAGGGAAGATGTAAATATTAATTTTACATTGAAAGGCAGGTGGAAATCCCACTGTGGCCAAAGGTTTCATTTTTTTTGCTACCGCAATCTCTAATATTAATTTTGACATGCAGCAGAGTTCACTGAGCTTCAATCTGTGTCTTCTGTGCCTTCTTTACCAGGACAGACTCTGCTACCCTTAAATATTGTTTTTAAAACACCCTCCCCCCAATTGCATGTTATAACTGCAACTTAAGTTATTATACATAGGAAGGCTGACTAAAATAGATTCCAATTTTATTTCATAACAGTATAAATATAAAGTAACTTCTTACTCTCTTATCCCAAAGGTGATTTTTCAAGAGGCAACTGGACTTTCTGATTTTTCTTTGAAGATGTTTTGCTTCTCACTCAAGAAGCTTCTTCAGCCCACCATCAAGTCAGAGTGGAAGCTGAAGCTGAGGCTTCTTGGATGAGAAGAGAAATGTCTTCAGACAAAAACCAGAAAGTCCAGTTGCCTCTTGAAAAAGCATCTTTGGGCAGCCATGACTGGGATGACTGAGAATCTCCATAGACTCTTACTCTATTGTAAAAGCATTGTTTACATTTTTCTATAAACAATTATTTTTATTCTAATCCTCAAAACCATATAACATAACATTTTTTTGTTTCTCTCAAAAAAAATCAGTAAGAGGTTTCCAATCATCATTAAACTTAGACAATGTCCTGTCTTTAATTAAAGCAGTCAATCTGGCCATCGGATTATCTTTGCTCTCCATTCCTTCATTGTAGGTAAACTTGAATCTTTCCACCTTTGGGCATATAATAGTTTTGCTGCAGTTGTCCTATATAAAAACAAAGTTTCCTATTTTTTTCTAGTTGCTTATCCATCAGTCCCAAAGGAAAAGTCTCTGGTTTCAATTGTATATGAGTTTTTAAAATCATTTACATTTCAAATCTTATGCATTTGAGTTCAAAAATTTCAGGCTTTTTTACACATCCACCAAGCATGATAAAACATCCTTTCTTCTTGATTATATTTCCAGCTTAAATTTGAAGACCCTTTGTACATTCTGGACAGTTTTTCCAGTGACATGTACTAAGGATACATCTATCAAGTGTCCAGACAGTTCAAATGAATTTAGAAGTTTATTGCAAGCTTATGCTGTCTATCAGAATCTAAACTATTAGTGGTCAAAGCAAATAGGTGGTAGAGAAGAGTCAATGAAATTTAAGGTGTGCTGGATTTAGATATCTTATGGGCATGAAGGGACTCAAGATGATAATGCATTTAAACATTCCTCAGGCTCAGCCTGGTCTAAATTTATAAAAATTCTCTTTAACATAGTATAAATTTGAAATTATCCATTCAGCCACATATTTTCCCACTGATCCATGGATATATTGGAACAAATTTTTTTGGCCATTTTATTATACATCCTTTCATTTGTTCCTCTGTTTCATATTTTAATAAATGTTTATACATATTACATATCTACAGCTTTTATGGCTTAATTCTTTGTTCATGACTAATAATTCATTGTCAAGAGTGTCCATGATATGGGTGGATGTCAGTGACATCAAAATGATGAGTGTAACCAGATGATTGAATCCTACTCATTTTATTATGTAAGACATGCACTGCAAAAATGTGAAAACTGGCTAAGTTTTGATGGATCTACACCAGCTATTTTGATGTCATTGGCCTCCCCATGAAGATCCCTATTTCTATTTTAATGAAATTCAGGTTACTAAAACATGTGGAATGCCATGTTTTAATTAATTTTGAAATAGGGTGAGGAACCTGTCAGAAATAGAGTTGAAGAAATGTAAGCAAACCGAATTACATAATTGTAAAGAACAGTGTTGTGCTGCACATATGAGCCTTCCAATGCTTTAATTGTGTGTGTGTACATTTATGTTCATGTATAAATTATATAATGGTGGTAATACTGCTAACAGAAAGGAAAGTTATTGGTTTCCCGGAAAAAGAAGTCAGGAGGACACAGCAGCAGGGGAATTGTCTAATGGGAGGATGTGGTAGTCTGCAATCTGGTCTTAATATATTGCTGGTTGTTGCCAGAAGGATTTAGCCTGGACAAGATTTTCTTTAGCTAGTTTAAGGTCACATTGGCATGAGCAGAGAGTAAGAGCAGCTTAAGAGTTCAGTGGTGATATGACTTTAGTTTATTACTTCTGTAAAAGCAAGCTGTGAGTGAGGGATATTAAGCAAGGGTAAGACTACAGGTGTTTGCTTGGTAGTAAGCCCCTTTGAAGTCAATAAGACTTATTTCTGAATTGACATAGATAAAGTTATGCTGTAAATTGATGCTCCGCTGGTAATATATGTAGGAAAGACTCAAAAGTATATAGTTCAGGAGTCTCTAAATTCCTTTTCTATCCAGTTTGATAATAATGAGTGTTCATCTTCTGCTGGCACAGAATTTAATCTTTTTGCTTAAGCAATTTGCTCCTTTCCTTGCTATTAGCCTTATCAGCTCAGTACACTTGGTAATGATTAAGAGCCAGCAATGTCTTAATATTTGATTGGCAACTTTTTCCCCTAGAGAAACAGTGACTGCTTCATCTAGAGGCCTAATATGCTTTTCCTTTTCTCTCAATTTTAAATGATTTGCTACCTATTAATGGTGAGCTTTAAGTATCCCATTGCAAAAATGATCATTTCCAGCAAGCCCTCTTACCTGACTTTCGCCTCGGCAATGGTTCTTTCTTCTGACCTTCAAGGCCATTCCCTATATCTTCTACAGTCTAATAGATGGCAACCAACAGGTAGAGATAAGTAGTTCTTGGGTTTTAGGAAATAATGTTATTGAGGAAAAGCAGAAACCCCATCAACCTTGAGGAGGGTTATACTTAATTAGGAATTTTACGATGATAGCACGGAATACAACTTTGCAAAGAAATAATAAAAAGGGAATTTCCAGTTAAAATATAACTGGAACACCTTAGTTTTCTAATATTTGAGTAAAATTATAGGAACCTCACATTTTTATTCTGATTTCATTTTTTTTAAATAAACCACATTTTCATATACCAACATGGTGCATTCTACCACTGAGCCACCAAGGCTCTTAGGGAGAAGTTTTGTTTACAAAAAATGAATTACAGTTAAATGCATTTAATTTGATTCTTAATCAGATCAACACTTTTGAGGGTCTTGAAAGATATAGCACAATAATTACATCCACAGTAAAAACTTTGCAGATCCATATAAAGGCCAGAGTTGTTATGTAAAAATGACAATTCCTAGAATATGCCAAGCTACACCTAATACTTTTCTTTTAATAAAAACTCTTGTCCTGCCTCATAACTGGAGAATGAATAGGTTTTTTTTAAAAAAGAGATCTAATATTGTTAAATTATGCAGTACTGGCTACTACCACTTCAATAATAATGATTTCATCTTTGATAACATTACTGAACATTAAAATTTTATAAGAACTGACTATGCGGCATTCATGGGAGAAAAAGATAATTTCTCTGTCTCACAGATCAATCACCAATGAAAGAACTAGATGGAGGGAAAAAATCAATTATTTTCACAGTGAGACAGAATAAGCAGTAGAATTCCCATGTGACTAATGCCATTTTGCTTTTCAACAAATAATTTCAGAGGAAGAAATAGTATTTTTCAACAAGTGAAAATTTTAGTGGAATTGAGAAGTTCTAAACAATTTCTCTAAAATAGAGGGGCAGTGAGTAATATGAAATTTGATAAATCATAACATTATCTGGACACTGACTACTTTTGACCTGTTCATATGGTGATTAAAAAGAGCCAGCTTAGCAGAGGTGGTATTCAGCAGGTTCTGACCAGTTCTGGAGAACTGGTAGTGGAAATTTTGAGTAGTTCGGAATACCATATCTGACTGGCCCTGTCCCCATCTATTCTCTGCCTCCTGATCGGCTGGATCTTCTTTTGTTGCCCTGCACAGGAAAATGGAACTGGAAAGCTGGTTAGTGGGATGGGGAGAGAATGGGGATTTTATAGTATCCTTCCCCTGGAATGGGGTGGGAATGGAGATTTTGTAGTATCCTTCCCCTGCCACGCCCACCAAGCCATGCCCACAGAACCAGTAGTAAAAATTTTTTGAATCCCACCACTGCAGCTTAGGCTAATGGTTCTTTCACCCTGACTTTCCTGTTTTTGAATACTGACAGAATTCTAGTCTGACAGAATCCTAGTCTGAATGGGAAGAACTGATATTGAGCATGGGCTAAGTAAGTTAAGTTGGCTATGAGCAGAAGCATTGATGTAATAGGGTTCCTAGTCATATCTGTCATTAGACTTTCTCTCAAGGTAGAACAAGGCAGAGTTATAGTTGCTAAGATAGACCTTGCAATTTGTGAATATGAAATTCCCCTCAAAGAGAAGAATTTGTGAGCCCAACAACAAGCAGTGCTTGTCAGCTATTACAGTTCAGTTATTTAGTTCCAGTTTTAAAATCGATGCAGTAATTTGAATTCTTAAAACAATATGATGGTTAATTTTTTTATTATTATTTCTTTCATATATCTATGTTTGTACTTAGTTTTTGCTGTATGGTTTTGTCAGTTTTCAATGGTATGCCTTAGGGTACAAAATTACAATTTGTTTTTCAAGCTTCCAGTACCTCCAGCCATCAATTAGCTGAATGCTTGCTGTTATTGCATGCAAATTCTTCACTCTGTGAAACACGTAACAATGTGATAAACCTCTTAAAAATTATATTGTAACCTTTTCATAAGAACTACTTTTAGTACATAATTATCTGGGCTTCCAGCAACATGATAGCAATGTTTGATTTCACTTGTCCAATACTGCCATTTCATAAATGTAATGGTAAAGGCAAAGGTAATTGAAGCAACGGCCTCCATCCAACTGTTGCACAGCAAATTGATCCAAAATCTTGTGTTTTACCCAATCCTTCCAAGATGATTGGTAAAGCAAATAAATAGCTGTGAATATTCAGCAGGGGGCAGCTCTTGACCAACTTTGTCTGGGTTCAGAATATAACAGGGTCAGCTCTTGTTAGCATTTAGAAGAGAGTCTACTAAGAAACCAAAACTGTAGGCTAAAACATTCTCGGAGATAATGACAAATGATGGCTGTGCTACTGTTAAAAAGAACTATGCAGTTCTCCATATTGATCAAAAGTTGAGCTCAACTTTCATCTTTAATACATTCACCATCAACAATTGTATACTGCCCAGGGTTCTTCTGTGGGGGGGATGGATGGTTCTTAAATATGATAAATAAATAAATATTAAAATCTAACAAAACACAAGAACATTCATCAAATTTCAGCATAACAGGTTTTGAGAATATATCAGGAATTCAACTCTTTTAAAAATATTGGTTGCTTCACACATTATGCTAGTCAAAAACAGCAATAGCAGGAAAAATTGTGTTTTCAAACTCATTCTGTTATGAGTATCCTGTTTCCTGTAAATAAGACCTATCCTGAAAATAAGCTCTAGCAGTTTTTACACATGCACCTAATATAAATCCTACACCCAAAATAAGCCCTACTTAAGAGCCTACACAGACAGTTGGCCATCCATTCCATCTGGTTGCTCGAGATGCCACAGCCATGAGGTGAGGCAGGGTGGAGGTGGAGCTGCCCTATGTGCCACATACTGGCTTATCGCAGGGCCCTGGTAGCCAGGCCATCATGCCCCAACACTTGTCTTATGGTGATAGCACTGACAGCCATGTGTAGCAGGAGCCCATGTGACTGCTGGCCTACTTCTTCTGCTTGCTCATGGCCACAACAGAGTAGGAGGCTGAACAGTATGCTGGTGCTGCAGCTGTGAGGCATGGCAGGGGTCAGGGAATAGATGGCCTGGCTGCAGGGCCTTGAGGTAAGCCATGGCACCGGTGCGTTGCTTGGCTTCCTGCTCCATTGCAGCCATGAGCAAACTGAAGAAGCAGGCCAGTGCCCATATGGGTCCTCCTGGTGCTGTGGCCACGAGGTGAGGCAAGTGTTCGGATATGGGTGATCTGGCTATGGGGGCCCTGAGGTAAGCTGGTGCAGGACATGTGGGAAGCTCCATCCCCCCCAGCTGATGGTGAGCAAGCAGAAGTGGGCCTCCCCTACATAGGGAAAAAAAAGACACCTCCCCAAAATAAGCTCTAGTGCTTATTTTGGACACATGCACCTGCCCCCAAAAATGCAACCCTGTCTTATTTTGGGGGGAACATGAGTAGTAAGTTGTGTTTTGTGACTCAGCATAAATCTAGTATTAGCTAGATGTGTAGAATCAATGAGAAGCTGCTAAGGTGTCTTAAAGATTATTCCAAGAAATACCTCCATTGCTTTAGATTGCTTGTTTCATAGTTTTGTTTCAGAGTTTAAGAAAGTTGTTCAGCATCTTACCTTGAATGTAAAGGTCCCGTATATACTCTAAACTTGTTTTCAAGTGCTACCCAAATAGTATTGTGATAGTAAAAGAGTAAAAAAATTAATTGCAGGTCATTCTTCATTGAAAATTATGTATCAAAAAAGGAAGAAGAATTTTGGAAGTTGCATTATATGGAATTTTATATATCATATTATACATAGTATGAATAGCAAATTTCTATCTGTGTAAAGGTAAATCGTTTCCTAATTCCCTTTTTTATTTTTGATCTTGCTAGAAGGTGCCAAGTCAGTTGGAAGGTAGATGCATGTTATCTCTTCTATATCTATCTATGTTCAGAAAGATGCATGTTGCATATATCTATCTATGTATATATCTATCTATGTTCAGAAAGATGCATGTTATCTCTTCTATAAGATGCTGCTAACATGTAGGCATATGTTATTGCAGCATATTAATCATGGAAAGAAAAAGAAGCGAACAAAGTTATGTCTGATGATGCTGATTCAATATTCTTGACATCTGAACACAGAATTTCTTTCCTGACTACCGTGCTAAGTCTTTGTAGACTTGGTCCAGGGATGTGCTATACATCTGACATGCTTCAAGAGAAGCTCGGGAGCATTTAGTGCTTAAAATAGTCCACAGCTTAAGTCTATTTTAATTATATTTTAAATTCCTCCTGGTCAATAAGACATTTTTTAAAGTTCATATGAGCAAGGCAGGAATAACATGAAAGCTGTGGCTCAGTTTGCTATTGGTTGCCATTTCCCTGGCTCCCCTTTCCTCCCCCCCTCTTGAGCTAGATTAATCTGAAGAAGCAGAAAGCAAAGAAGCAGCAGATGAAAAGAATAGAACCAAGCCAAGGCAAATTTCAGGGAGATTGAAGAGTTGCTTGGCTAATAATACAGAATTAGAAATCTAGGATTTCTACACAAGGGCAATACATTTCTAGATCCCCATTTCTGATTTCATTAACACCCCAAATTTAAAATGTGGAAATCTTTTTCATGTGACACACTTGCTTTATGTTTATTTGGAATGTCCATATGAACCTGCAAAATGCTAGTAGGACACAAGACAAAACTCCATCATTTAACTGCTGTATATTATCCCTAATGAGTCAAGTCCAATTCTTGGTAACTCTATGGACAGAAACCTAGTGTGATGACCCAGAGTGGGATACAAAACAAACACAGTCACAGAAAACAGAAGCCCCTTTTATTCCTTCACTTTGCTTCCAAGCTCTGAATATTCTTGACAGAAGACAAAAAACTCCCACACAAACAGTTACAAGAAGAAGGAAAAAAGCAACACAAACCCGGCAAGATAAGGGTTGGAGGATGTCCACAGATAACACATGCTGGGAAGGATGCCAAACTCAGAGAGGAGCCATAAACTAGAGATATTTCCACGCTTTGTTTCCAGTGCTTGCCTGTACACATGTCCAACCTTTTATTCAGTTGTCACAGCTGCAGCCCATGAAGAGGATCAAGGCCCTGTCCTCCCAAGTAGAACACATCTCTCCCTTATCCTCTCCTCACTGCATACCCTAGGATGGATAGGGGATGGGCCTGGGTCCTCCTCTGACTGCTCAGCTGGCCTCTGCCCTTCTCCAGCCTCCTCCACAATCTTCGGAGCCACACTTCCACTCCCTGTTGGCTGTTCCTCCTCTCCCTCAGAGTCAGTCTCCACCAGGGGCATGACACCTAGTTTTCTTCACAGCAATCCATAAGTGGTTTGTCCCTGCCTTCATCTTGGATTTTTGTTCAGTTTTCCAATCTAATTTATGCTTCAAGGATTTTCTGGTTCCCACTGAAGTACTAACCATGTCTGTCCCTACTTAGTTTTTCAAGATTAGTCAAAAACAGCTACATACTGCAATGCATATAGGTTTAACTCCTTAGAATTGCAAATTATAACCTGAATCTGTCAACAGTTTGTCCAACCTAAAATGCACTGAAATTAACAGTATGCCTAACAAGGCTGCAATCCTATGCATTATTATTTTGGAGTAAAGACCGCTGAGTTCAGAATGGCTTACTTCAGAGGAAGCATTCATAAATTAGTATTATATTCCTACTATCCCAAGCTTTCAGTTTGCTTTTACTCAGATAAATGTTCTTTCATTTCTCCATCAATTGCAATAAGAAAAGTAATACAGTAAACTTGTCTCTTGCGACAGTGTATAGGAATGTTATTCACAGATGACCTCAGATTTAGCTGGAAATTAACCAAAATCCTTTCACAAAATGGGAGACAGCAGCTGAATATTTGTTTTTAACATCTCAAGGACTCAGGAAAAAAATGCTTCTCTCTTCCTTAATGTAATATATATATATAATATCTATATTGGTATGGATATGTATAATGGATATGTATGAGAGATAGAGATAGAAAGAGCTAGAGATAGAGGGAGAGGGAGATGGAGAGGGATAGAGACAGAGACAAGATGCACACATAGAGAATCAAAAGTCAGGGCTGCGTAGACCAATGCCAATATGTTGTGCTGATTTTATAAATTAATTTTTTTTTCAGAAAAAAATGTTAGTGTGTTTATGAATTTCAAAATCATGGGTCTACTTGCAAGAAAGTGTTTAAAAGTAAATGGAATTCTCTTCTGAATTCCATAAAACTCTTAAAACCATGATTTGTTTCCAGGCTTGGTGGTAAGTTTGGGAATTGGGTGTGTATGTTTGGTGTGATCTTTCTGTTATTGCGGGTTTTTTTTAATATGGGTTGCCTTTTTCTATTTCTGTTTTACCAGTTTTAGTTATGTACTTAATTTTTTAAGCTGCTCAGAGTCTACTGGCATGGACACCCATAACAAATCTCATGAAACAGATCAATAAAAATAGTACATTTGAGCATTTAATTTATATACATTAAAGTATCTGTGAAGTTTCACTTCAGCAACAATAATAACTATATGTAGACATAAGAGAGAAAGGAAACGTTTCCCCTCCTCCCATCTTTAATTTTGTTATGACAATGCTAGTAATTGGATTGTGAACAGTGACTCAGAATGAGATACAATGAGGTGGGTCCTCAGGCAGAAGGTGCTAAAAGAGAAGTTATTGTATGTGTCATATGGGTTGTTTTTTCTTTCTAAAGTAGACACAAGCAGAAAATTCTGTTCCCTTTCAGGTATCATAAGCGCAGTCAGTTTTATAAACAGAACAGGAAAAGCATCACTTTGTCTTCATGTTGTACTTGGACCACTCTGTGGAAGACTCACTATTCAGAATGACATATCACAACCATCTATTTTTCCTTACATAAAATAATAAGTCTGTGAATTGAGATTGACAGAAAAATCTCATGGTAATTAGAGACTGAGAAGACTCAGGTATCAAATTCTACTAAACTTTCACTCGCTCATCAATGCCTGGGTATACCATTTGGACTGCAAGCAATCACCTGTACAAGAAGGTCCTTATTTTTCTTATTATTGACCTGAAGAAAAAGAAAGCCAAGAACACTGTCAACATCATTAATTCTTTGTCAAGCTTTCATGTCAAGGCAAATGTAGCAACAATAATAACAGTTCATTTAAACTCCATATTTGTATACGTTCAGTCAGCCATCTCCTTTTGACAAGCAATGCTGTACATGATTTTTATGGTCATTTTATCCTGTGGTGTTGATCTTTTAGGCACCTAACAATGTAAAACAAACATTTCAAGAGTCTTGATGGAGGGGGGCGGTCACTACAAATTGGCAGTGACAGCATCTAAAGGAACAAAGAGATCTTGCAGAAATATTTCCTGTAAGAAAAGCTCTTTGAGAATTAGCCACTACATATGGAACTCTTGGCAGCTGGAAATAATTTCATAAATGAAGTAGAGGGGAAAAACACTCCTATTATCACTTTGGGAAGTTATCAGGAGCAGTAAATCATTATTTAAATAATTATTTGGATATCTGCTAACACAGTAGGCTGTGAAAAGACCCAAAGGTGCTTTTTCAAGAGGCAACTGGACTTCTGGTTTTTCTTTGAAGATGTTTCACTTCTCATCCAAGAAGCTTCTTCACCTCTGACTGGATGGTGGGGAATGAAAGGATTTATACTCCTTGCAGCCAGCTGGTCATTTGCATTCTTTTAGAGAGTTGTTGAAGTCATCTGGAGGTTTATCTGTGTCATCAGGGACACCTGAGTAGTGCAAACAGGAGTGGAGCCTTCTTGGAACTGTTGAAAGGACTGGAGACAGATGATGTCATATCCCCACCACTGTTGAGAGAGGGCTGTTCAATGTTGACATAGATGGCCTCTTACGTGACAGAACAACCTCAGCCAGACTAGATGTGATATCATCTATCTCGTAAACCAGAGATAGTCCTTTCAACAGTTCCAAGAAGTTTCCAGGACAAGCAAAACGTCTTCAAGGCAAACAACAAAAAAGTCCAGTTGTCTCCTGAAAAAGCACCTTTGGGACAACCATGACTTGGATGACTGAGAATCTCCATAGACTTCTCCTTCTATGGCATATGATGGTACTTTACAACTTGACACCCATATATCTTTAAGCCCTGGTGGTGCAGTGGTTATAATGCAGTATTGCAGGTCAGCTCTACCTATAGTCTGGAGTTCAAACCTGACAGGTTCAAGGTTGACTCAGCCTTCCATCCTTCTGATATTGGTAAAATGAGAACCCAGATTGCTGGAGGCAATATGCTGAATATGAAAACCACTCAGAGTGCTTTAAAACACAATGGACAGTATATAAGTCTAAGTGCTATTGTTATAGACTCCAACATTTGTTATAATATTTTGTTAATGCTACTGTAAGAGAAAATATTAATATGCATCCACAGACAGTCATGTCAAATATATTTAATTTAAATACAAATGAAATAAATATATTTTGCTTATGTTTTATCCTTAGACAATTGTTATAGAATATGATCATCTGAAATGCTATCAAATATTAATCAGATAAGGTTGTGTTACCTTCCATGGGGATAACAACAGCAATAGCACTTACAGACTTATATACCATTTCATAGTGCTTTACAGCCCTATGTAAGTGGTTTACAGAATCAGCATATTGTCCCCAGCAATCTGAGTCCTCATATTACCAGGGCAGTAATTAAATCACTCTTGAATCATTCAGAATCAAACTGAGCAGAGTTAATCTGCAGTACTGCTTTCCAACCACTGCGCCACTATAGATTACAATGCTTTTTATATCAGCTTTTGCAATTATAGTACCAAATTATGTAAAAGTATACATGGCCAATTTTTGAAGAGTCACAAGTGACAATTTGGACTCCAGAATTGTAAGACAGCTGCAAGAATTCTTTCTTGATTTACTGACATCAGAAATGATGATGTTGGATATTTTTTTCATTGGACAACACATTTGTAACAGTGACTATAAGGGTGGGAATAAACTTCTGGAAGGCCATCTGCTTTTATTTCACTCATAAAACTCTCCAAACATTTTCCCTAAATGATCCAATATTATGTAATTAGTTTAAGACAATTTAGCCATAAATTTTAAACAATGCAAACTTGGAATTCTGAGAGATTTCAGATTGGTTTCTGAGTGGATCTATGTGCTGTGCGTTGCCCACCCCAGATAAAACTTTTGCTTTGGGAAAAAGAATGCAAAAGCTGCTTTAGTGATAGAGCAACAAATAGACACAAAACTTGCTTATATCAATTGAACAAAGAAGTACAATCAGAATTATCCCATAAGAGACAATTGTGCTTAAAATTATTACCTGATTTGGACTGCATTGATAGTCATAACTCTATTCATTTACATTTGTTTCACCTGTAAACTTTGGAAGGACTTTTGTATTGAAAGAAAGAATTTAAATGGATTATAGTAAATCCATTTACTAAATCATAATAAATAAATAATATGAGTGTTTCCTATGATTTGTTGGGTACCATGCTGATAAGTTTTTTCTCTTCATATTTTGGTTGCGGGATATGTGCAGTGTACCAACTTCGTATTAGGACTTTCACCCACAGATATCTAAAAGTTGTCTTTATAGCAGTGTGAAAAACAGGTCATAAAAATCTTACTCAAAACTGAGTTGCTTCCTGACAAAGGAAACTTTCTTTATCCTTTTTTTATTTTTACATTAGTGACCATTGATAAAGTCCAAAATAGTTACAGAACAAAGGATTATTTACTTTGACTGGTCCTGCAGCCAAGCATCCTTATGTTCCTAGTTGCAAAACTGTTAGAAAGTTGCTTCTAAAAATACTGTTTTACAGTTTAGGACTTAAGCTAATTATAATATATTGAGTAATATATTAAGTTTTATTAATAACTCTAAATTTGCTGAGAATTTTCATATGCAGAGTTTCTTTGTCACTCTCTGACAAGTCCAGTCACCACCAATGGTGTTTCTATACAATTGGCTGTTCCATTTCATAACCATCTCAAAATGTTACAGGTTTTGTGCAAATAACTTTGGCAACTTCAACAACTAGTTTATGAATTCTGTTTATCCTCAGGATTTGTGATTAAACATATCTGATTGTTTCTATATCTATGTGTTTGGGAATTCCTATGCAGTCCTCAGCTGTAGAACTGACAGTGATTCCATTGATATTGCACTATCAAATGTAGCTATATTCCATATGTGGTAGCAATTCTCATTTAGGCTTTGCCTAATCAGGACAGTACATGATGACAGGATTCATGGCACTAGAAGATATAAATCTGTTGTTATGTTATAAAGTGGCATTTCTTATCTTGAAATAACACAGTCTTAATTACAGCCTTCCAATTTTGGTATCATTTGATGAATGAGGAAGCTCATCTCATATTGAATAGTATATGGGATTGCAGTTTCCTTTGGAAGACCTTCCCTTTGTCGTAGATTTATCTAATTTCCCCTTAAAGTTATTTGTATACTGATCATTTCCACATCTTGTGGCAATTAAATCCACTATGCAAATGCCTAAAGAATTCTTCCCTTTTCCTTAATTCATTATAAATTCAATAAGAACATATGGATCATAGAAACCTACTTAAATTAGCTATTTTTCCCAATTACTCCACATAATCTGTAATATTTTGTTGCTATGACTTGTCAAAGTTCCAAAAAAGGAGTGTTTTCTACTTCTGTGTCAAGATGAGAGGAACTGAATGGGAAAGCTTTTGCACATAAAATTTATGAAAGGAAGAGAAAATATGTCATAATCCAATTTGAGCTTCACTAGAAAGAACATTTCCTTAACACAAGACCACTAAATATGGTGGCTATGTCATCCCAAGATTTTGTTTTCCTGAAGGGCAAGCATGAGTCCTATCTAAAAAAAACCCTGTAGCTAGGTTCATGAAACATGCTAAATCTTAAAATGGAATTAAGAAACTCAATGGCTGTTTTCAGATTACAATGCTAGACCTAAACAAATTATATTCTGGCTTAATGCACTAGTCTGAATCACAGAACATGCTTAGATAATGGCTGGGTTCCCATGACACAAGCAAAGACAAACTGCTTGGTCCAATTTTATGTTAGTACAAGTCATTGTGTAAATTCACCCTATCTGTAGATTAGGAAGGGGTCTAAAATTTTTGATTCCAAATTTTTTCTTGACCACTATTTGGTGCAAAACTGGAAAAAGCCATACTGTAGAAACTCTTCCTGTACATTAAGATAGACCAATAAATATTCTTTAGTCTTAGATTGAAAAGAAAAACAAATTTTGAAGTACATAAGTAATGAGTTCAGCAGGACTGTGATCCTTGTAGAAATGGGATTTGAGATTCTTCAAATGCAAAGAAAGAGAAAAGCAACTATTGCTAAAGACACTTTTGATATATTACTATAATTTTGTATTTCCTCTCTTCCATAACCCCCTTTCTCTTCCAATTTGATAGTTAACTCCCAGGACTCCTAATAGTAATAAACCAATGTGTGTTTTGATAGTCCTTGACATTATGTATCACAATATTCTAAACACAAATATACTAATGCTGGAAAATTAATGCTTCTTTTTAAAAAATGGTCTTCAATTTATGCTATTCATATTTGATTTGAAAGAAATTAGATTGTTTCCCCCCCAAAAAACCCAACAACATTTCAATGAAATTTCATGGATGGGTTGTGTGGTGGTTATCTTAGTTGCACAATTATTCAAATGTATGAGAAAGAAGTGGAGTCCTATTATTTTAATTTTAAAAAATCAACCTTAACTGCATACTAAAATAGTCTTCCAGGATTTTATGAGCTTTTTTTTCTTGCAAAGCTTTGCTCTAAGTCCAGCTTACAAGTTTTCCGAATATCTTAATATCTACAAGTTGTAGCTGCTGCCCTGAAGGATCACAAGGTGAAGCAATAATGCTTGGGATCTCATGTGTGGTAGAGTTGTAGTATTTATTTTCAGTTGATTTTGCATCCTGGAAACATGCTGTAAGATGTAGCTGCAAAGCAAATGGAAATGCAAACTGCTGGATGCACTTCGGCATAATGAATTCTTAAAACTACTGGAATATTAAAGAAGTTTGTTAGGCTGTTTCTAAAATAAGAGGGTGGAAAGATGAGAGTTCAGAGGTAAAAAAAATGTTATTTTCTTGTTGTGGCAGGGCTATCATATTAATTATGAAGGTGCCACATAAGACTGCCACATACAAAGAAAATCCACAAAATTCAGAAGTTAATCTGTTTTGAAATATTGACTGCAGGATCAATAATAATCTATTCTAGCATTTTATACTAGACTTAAGATATATAACATGAATATAGTCCAAGCAGAGAAGAACATATTCCAAGCATTTGTTTAGGCACCTTGTGTCTCATTTTTCTTTCCTTTCCTTATTTCATTCTCTACCTAGAGTAATTAAGGAAAATGATTGCAACATTATTTCAATTAGATGGTATTACTTGCAGCTGATTGAAAATAAGCAAGAACTGTAGTTGTCTTGGTCTCCCTCAAAAAGACTCCAATAACACATAGGTGAGGTGTGTTCATCATGGTGAGTCTCAATCTCATCTAAATGCTGATTCAGATGTGATCTCACTAAACTCCATAATGGCTTTGCTGAGAATATACCTAGCACATTAAAGCATTTGAACGTGGTGATCTTTTGACATATATCAGCAGTCTTTATGTTGTTATAATATCAAAATGTCAGATAACAGATAATCAGAATTGGAAGGGACCTTGTAGGTCATCTAGTCCAACCCCCTACCCAAGTGGGAGACCCTACACCATTTCTGACAAATGGCAGTCCAATCTCTTCTTGAAAGTCTCAAGTGATGGTGCTCCCACAACTTCCGAGGGCAAGCTGTTCCATTGGTTGATTGTTTTCACTGTCAGAAAGTTTCTCCTTCTTTCCAGGTTAAATCTCTCCTTGTTCAGTTTCCATCCATTATTCCTTGTCTGGCCTACAGGCTTTTTAAAATAGATTGACCCTTCCTCTCTCCAGCAGCCCCTCAAATATTGGAAGACTGCTATCATGTCTCTCCTGGTCCTTCTCTTCACTAGACTAGCCAAGCCCAGTTCCTGTAACCGTTCTTCATACGCCTTAGTCTCCAATCGCCTAATCATCCTGGTTGCTCTTCTCTGCACTTTTTCTAGATGTCATCAAACAGTATAGCATTTGTGTGTGTGTGTGTGTGTATATATATATATACATACATATATGCATATATACACATATACACACACATTTACACATATACACATATACACATATACACATATACACATATACACATATACATATATATACATATATACATATACATATATATGTATGGTATTTAGGTTTCTTCGGTTATTTTCCCACGTCTTAATAGTTGTCCTTTTAAAGTTATAGTGACGTTTCGGTAGAATCTCATCTGCCATCCTCAGGCTTGTGTATTGGGTTCTTTTTAATCGTGTGTGAGATCTGCAGAAACGTGCTATAACTTTAAAAGCACAACTATTAAGATAATGTCCGAAAAACCAAATCCATATATAAATACCCATGAAAACATAAGAAAACAAATACATACATATATTTATAGATACATACATATATATATATATATATATATATATATATATATATATATATATATATCCTTACATTGTAAATCTTTATATTCATTTCTATCTTAGAAATTTTATTGTAGTGTAAACTCTTTCTTTAATTTCTATTTTACATTTTTTTTGACTTCCTTTCATATCCCTCCAATTGTAATTTTTTTTCCATATTTCATAGAATTCTGAAGCATCTTGTTCCTTCAGTTCAATGAATCAATATCTTGAGTGGCTGTCATATTGATCCAGAAGTATTTACATCAAATTGGACAATCCATGCCTTGTTGGATCAACCTTTCAGACATATTGCCTTATCTAAACAGAGAAACAGAATGACCAAGGATCGGCAAAAATACAGTGGGAACAGCAACAACATCTAACTTCCTATTCCTATTCAGTTTCCTCATGAGAAGCTGGCAGGAAGCATCAGAAATTTTCCTTCCTTCCTTCCTTCCTTCCTTCCTTCCTTCCTTCCTTCCTTCCTTCCTTCCCTCCCTCCCTCCCTCCCTCCCTCCCTCCTTTGAATTCCTTTTCGCTTCCCTATTTACTTTGCTCATGGGAAGCTTTCAGGGATAAAATCAGTGGAGAACCACTGTATAATCACTAGTACCACTTTATAATGCCCTGGTAAGATCACCCTTACTTGGAATATTGCATCCAGTTTGGGTTTGCGATGATATAAAAAGAAAAAAGCAACAAAGATGATTAGGGACTAGAGGCTAAAACATACGAAGAACAGTTGCAGGAATTAGGTATGTCTAGTTTTATGAAAAGAAGGACTAGGAGTGACATGATAGCAGTGTTCCAATATCTAAGGGGCTGCCACAAAGAAGAGACCAGCAGGAAATTACAAATCCAAGGCCAGCAGACAGGTAAGTCACTGCTGCCAGGTGAGACAGGGAGTGAGGGCTGTGCATAGTACAGTCAGAAATGGTATATGGGATACATAATAGGGGCTATGTGAATTGGGAAGAGTGTGTGGGTATGTACCAGAGAAGCGGTGCAGGTTGAGTAGGATACACAGGAGGTGACACAGGTAAAGAAGTATCTGTGTGTCTACGTGACGAGGGGGGTAATAACTGAAGGAGTGTTTTTCTTGAAAATCAGAATTTGCCTTGTCATATCTTTATATGGCTCCTCTTAATTTCTTTTTCATTGACAGATGCCTGCAAAATTCTGCTTATCCTGTGTTGATATATGGTTTTAAATAAAAAATAATGCCTTTTTAATTATGGTGATGAGAGAAATCCTTGAAAGATTTTTGAAGAATCCATCATCTGTCTTTCTATCTCCCCATCTGTCTGCCTGTCTGTCCATCCATCCCTTCCCCCACACACACACAGATACACACACACTCACACACATTGTAAAGACTCAAGCTTGACTTCTGGTAATTACATCATGGCAAAGTGGCTTGTCACTTCTGTATTTTTTTTCTAACTTTCTTGGGAATAAACAGTCAAAATAATGATTTACACTTTCTCCAGTGACATTTTACAGACCTCTATTCTGTTCTGTTCTGTTCAATTCCATTCTATTCTATTTCCACTCCACCCCACCCCACTCCTCCATTCTATTCTAAATTCTATATATCCCATTATAAGGAATCTCCCAGAACTGATAGATAAGGCTCAATGGAGCTTAAGGATAGATCAGTTGTCAATCTGTTGCAGCTACACAAATATTCAAGGCTAATTCCATGCTTGGAGTCTCTCCCGCTTGACTGGATATTTCCCAACACTTCCCATCAATACCATTTAGCAAAAGTAGAAGAGTTAGCTAGTAATGCCTTTTGCTTGCTAGTGTATTCTTCAACTAATTGGGAGTAAAAAATATATATGATGGAGGTCCACATAATTCTTGGAACAAGTAGTAATTAAGATATCAGATTCAAAGAAAGAGGCTCACATATAACCTCAAATCACTAGCCTAAACTGGCCATTTAGAAACAAAAGGATAACATTGGAGTCAAGGAGGGAAGCCTTTTCTTCTGTGGCCCCTACCCATTGGAATATACTCCCACCAGAAGTGAGATCCAATCTCACCCTTTTGGCTTTCTAGAAAAGCCTTAAATCTGGCTCTGCAGTCTGCTCTGGGCCCTGATAAGGTGCTCTATGGTGGGACTGGCTGATGGGCTATAGAGAAAATCCATCTCCGCGTGTTACCATTCTCTTGGTTTTTTGTTTCTATTTAAACTTGTTAACTTTAATCTCTATGCTACCTTTTTATAATTTTTTATTGAGTCATGAAATTTATTGAAGTAAAGAATCACAAGATAGGGTCAAGGTTATATTTCCTGAAATTCATCAATGTCTTATATATAATTATCAGTTTTTTCCTTTTAACTTTTTTATTTTGGATGTTCTTCAACCATTTTCAAAGTTGAAATGATATCTCTTGTTTATCAGAGAATCAGAGAAATGGTAATAAGATTGCCAATGTTTAGAAGTTTTATTAAATTACTCAATGTCAGTGGGGAATTGAGAGTTGCAGACCAAAAGCATTTATTGGTCATAAGACCATGGAAAACTGAAGCAAAATCAAGAAGTGCATAGAAAGTCCAGGGGAGCTTTTTGGTCAAGAGAACTTCCAAGCCTTTTTATTTTAGGAATGATCAGATTGTCTATTGTCATTTCAGTCTATCTGATATTCTTCCACATTAATGTAAAGGACAATCTCCTTTTTTCTGTCTCACTTTTCAGCTTGCATATTGTACTGAATTAGAAGAGGTTTAATTTTTATAGATGAAGTCTGACTTGGCTTGTATTGTGAGCAAGAAAATACATAACATTTTAAGAATGGAACTGTTTCTACAATGATTTTATGGGGTAGCAACTCTGGTCTTATACTAAGTGGCAACTAAAGTCCTATATATATGCTTGCCTTTGACTTGATTGATATCTGACATTATTATTATAAGCCAATGATATGTATCTGTATAATTGTTCAATTGATATGACATTTGATATCAATTTAAAAGATTTGAAAAACACTATGGGAAAAGGAGAAGTGGGTTAAATGCTTTGTGTATACTTAGAATGTAAGCACAGTTGGATGTATTTGACTGAAACTTTAAAAAAATATTCTAAAAACTAGAGGAAGCAATTAGAGAAAAATTGACTTCCTTTTAGAAATGTGAATATAAATTTGAACAAAAGAAATGCAGAGATGCAACAAGCATTTTTAGAAACATGGATAGTTCTAGAAACAACATGAACAATAACAGGTACAAATTAAATTGAGACTTATGGCAAAATGTTGGTCTTATCCATTTTATCCTAAAATTTTAAACATCTAGTAATTTCATCAGATTTTTCTCCTTTTTAAATTTTTAATTTCAAAGATCTGAAGATGTTGTCTACAAGATATAATGGATGTCCAGAAGCTGATGAATTATTGGGTACTAATCTGAGATTTAAAGATGCTGTAATTGTCAATCAAGTTGATTAACCAACTTCAAATATGAGTAAAAGTTTATATTTGTTACTTTTTTTGAATTATTGATGCTGGATCTGAAGTCTGAGAATTGTATTACCAACATATATTTTGTAACCAACCAACCAACCAACCAACCAAAACGAATCTTAAGTTAAGAAAAGATATAACAAGGGCCACTAACCACATTAGTTGACAATTTGTGGAGTTTTATCCCATAGAAGAACTTTGTTAATACAGACTATAGCTTCAGAATGCAGGTGTGCAGAGTAGAAATTTTTGCAGTTAAACTCTGATTAATATCTAAATATAAGATATATCATCTGAGTGTGAAAATCCCATTTTTAGTCCTTGGTGAATGCATGTTTACTGTCTCAACATGGTTCATAGCAATTACTTTGTTTATGTCTGCAGAATAATACTTGAGAGCTATCATATAAAGGTTTTATTTTGTTACAGATTTCATTTTGTTATTGTTATTTTGTTATTCAGTTTTAATACACCTGATACCAGAGAAGAAATATGTCTAAAACAAACTGAAAACCACAGGATTTAGGATTAAAATCTCTCTGGAATAACTTTATAAGAAATGCTTTGGTGAAGTAGCCCTAAACTAATACAATGATTTCAGGATATGCATGCAGTATAATTATTGTATTTTAGAGAACATTGTGAAGATTTGTGAAATCTTAAGAAGGCATATGATTTTTTTAAAAAAGGAATAATTTCTTGTGAATAATCAAGTGAATGATTTAAGATTTCACTAGTTGAATATAAAGCCCTTTATAATCTGGTTCTTGTGTACCTAGCCTTGCTGCTTAATGCAACCTTGTCCTAAAAGTGGAAGTGGAAGTGGAAGTGATCTCATTATTCCATGATAGGAACTAGGACTTAGTGGCAGGGCCCAGCTAATGAATTATCTTCTTGATTAAGATAGCCAAGCTCTGCTGTTGGTCATTTTAAACACTTATGTATGATTTTTATATTTATGAAGACCTTTGATGTTATTGAATATATAAAGAGATGTATATAATTGAGTGGTTTTAGAGTTCAATTTAAATTATGAAGGGCTTAGAATGCTTATGCAGCTTGGCATGTTATAAATATCTAACTGAAAACATAAACACAAGTCAGCATTGGAAACAGAGTTTATATCCCTCAATGGCTATTTGTTTTCTTCAAAGTGTTTTTCACATTTTGTCTGAGTTATATTCTTTTGTCTGCAATGGATTACAATGTCTTGTTGTTATTGTAGAATGCACATGTTTCTAATATATGTTAATAACTTCTAAGATGTTTTACTACATTGCATACTCTCTCATTTGTCTTTCATAGTAAACCAACCTTAACCTCCACAGTGTCAATCTTACACCTCAAAAGGCCCACATAGCTAGGGAATAGTAGAAAACAGTTGGGTTAAATAGTCAGCATGGTGTTTTGAAGTTTTAATGGTGTAATAGTTCTATGCTCTAGTAATTATTTATTTGTTGGATGTCTTGCTATTGTGATATTCTTGTCTTTTGGGGTTTTTGTACAATGATTACATTCTTAACAGAATGAATAAAAGACAAAGGAAAACTTATTCTACTGTATTGAGCCAATATCGATAATGTCAGTAATACTTCAGGGCCTGTTATTAAATAATTCAATAATTTGCTGGCTTTAGATGGAATTTCCTCAAACAGTAATCCACTAACTCATAGCTAAAACAGGATGTCATAAAAGCTCTTATAACAACGCCCGTTGGAAAATTGAATGTATTCCATATGGATTGCCCTTGTAGAGTGGTTGGAAACTTCAGCTGTTCCATATTATTTATTAATTAAAGCAAGCTGCAAAAATACACTATCCTGATTTTGAAAAAAGAAATCCACTGGGTTCTATTAATGTATAATTTTTAATAGATTTTTTTAAAATTTATAATGTGGTAGTTCTTTCTGATTTAATATCCTGGTTGGCTTGGGACAATCACATCTCAGTGATACCCCTGATATATGTAGACTTACTATATCTGAAGAAAAAAAACACATGCTAAATTCAGAAAAAGACAAAGTGATGCTTGTTACATTGAAAAGAAATTTTTTCAGATTCACTAATCCTTCTCAGCAGAAAAAAGCCCAAGGGACATTTTATTTCAGTGTTCATTTATGACCAGAATCTAGATGATTTGGAAAGAATGGCTTCTCTCAGTGGGCACAATCCAATAGCTTAAATGGTGGGAGAAAAATGAGCAGGAGGGAGAAATTCAATTAAATCTTTTTTCCACCTAGCTTGTGTTGTTTCTTTCCCAACAAAGTGTGGTGAAATGTATCTGAGAATTGGGAAGCGCTGGATTGGAACAGAATTGTGAGCTGGGACTACCAATATATTTTCCAAACCTTAGTAGGACTGGATCAGAAAACAATGAAATTATTGTGAGGATACCCTTGGACAAGTTCCCTATTTCTAGGAGATGTACAAATTGATACAATTTAGGACTGGACATAAATCATGTCTGCAGTCTTCCAAACTATCTTTCTCTCTCATTGCTTCTCATTTTCAAAAGTTAGTGTTCCTGTATTGAATAGCAATTTGTCCAGAATGAATTGTTCTTTCCCTCAGGATAGTTTATGCAAAATCTGACAGTATGTGAACTCAGAATTGCTTAATTGCTTGGAAAGATTCTGTGGTAAGTAGATGCATACTTTGTAATTATTGAATGGAAAGCAGAAGCAGTGAGTAAAATTATTTTATTTAGAATAACTCAAATGCAGATACAAACTATAAAGCATCTAGCTTTTTGCAGTAGACATTGGTGCTTCTTTTCCTAAAATGCACCAATGGCCTCAAGTTATATTTGTGCTTGTGAGATAAGCCAAAGACCATTACTCTGTCCTGCAGTCTATATTTTTAGAAGAGATTAAATAACCGGCACTTGCATTTTTTTTCCATCTGTGATATGAACCAATAACCCCATGAAATTGGATGAGCGCTAACCTGTGAAAAATGATTAGCCCTATGTTCTAAGATAAAAATAATAAAATATGAAAAGGACAGTGGGCGAAATAACTCCTTTACTGTTGAAAATTAGATTTGCATTTGCCATTTTCTTGAGCAATAGACGATTAAAAATATGTAGCACATGAGTATTAAAGCTATCAAGAAGGAAAGGGGAAAAGTGAATTTAATTTGCCCAAACAAGAGTTTGATGAAATTATTAATTAACCTTACCTAGCCTTCCCAATATGGTGCCCACAATAATTGGAATGTTAACTGTCATGATTGAAAAAGTTCTTACAATTATATAAAGACTGCCTGGATAAAACTCTGTGATTTATAGATAGGAAGTGTACTTTTTAAAATTGTAATATTCCTATTTTAGAGCTTATAATACTGTATATTTAAATTTTGTTTTCTTTCTCAAATGTCTCTTGACTCAAATTCAGGTATTTTTATTAGTCCGAACATGTACAATTGCATATAAATTAAACAGAAATGGCCAATTCAGGTAGTTTGAGATAGGGGGAAGGTAATAATAGAATGTACCCTCTTGCAATCAAGGACATTGGGAGGGGTCTCAAAAAAAATCAAAATTCTCCATTAAAAAAGCTGATAAAAACTCTTTTTTCTTTTTAATGTTTGTCACATGCATGACACACAAAAATCAGGACTTCAACTGCACCATCATGCCCTTCATATTTTTATTCATTTAATTATATATTTATTTGGTTGTTATCCCATCTTTATTACATTAAGTATGTTCACCACCTTGAGTTTATAAATAACTTAAGGTGGTGAACCTAATATTCTTTCCTACTCCTACTTTCCTACTCCAACTTTCCTACTCCTATTTTGCCCTGTGAGGTGGGTTGAGCTTTAAGATAGTGACTGGCCCAGGGGTGGGATTCTACTGGTTCGCACCTATTCGCTAGAACCTGTTGTTAACTTTCTAAGCAGTTTGGAGAACCGGTTGTTAGAAGAAATCTCCTTTTGTTTTTTCTACTTTACTGGCCTAATCCTGTAAGGAAGGCAGGAAGGAAACATTCTGGTGTTGTTGCTTACAGAAATGCCTCTCTGTTAACTCTTATTACATTCTTGGCAGGACTAGACTTCCTGTCTCTGGAGCTTCTCTGGAGTTCTTTCTCTCTCTCCTTTGCTGGTACTTTGCTTGTGTGGAGCCTGAAATTGACATATATGTAGCCATAAGTGACTTATGACTGTTTTTCACACTTACGACTGTTGCAGCATCCCCACAGTCACCAGAGGCCAGGTGAGGAGAAGCGCCCCTTGATGTGAGTGATGTTGAGTTGGCCATGTCCAGCCAGTCACATGACCACCAAGCCATGCCCACCCAGTCACATGACCATCAAACCACACCCACCAACAAAGCCACACCCACAGAACCGGTTGTTAAAAAATTTGAATCCCATCTCTGGAGTGGCCCAAAATCACTCAGCTGGTTTTTCATATCTAAAGCAGGGGATCTAGAACTCATGGATTCCTATTTTCTAGTCTAATGCCTTAACTACTAGACCAAATTGATGTCATCATACTACAATACTTTTTTCAGATTCAGGAACATTTGAAGAAAATTATTGGTGGCATGTAGCATTTTATATAGTATTTTATATAGTATTGCAAATTTTGACTTTATTTATACAGGTTGAGAATCCTGGAGGCAGAATTTAAGAACTTCACAAAATGTGATATCTCAGACTACTAAAAAAATTGAGATTTCTGCCCTCTGCTTTTTTATCACTTCTCCTACATCCTATTCTCAGACTGCTAGTAATTGTTCTTTTTACATAGACATTATGTAGAAAGGATTACTAGCTAAGTAATATACATTATACTTAGCTAGTAATTATACTTAGCTAGTATACATTATACATTAGCTAGTAATGGGAAGACATATAGATATGTTTCCATACTTTCTAGCACTTCAGAAAACTTAATGTTGTTTCCATAGAAATCATATTCTTTGTAATAGAAAATATGTTTCATGACTTTGTCAGCACCATTATGTATGTATTCCTTTGGCCATCTCTCATACAACACTTTCCAATATCCCAACAATATGCTTTTAAAAAATAATCATCCTAATGGCAACCATATGATAACTAGCCATAAACTTTCAACATGGGAGGTCAAAACCTAGGTAGTCCTAAAATGTATTAGTCCAATAGATTGGAGTAGTTCAACAATCCCTTATCAGTGGCACAGCTGTGGAGTAAGCAGTTGCTTCTCTTTGCCATCAATTTCTTTATTTAAGAGCTAAAACACCTGGTATTCTGCTATATCCAGATGTTTAGTAACAATCACCACTCATGAGATATTTGGGAGAGGGGTGTGACATGTTACTTAGAAAGAAGAAAACCATATGTATTCTGCAGGAGATCCTACCATTCATTATTTGTTGCCTCTGCATAGATAAGATGGCTTTTGGGACTGTTTAAATCCAACAGCTATCTTAAATAGAGGCTGTGAGTAACTAGATGATAATTCATTAAAAACCAGCCTAGGCACATAGAGAAATTAAAATGATATATTTGTATTAAGAGTTTGCATTTTGTGACTGACATTTGAAGCTGCTGATTGCAATTGTTTAAACAACGTGGATGAGCTATATTTGCAAACTGTTACTGTAATAAAAATAAAGGTTCCTAAGTACATGAACAATAATGTACAGAAATAACTTTAATTAAATATAAAACATTCTACCTAATATGTCTCTAGTGTAACTAAGGATCATTATGCATAACACTATAAAATCTGGGTCTGCCTTCAGTGTCATATTAAATTGACTTATTAGAAAGAGATATTCAAAAGAGATATGTGGTTGATGCTCTAGAGAAAATTGTTCATGTCAGAAGAGTGAAGCTTATGTCAATACCAAAATGTTATACAAACCAAAGCATTCAAACATGGTTTCTATTTCACTGCTTAATAGCCCCAGAGCCTATAAAAGCAAGGATTTTCAGCCTTCCATACATCCATGGCAAGAGAGTGGTGAGACAGTAGCTTGGATGTAAAGAGAAACCTGAAACTAAAGCCTAATGTGGCAGACAATAAACTCAGTAATGCCTGCAGGGATGGGTAGGAGTTTGCTAAAATTTCTGTTTAATCTATGGAGATGCCAGTAATTAGTCTGAAATAATTTTATATGTTAAGTTTTAGCACAGATCTTGAGGTTAGCATCTTGACATCACAAGTTCTGGAATGCCTGATGCAACCCAACTCCATACCATTAAATACAAACTAATATTTTTAAATGGTTGAAGCCCGAGAAGACTGTCAGATTGTATAAAACATCAGTGTTCACATCCAAGATTCTACATCTTTTAAAATCTTCAAATAATCTCACTGTATCTTGAAAGGGCAATTTCATGAGATTTTAAAGGAATCTTGGGGTCCGATCTCTGCCCTTCTTCCTCCTAATGGATCCTCCATTAGTTAGGCATTCACAAGAACAAAAAAGACCTTGAATTTTATTTTCCGATCACAGTTAAATTGTTGGTCAATGTTAGCTTTCAGTTATAACTCGTAAGATGACTGTACAGTAAAAGGAAATTCACACAGATTCCCATTGGCTGCTTTGTAACTAAATAAGTGCTAAAATATATTATTTTCATCAAACTTGATGAGAATTGGTAATATAATTTTCTTTGACCAACATTAACAAACCATATTTGTGTTTGTTCACTTCTTTACTGTATCTAAATATGCTGTCATTTTGCTTTTATAATAATTTTAAACAATAGATGTGAAAATATTAATATATAATCATTACCAGACAGATTCTTTACTAGACTGGATGCCCAAATAAAAAACAAACTATGTAAAGAAATATGTTCTGAAATAAACCTTAGTATTCAGTTTATTGATCATGCATTACTTGCTAACCTCTATTTTGACAGTATATAAAGGCAGAATTAAAATATTCCATACTTCAATGTGTGGACCAGAGGTGGTATTCAGCAGGTTCTGACCAGTTCTGGAGAACCGGTAGCGGAAATTTTGAGTAGTTCGGAGAATTGGCAAATACCACTGGAGATTTTACAATATTCTTCCCCTGTCACACCCACCAAGCCACGCCCACAGAACCGGTAGTAAAAATTTTTGAATCCCACTACTGGTGAGGACCACCAGTAGATTTGTAGCTCTGCTAAATCTGATAATCCCAGAGGCCTTGTCTTGTTTGTTTTCAGTTGTGCTGTAGCAAAAAGTACTTGAATTACTACTTGTGAATAGGAAGAAAAGTTTATTGTCCAAATAATTGAATCACTTTAAAACTTCTTCATGTATCTGTTAATAGCTATGCTTAATTTTTCTAGCCAGACTGGCACCACACTTTGAACATAAGCTTAAATGACTGCTATATGTAGTATCTAATATTGAGTCATCATTTATAAGCATTTACTATTAAGTACCAGTAGCAATAACATTTAGATTTGCATACTGCTTCACAGTGCTTTATAGCCCTCCCTAAGCAGTTTACAGCATCATTTCCCCCAACAATCTGGGTCCTCATTTTAGTGACCTCAGAAGAATGGAAGGCTGAGTCAACCTTGAACCTGGTGAGATTCAAACTGCTGAATTACAGCAGCCAGTAGTCAGCAGAAGTAGCCAGTAGTACTACATTCTAACCACTTTGCCACCAGGGCTCAAGGTAACTGTAGGTATGAAGAAACATGATAGATATAGAATTTCTTAAAGGATCAGCAATGAATATGATGAAAAAATAAGATTCATTACAAGAACTGACAACGTACTCATCATTTCAATCTCTCTATTATACTTTTAATTGTAATTCTATTTCAATTGATGACTTGGGCATAAGTGAACTAGAGTGTATTAAAATGAAGGACACAACATGTAATTTACTGGTAAGATTGCCAAAGAAACAGCTAATAAATGCCATTTGGAATAGTAATTGTTGACATTTAAAACATGTTTTAAAAACAAGTTCACAAAAGAAAATATTTCCAAACAGAACTTCACATATCAACATGCATGCACAAATATATGTTTTCTGTGCACAGATATCCACAACTGCCAAAATGATAAAACTATATAAAACTGGCATTGAAACATCAAGACACTATTTGAGACTTTTGTACACATACAAGTACAGAAGAGTGGAGTTTGCAGCACAATCTTGCAACAAGTTTCATCACTTGCCTCCTTGTAGAAACCAATGCTTCTGCAATTCTTGTATAAAGTGAAATTAAGGGATAGAATATTTACAAATAATAAATATTTGTAATAATCCAGAAAAGAATGCTGTTCAAGGAAAGCAAACCTTTGAATGACCATAGAAGGCTAATTTGCACTACAGTGTTTCTGAATATGTAATAGGCATATAAACTAAAATAAATTTCCAAATAATTATATGCCATTGTATTTGCTCAAATGCAGCCCAGTAGTACATACATACATACATGTGTGTGTGCATACATATATTATAGGCACATAAATTTAATAAATAAATAAATGTGTAGTATTGTATTATTTGATGTTTGGAATGAGGAAAAAAATGAATAATCTCCAGCTATCACTGAATATTTCAGTTGCTATTGCAAAACCATTATTAAAGTATTGGTGTTTCATGACCTTTTTGGACCATTGAAATTAAACAAAGAGACTCTATGTATTTGCTTTGTTTCTTATTCTCTTTTGTTTGCCAGGTTCTGCTTTTGGCATTGAAAGTAATAAGTACATACAACAATGTGGACTAATTTTAAGCAGAAAGCATGAGTCAGTATTATGCCTTATTGGTGCAAGTAGATGATTTCCCTGAAAGTTTAATTTATTTCTCCAGTGTTACAAGGGAAATATATTTACAATCATAATAAGAATAATACCGTACATGTCCGTAATACTGTACTAGTACATGTCATACTATCAAACCAGAAGAAAATAGCAATTTACTTCAGTTTCTCAGATGAAATACTGTCTCTTTCACCTGAGAGCCAGTCTGCATAAGGCTTCATTCCAAACAGAAGGTCACACTTGGTTTTTAAGTGGTATATCAGGACCAAATTCCAAAAGAAAGTGAATGTAGCCAGGATAAAATCTAAATTTGATTTGATTTACTTTTAATTCTATTGAAATTAAATAATAAATTGAAGTAACTAATTCCATTTTGTTGAGGTAAAATACTCAACTGGACTACTCTTCAATTTGTTTGCTTATTTATTAAATATATTTTTATACTGATCATATCAAACAACTGGTGTTTTACAATATGGCTTAAAATCAATCAAGAGTTTTAAAAATGAGGTGACATTTCCTTAGGATTGACCAACATTTTTCCAGATTTCAAACCTCTATCATCTGTCTTTCTGCCTGCCTGCCATCCATCCATCCATCCATCCATCCATCCATCCAATTTCTATATCTATCCAACTCAACCAAGTGAAACAGGGTGGCTACCAAGTGACTGAGCAGCTTGGTAATAACAATGTACATAGTAATAGCATAACATAAATCTCACCCTTATGAATGGTCATCCTGGCTGGTGATGCACATACAAAATTTGTGTCTTTGACTCATGGCCCATTTTTTTCTCCTGGTGGATGCCTGTAAACCCAAGATCAAAGAGAAGACTAAGATTATTTCTCTAACAGTTCACCTAAAATTGTCCATTAATTTGAATACAAATGAATATATATATTTTAGACATAACCTTGTACATTGATTCTGTTTGTGTCTAACTTGAGCCAACTTCATATGCCTATTGCCATGCACAGCTCCTATCCAAATGGCCATCCTTTAGTATTTCCAGAGAATAGAAATTCCAGATAAAACAATTTTTTTCTCATTCCTCTTATTTAGCCTTTTTCATAAGAATGTAAGGTACTGAATATCAATTTAAGTATTTGTCAGCTTTAACAAGAGGAAGCAGCCACCACAGATAACATATTTTGAAATTATCAAAGCCTATCATGGCATTAATCTTGTTAATCTCATAATTTTCTTATTAGAAAAATTTTGCATTGGGTTTTTCATGAATGTTTCATGAACATTGAGTATTCTGCCCTTTGGCTTCAGCTGTAGATCGATTTATTGCATTGCCAAAATATTTTAAGACCCTGTAATTAGAACACTGTAATTTTAACTGTCAATCAATCAATCCATTATCGGTCTATCAAATGTGTATGCTACTAAATCCTCTAGGGTATAAAAGCTTCCACAATATAATAAAATGTTAAAAGTACAAAATTCTAAAATAGCAATTATTACAATTATTAATAATAAAAATAGATATCCATGTAACAATGACCACAACCATTCTCAAAAGCCCTCTGAAAAATGTAGCATAATAGAGTTGGAAGGGACCTTGGGGGGCTTCTAGCCCAACCCCTGCTTGAGCAGGAGACCCTATATAACCTTAGTTTAAGTTGATGGAAAATCATCAATGAGGATTAGGGTTAGGGTAAATTAGCAATTATTTAGAAATAGTCCTTAAACTTAAATAAAGAGACCATGAATTAATGGTATATTTTGGTATATTTTGTAGGCAGATATGCTTTATTAGTGAATTATCCTTCCTGGTTATTTCTTTTGCATTTAACAAATTCAGCCCCTTAAATTACATTGACAACTAACTGATATGGCACAAGCTACAAAAACCAGGAATATGAAGATAAACCTTCCTTTGCAAAAGGACATTGGAGCATTTGGTTTCTTTCATGGATTTAATTATCTGTTAAGTTTGAATAGTGTCAGTGTTCCAGAGATTATCCATTCCAGCCAGTAACTCCAAGACAACCATAATCTCGACGTACTTTTATTAGAATAGAACTTGGTACTTCTGTGGAATTCGAAACTAAAGCCCCAGACTTCCCACAAAGACCCAACCTACAACCCATCCCCTTTTCATCACACATCACATGAACCAATCCTCCTTCTTCTTCTTGCTGCACCATTCACAATGACCTTGAATACTACAGAATCTATTTTGTCTACGGAGAGCTATTCAAATAACATCAGCCCCTCCAATCCTCCACAGCTGTGTGGCAGCTTTTAATAATGATTCCAAAGCTGACATTATCAGTTTCAAGATCAAATACATCATACTATCAAACCAGAAGAAAATAGTAATTTACTTCAGTTTCTCAGATGAAATACTGTCTCTTTCACCTGAGAGCCAGTCTGCATAAGGCTTCATTCAAACAGAAGGTCACACTTGGTTTTTAAGTGGTATATCAGGACCAAATTCCAAAAGAAAGTGAATGTAGCCAGGATAAAATCTAAATTTGATTTGATTTACTTTTAATTCTATTGAAATTAAATAATAAATTGAAGTAACTAATTCCATTTTGTTGAGGTAAAATACTCAACTGGACTACTCTTCAATTTGTTTGCTTATTTATTAAATATATTTTTATACTGATCATATCAAACAACTGGTGTTTTACAATATGGCTTAAATCAATCAAGAGTTTTAAAAAATGAGGTGACATTTCCTTAGGATTGACCAACATTTTTCCAGATTTCAAACCTCTATCATCTGTCTTTCTGCCTGCCTGCCTGCCTGCCCATCCATCCATCCATCCATCCATCCATCCATCCATCCATCCAATTTCTATAGCCATCCAACTCAACCAAGTGAAACAGGGTGGCTACCAAGTGACTGAGCAGCTTGGTAATAACAATGTACATAGTAATAGCATAACATAAATCTCACCCTTATGAATGGTCATCCTGGCTGGTGATGCACATACAAAATTTGTGTCTTTTGACTCATGGCCCATTTTTTTCTCCTGGTGGATGCCTGTAAACCCAAGATCAAAGAGAAGACTAAGATTATTTCTCTAACAGTTCACCTAAAATTGTCCATTAATTTGAATACAAATGAATATATATATTTTAGACATAACCTTGTACATTGATTCTGTTTGTGTCTAACTTGAGCCAACTTCATATGCCTATTGCCATGCACAGCTCGTATCCAAATGGCCATCCTTTAGTATTTCCAGAGAATAGAAATTCCAGATAAAACAATTTTTTTCTCATTCCTCTTATTTAGCCTTTTTCATAAGAATGTAAGGTACTGAATATCAATTTAAGTATTTGTCAGCTTTAACAAGAGGAAGCAGCCACCACAGATAACATATTTTGAAATTATCAAAGCCTATCATGGCTTAATCTTGTTAATCTCATAATTTTCTTATTAGAAAAATTTTGCATTGGGTTTTTTCATGAATGTTTCATGAACATTGAGTATTCTGCCCTTTGGCTTCAGCTGTAGAGTACGATTTATTGCATTGCCAAAATATTTTAAGACCCTGTAATTAGAACACTGTAATTTTAACTGTCAATCAATCAATCCATTATCGGTCTATCAAATGTGTATGCTACTAAATCCTCTAGGGGTATAAAAAGCTTCCACAATATAATAAAATGTTAAAAGTACAAAATTCTAAAATAGCAATTATTACAATTATTAATAATAAAAATAGATATCCATGTAACAATGACCACAACCATTCTCAAAAGCCCTCTGAAAAATGTAGCATAATAGAGTTGGAAGGGACCTTGGGGGGTTTCTAGCCCAACCCCCTGCTTGAGCAGGAGACCCTATATAACCTTAGTTTAAGTTGATGGAAAATCATCAATGAGGATTAGGGTTAGGGTAAATTAGCAATTATTTAGAAATAGTCCTTAAACTTAAATAAAGAGACCATGGATTAAATCTGGTATATTTTGTAGGCAGATATGCTTTATTAGTGAATTATCCTTCTTGGTTATTTCTTTTGCATTTAACAAAGTCAGCCCCTTAAATTACATTGACAACTAACTGATATGGCACAAGCTAGAAAAACCAGGAATATGAAGATAAACCTTCCTTTGCAAAAGGACATGGGAGCATTTGGTTTCTTTCATGGATTTAATTATCTGTTAAGTTTCGGAATAGTGTCAGTGTTCCAGAGATTATCCATTCCAGCCAGTAACTCCAAGACAACCATAATCTCGACGTACTTTTATTAGAATAGAACTTGGTACTTCTGTGGAATTCCGAAACTAAAGCCCCACCCCAGACTTCCCACAAAGACCCAACCTACAACCCATCCCCTTTTTCCCACATCACACATCACATGAACCAATCCTCCTTCTTCTTGCTGCACCATTCACAATGACCTTGAATACTACAGAATCTATTTTGTCTACGGAGAGCTATTCAAATAACATCAGCCCCCTCCAATCCTCCACAGCTGTGTGGCAGCTTTTAATAATGATTCCAAAGCTGACATTATCAGTTTCAAGATCAAATACAGATCTGACCTGACCTGGGTATATTTATCCCTGATAACAAAACTGGATTCTAAAATGAAATGTTAATAGAGCAACTTTATTTCAGTTTCTGTTAAGTCAGTTTGTGTTATGTGCTTAACAGAAGACTATTTCTAAGTTTACAAAGTAAGAAATAATAATAGCTATAGTAAAATGATGTCATAGAAAGGAAAAATGTGAAAAGGATTAAATGGAATCAATAAAGGGGGATATTGTAGTTGTAGTTTTGGATCAAGAACTGATGTTTCAAAACATAATTGATGGTTTTACATTACCACATTCCAAAACAAGTATTATATTTTGAAATTGGTTCTGTCCAAATCCCATATAGACAATTAACATGGAGTGTTGAGCCTTTGCCACAGTGACTCAGATTTTCCAGCATGCTTTTTACATGAGTTGAAATACACTTTCTTCAAGTTGCAATCTCTTGGATTTGTCAGGATTCTTCCCAGTGGAGAATTGGGAAAGAGAACTTGCAGTGTACTTTTTAAACAAAAAGGGAATCATATCTCAACTACTAATTTAATCCATGCTCACACTGTCCCATTTTATCAAACAGTAATAACATTTGTTTTAATCAAAGATCATTATGCAAACATATTATAAGAAATATGGAATACACTTTAATCACTTAAAAAGTTATGACTTGTTTGCAAACACTTGCAATGTAAGTTCTTATAATATTGCTTTCCCTGTGCTTATCCACCACCCAATTTATTAGGTAAAAGTGTTCAATCTTGTGATAGAAAATGTCTTGGCGTGGAACTGTTGGAAAATTCATTAGCATGTTTCTTATTGGCCAGGCTGATGTTTGAAGGGTTTCATCATTTCTAGTTCCTGTTTCTCTTCCTTAAAATAGCCAGGGAAGACTCTTTCTGTGATCCCAAACCTACTTCCTAAATATTTTTTTTCTTTCATGCAAGCATGGAGCCCTTCTCTTAATTCTTCTAATTTTATGTTTTATCTCTACACACACATTGCCATTGTGTAAAGCGACCTGCCAACAGGAATTTTCAAAGGTTAATTACCTAATTGCTCTTCTTTAATCCTACTTACATTTCCGAACACCATCTATTTACATTTAAATAACTCTTTAACAAAATCCACTGTAGTAAAGGCAGCTCTTTGTCTAAGCTCGGAATTAAGTGGATCAGGACTGATTAGCAGTTTCTAAATGGGAGATTTCCCAGGAATGCCAGAATTCAGATGAAATGGGAAAGTCATAAGAAGGCACTGGCCAGCCGTTGCTGCAGTATTGCCAAGAAAAATGCAATGAAATTGAGTTCAGTTCTGAAACCTTGACATTTACATTTTTGTAAATTCTCCAATTTTTTTTACTATTGTTATAAAACAAATGTAGATTTTATTATTACTGCCATTGCATTGGGTATAGACCCAATGGCAAACTGAGTGAATATGATTATTGGGGATACTTCATGGATTCACTGAGTGAGATAAAATTTAAAGCAAAGTGATGCAGTTTTATCATCACTACTCTCATTTGAATACATGATAGTTATTATCTTTTAATAAACTGACTATAATTAGATAACTGTTAAATAAGACAGGCAGTTTGGTCTAAAAGTTTAAACACTAATTTCTAGTCCTACTTTAGGCATGAAAACTGGTTGGGTGACTTTAGGCCAATCATTCTCCCCAGTGTGGGATTCAAACAATTTTACTACAGGTTCTGTGGGCATGGCTTGGTGGGCATGGTATAGTTTGGTGGGCATAGCTTGGTGGGCTTGGCAGGGGAAGGATACTGTAAAATCTCCATTCCCTTCCACTCCTGGGGAAAGGATACTGTAAAATCTCCATTCCCTTCCCACTCGAGGGGAACGATATTGTAAAGTTCCATTCCCTTCCACTCCAGGGGAAGGATACTGTAAAATTTCCATTCCCTTCCCACTCCTGGGGGAAGGATACTGCAAAAACTCCATTCCCAACCCACCCTAGGGGAAGATTACTGCAAAATCCCATTTTCCCCCACCCCACTAACCTACTTTCCAGCTCCGTTCTTCTGTGCAGGGCAACAAAAGAAGACCCAGCCGATCCGCTGGGACCCAGGAGGCAGAGAATAGATGGGGCAGGGCCAGTCAGAGGTAATATTTGCCAGTTCTCCAAACTACTCAAAATTTCCATTCTGGTTCTCCAGAACTGGTCAGAACCTGCTGAATACCACCTCTGATTCTCTCTTTCTCAGCCCACATCACCAGACTCAGGCAACAAACCAATCAGTCATTTCCTGTTACTACCTCTTAGTTGATATCAAAAAAGAAAAAAAGTGGGCTCTACACTTGCAGAAAACTGCTAAGAGAGAAGAAAAAAACCCTATTGGTTTCACAAGAACAAACTCTCACATTTCTTTAGCATGTTTTAACTCTTGCTGTATCATTTATCCAAAATAGTTGTTGCCACCATCCACAAGTATAAGCCTAAAACTATTTGGCCTGGGAATGAGATAAAAACCACATTTATGTGAACAAAGAGGAGAGAAAGTGTAGGCAGGTCTTTCTGCAGATGGGCCAAGAGTCACATTGTGATGTTCAATTAATGTCTTTTTGCTATTTTTGCCAGATCAAATCAGTGATAGGGGCAATATTTCCCCTTCCAGTGGGTCATGATATGTCTCATACAGTTCTGAAAGTTTCCTCAGACTTCCAGAGCTTACTTCAGAAGGTAAAGATGAGCACAGAAAGTAAATATCTTAAAATAAACCATTTCTGTGGCAGATGTCTAGTAGAAGGAAGCCAATAGGGAGCCATATTACTGACATATTACTTCTATAATTTTTCTTATCTATATACTTTGGTGATGTTGTGGATTCTGCTTTCATAATTTTCATTGTGGAAGAAAAATCTGACTGCTCATTCACAGAAGTCAAAGATAACAAGAAGGTGTGGAGAATGGCCCCAGTGAATTTCAGCTCTGCTGCCATGCACTGACTTGACCTGTCTCAAGCACTTATAGACTATTTATAGTATTTAGCTGTCTGCAGAGAATTAAGGAATTAATTTGTTTCTTTCTATATTCTCAACCATGTAACCTTAGAGACCAATCTTTAAAAAAATCTTTTTAAAATATTAGGGTAGAATAGAATCCGCTCTGGATACTGTTTTGACAAACTCATTTTTTGTGAGCTGTCTTTACTCACAAGCTCATTTTATGCTATTTTTTTTATTTCCTTGAGATTTTTTTCTCCTTAATCCATTTTACTTATAAAATATATCATTACATTAATTGCTAATTAACTCACTTAAATGCCCTGGCTTTTAAAACAGAGAGCAGAATTGGGAAAGAAAAATACAGGTACCTTGCCAATGAAAGGCGCCATTATGTAACATGAAGTAGGAATGATTTTTTGTCACATTTTTTTGACTAATTATGTGCCATTCATTCTTAGTGACCAAATAGATTTTCTTCAGAAACATATTTTTAAGTGGATTACACTAATTCACACTTTCAAAACTAAAATGTTCATCCTTCTCCATCTTCACTTTTTAAAATTTGTAATACAAATGTTTTAGCTCTGTATTGCTCTAAATAATGTTTTAATGTAGTAGTAACCTTGAAGCTATAACAATCAGGAGCCCCCTGTGGCTAAGGGTCAGAGAAGGACCCACAATAGTTAACTCACAAGATTCTGTTAATATAGTTTTACAGTGAAGTAGAATTAGTTCATCTATTTGTGTTTTTGTCTGGTTTGCCTTGGGGGCCTGAAAGAAGCGGAAACACTCATCTTTAGTCTGTATCAGTCTTCCCCAGCCTGAAACCTAACCATATCACAAAATGATGCAACATTTAAGCCAAATGTCTATGGAGATTCTCAGTCATCCAGGTCATGGTTGTCCCAAAAGGTGCTTTTTCAAGAGCCAACTGGGCAGTGTAGAAATTTAATAAACAAACAAACAAACAGACCAAGCTTAGCACTCCAAAGAACTTGTAAAGGGCCAAATGACAGGGTAAAGACAAATTACCTTCTCTCCCAAAGGAACAGTGGATAGGAGGATAAAAGAAGTATAGACTTGTCAGTTGAATATCAATACCTAGGAAGATTCCAGAAGAAATCATAAAGTTCTCTGAGCACTGTTGTACTGACTCTCATGCATCCCCTTTGGAGGGGAGGTTGAGCTGCAGGCTTCCCACAGCAGGGAGGAAGCCCATTGCATTTTACCTCATACCTTGACCAAAGCAGAGGAACTACAGCCAACTGGACAAGGAAGCCTTGGCAATTGTTGCAGCTGTCAAGAAATTCCATGAGTATTTATATGGGAGAACATTTACCATTGTCACAGATCACAAACCTCTGTTAGGCATTGTGGCAGGAGACAAACTCTACCACTATCCTGTCACCAAGAATGCTGAGGACTGAATTTCTTGCTGCTTATTCATACAAACTGATCCACAGACCTGGCAAAGACATTGGCATGCTGATGCTTTGAGTCGCTGCCCACTTCCTCACACTGAGGACTTTGCTCCTGAGACTTACACCTTTTCCTAGAAACTGTTGCCAAGCTTCCAGTAACGCTGCTGAAATTGCCAGAGAGACTGCCAAAGACACTGTATTGGCTCCTGTTATAGGATGGATTAAGAAAGGTTGGCCTCTTCAAGATCTACCTCAACTTGCCCAACCTTTTAAATCCAGGCAAACTGAATTATCTGTATTAAGAGAATGTATTTTTGTGGGGTAACAGGGTGGTTATTCCTACAAACTGCAAAAGAGGTTTTGGAAATGTTACATGAAGGTCATCCAGGTATTGTCAGAATGAAGGGATTGGCCAGGAGTGTATGGTGGCCAGGTATTGACAAAATGGTTGAAAACTGGGTTGCATCTTGTCCCAACTGTCAGGTCAGGCCTGCCCCACCTCTGCCCCCACACAGGAATGGGAATGTCCTAGGGGCCCATGGTCCAGGATTCACATTGATTTGCTGGCCCTACCAGAGGGCACACTTTCCTTATTATAGTAGATGCATATTCCAAATGGCTAGAGGTCATCCCTATGGCATCCACCACAACTAAAGCTGTCATCAAACAGCTTAAAAAGCTATTTGTAACTCACGGGTTACCTGATGTGCTCGTTTCTGACAATGGTCCTCAATTTACATCCAACCTTTTTGAATCATATCTAGCACAGCAGGGTATCAGACATGCCCTGACAGCCCCTGGGCATCCTTTGGCTAACGGCCAGGCTAAACGCATGGCGATTTACCAAGGAAAACTTCAGCAATTGGGTCCAGGGGATATCACTGAGAGTTGAAAACTTCTCAGTGTCCAGCATATCACTACTAACCCATCAACTAACTTATCCCCAACAGAGTTGTTGATGGGTAGGAAACTCCATCCCCTTGACCACTTCATCCCACTTACATCTTAGCACCACTAGATTCCACTAGCAAAGTTCTACATTCACTGTGGGTGATTCTGTTTATGCTAAGAACCTTATGGGTGAATTTTATGGATTCCTGCTGAGATAACCCAAATCACAGGCCCTCGATCTTAGGGGTACAAACAGGATGGTGTCCTCTGGAGCAGGCACATTGATCAGCTTAGATCCAGATTACCTCAGGAACATCGCATTGTTCCTCTCTAGTTCCCATACCTAATACCTCTTCTAGGGGAAGGGAGGATCATGAGTGTAATGAAATGCAAGAATCAACCCCATGTGTAACGAGCTAACACAACAGGAACCATCCCAAAACCTGTCAATACCAACAACCATTTTCACAAATGGAAGATTGCACATCATTACCTGATTTAGGTGCTGACATTGGTTGGAGATGGATTGGGAGGAGAGACCAGGTGTAGTAACCAAACAGGTTCTACCATTACTACAAGTCCTAGTAAGGAAATGTGACACATTTCCTCCATCACAAGGTGAGAACTTAAACATCTGCACCCACGAGGTCTCCTACACGTAAGAGCCCCACCTATTTAAAAGAATACATTAGATAGGCTGGGGTTTGAGTATGGACTGAACCTAGTGGGGAGGGGTGTTATGTATGCAGGTTTAAAGTCATTGGTTTAGTTTGAACTGTTCTTGTAAAATGTAAGAAATGATTGGTTTAAAAAGTGTGGGAAAACCCTGCACTCTGATTGGCTGGCAACTGCGGCTGCTGGCTATAAAGTGGGTTCCCAAAGTGGGTTCGTTCTGAGCTGTAGTCACTAATAAACAAAGAGCTTGAAACACTCCGCGTCTGTCTCTTCATGCAAACTTAACAGTAACCATCTTCATTTAAGTAAGAGTTGAACAATAACAACATTCTACCTCCTACTCTCAACCCTTATAGCAATCCAGAAGGACACACGCTTGTGACAGGTGCATAATGAGAAAAGAGTCCTTCATCTACCTGCATCTAGATCCCAGCATTGGTTATCTATCAGAAGAACTAATGCTGCTCCTGCAGGCCTGAATCCTGATAAAAAAATGGGTTCCAGATAACCTTGTTTCCTCAATTAGCTGATTTTACCTACCTTCCCCATAAGGACAGGATAGAAATCAGGCAAAAATTGTCAAGTGCAGCTGATCAGAATAGGCAGAAAACTGGGGTCAAATCTCCATTTGTTATCCTCCCAACAAACCTCTCAAAGCAACTGCTAAGCTCAGCAGTTAAACAATGACTTACCAGGATGGGCTGATTATAAATACTTGAAGCATTCTTAAAAGAAATAAAATTGTGGAAATGGTTCTCCGCACCCTTATTTTAAACAAAGAAATAGAAGCAAATAAAGCTACACCCTAGATACAGCAATGGAATCAGGATTTTTCTCCAAAACAAATGATAGAATAAGAGTTTCCAGCACTGAACCCTCTACCAAACAAGCCACAAAATTCAATTCTCATCACTGTTGCTTGCTGCTTGACCTCTAGGCAGGCTCTTCCTGTCACAGAGGATAGGACAGATGAGAGATAATGAGAAACTAAGTACTTCACAGAAGAGTCTGCCAATTCAGCAGCATAAAAGCGGTGACCACATATCACTCAGTTTCTCCTCTCCTCTGAGTAAGAGCAAGGTGAAGTGAAGAGGTCCTTCTAAAAGTTTAAACCATGGCCTGTCTGAACCATTGCTCTTGCCTAGTTCTATTGCTCCTTTTTCCATAGTAATTTTATTACAAATTATGATAAAGAGATAAAAACTTAAAAAATAAAGGAATATGAAGAAAAAATAAGACTACAGAAGCGAAATATATAATGAAATGACTTTCTCTTTATCAAAACAAGGCTAAATAGTTTAATAAGCTATTGCCTTCTCTTAAGATACAATAAATGATCTCTTCTTCCCATAGCCCATCTTTTATCTATAAAAAAAATCTTTAAATTTGAATTGTCATTCAGCCCTGGTCAGCAAAAGTTCATTAAGGATTACCAGAGATAACATATCTATTTTAATCTTGATTGAATAAACCAACTTTGATTGAATAATAATAAACCAACCACACTTCATATTCCTTACTTTTAACAATCTTGATCTTCACTCTGTTCAAATAATGACTTAGAATTTGGGGAGGGGTTTCTTCATTTTTTTCTTTGTCCCTTCTCACAAACCCAGTTTCATGACTTTGGGCCAGTCGTTGTCTCTCAGCCCAACTCACCTCATAGGATTATTGCTATTGAGGGGAAAATAAGGAGAAGAAGGAATACTGATTTGTTCACAGCAGTGAGTTATATATGAAAAAGAAAGGCAGAATAAAAATCTTTAAAAATCCAGCAAACATTTAACAAACCTCTTTTGTAAATTCAATATAGGAAATTTATCTAGATCACTCTTTTGGTTTATTGTTTCTATATTCCTTTTAATCATTAAGATATCACCCAATATAGCATTTGTATATTCAGTGTAGTGCATCATTCTTGTAGCCTGTCATTCTTAAATCAGTCCAATCTATCCAGTAAAATGTGTTCATCTTCCATAATAAATTGTAAACAAAGACTATCTAGAATGGCAGATATGTCTAAAATTAACTTCATTGCTCATTGGGTCCATTGCTCATAAATATCCTTTAATACATCCAATGTTAAAATATTTTGCACTATTCTGTATTAATAAGTCAAATTTAAGTATTTTTCATCTTCAATTGTAATTTTTAGTTCTCTGTGGTTCCCTCTAGTATTCAACCTTCAAGTCCCATCCTATCATGCTTTCTTTTTTTAGAATTTGAAACAACGGCATTTTCCCATGAGAAAGATTGTTATAAGTAATTTCCAATATTATTATTATTATTATTATTATTATTATTATTATTATTATTATAATATTTGGATTTATATGCCGCCCCCATCTCCGGGGAGGACTCGGGGCAGCTCACACAGAGTTATATATACAAAATATATAAAAACATCATCCAAAATCTTATCCAATCCAAATATATTATAAAATACTAAAATGTCCCATTTAAAATCCCCAATCCCTCTCAATCCAGGCTGGCCTGTAAAAACAGCCAGGTCTTTAGATTGCAGCGGAAGGAATGTAGGTCAGGGGCCAACTGCAGCCCCATATCAAATCCACCTGAACTTTCAATCATCCATTTGCTTTTTATTCCAAAATAGTTAATTTTTTTAAAAAAATCCTTAAACCTACATTTAAGGCACCCATCCAGTGCTCTAAAATTTTCCATTGCTAAATTTCTAAATAGCTAAAAAAAACAGCTAAGAAGCTATTTCCAAAAACAACTAAGATATAAGTAAATTTTATGTCCATATAGGCTACATTGTAGCTTTGAGCTTGGCTGGAATCCCTCAACTCCACGTGTTCAATTTACATTCAAAGTGCAAAACTTCAGTTTTTGCAGTCAACTCACAAGGAGCAACTGTCCAAAGTACCTGTGGCCAATCTCACAATCTGTCCTTTTTCTGCAGCAATTTTGGTGGTTATAATTTATTATCTTGCCATTGATCTTCACTGCAATGTCATTCCTGCTCCATCAGGGATATCTAGAGCACCCTAACCTAACAAATTTATTCTTCCTCTACAAGGAATCATTGTTGAGGCAGCTAATATAAGACTGCTAACAATTTGATGGACATTTATTAAAAGAATCTTATGAATACATAATGACTCACCATGAATATATTGCAAAAGTAAATCCAAATATATCTTGTGCTTTTTAGTTATTAAATTTGTTTAAATTAATTTCATGTTGAAGTATGGGCCAGTTCATATTATCATAGCAATATAATGTTCTGTTCAACCTCAACTCTTGGAATAAATGTAAAACTCTATAAAAACAGCTTGCTCTTATGCTGACCTCAACCTCCTGAAACTCATAACTTCAAGGTGTAGAGAAGGAATCTCTATCAGACCCAAAAAAGGAAGGTGAGTTCTAGCCTAATTTTATTAGATCACTGACCTAATCTCCTATTATCACTATAATTAGTCCAATTATAATATTGATGGATTAATTGTGTGCCACCAATTCATTGTCAACTCTTGGTGATGACACAGATACATTTTCTCCATGATCTATCCCTAACCTGGTCCTTCAGTACTTTCAATTTACTGCAACTGAATCCATCCAGCTTGCTACTGAAATCTCTTCTCTTCTCTTCTCTTCTTCTTCCTTCCTTCCTTCCTTCCTTCCCTTCCTTCCTTCTCTTCTGTTTCTTAAGCCTCTGCCAGACAGCTATGTCTATGCATAATGTATCCAAAGTAGGATTATTTCAGCTGGTCATTTGTTCCTCCAATGAGAACTCAGGTTAGTTATTTTGATGATCCATTTGTTTGTAGTTTTGGCTGTCCTAGTATTCTAAGGAGTCTTCTCCAACTCCAAAAGTGTCAGTATTGTTTCTATTATATGCAGGAAGCTTAGAGGATTGCCTTGAAGGACAAAGGAAAGATATTTTGCCAAAGCAAGAATCAGTCAAATGATGCTTGATCCAAATCAAGTAAATTGTTTACTAAAATGTCTTGCAAGCCTCTATCCTCTTTATTAACATAAAAATAAAAGAGAAAGAAAGGGAAACATATTCAAAATTTCAAGATTCTATTATTATATTCTATAGTAGCTTTAGATCTACAAGTGTCTGTTTCTTAGTCTGGTCTACCTTACAGGGCTGACACACTGCTTTTTCAAAGTCCAACTTTCACTTCCAAAGAGTGTTACAGGGAATACTATAGCTTGCCCAGTTATGATCTTTTTAAGTAATAGTGCGTCATGGCATCTGAATAACTTTAACAAGGCTTTATGACTGCTTTACTGAGTCATAATCTGCAAAAAAGTTAACTAGTTGTTGATAGTTAATCCTAAAAGACAGAAGCTATGCATTACTTTGATATCTTCATTTTCAGTTCTTAGGTTGGTTGTTGTATGTTGTCATTTCTTTGGTTTTAAGTTTTAGGCTCATTTTTTTCCACTGTGTCCCTTGACATTTATTACTAACAATGAAATAGCTTACTCTAATTTATGAACCTTACCTTACTCTTAGATTAATGGTTCTTCCAAGAGTGCTTCAAGGCATGTATTGAATATGATTTTCTCCAGTCTATGTATTACCCGGCATGGGAGTGTATTATTTGTTTTCAGCTTAAATTTTCACGATGCACAATTCAATTCACTTTGGTGTCTTAAGTACCATTTGAGATAGCCAGATCAACAATCACCTGAATGGTTGAGTAAATGCTGAATTTGATCACCCTCTAGGATTTAAGGAGATCTAGGATAGTAGTCAAATCTCTGACAGCTTAAAGTAAATCATAGAAGATGATGTCTCCTAATAATTTCTGCTCAGCCCTTAAATGTAGCGTTGTTCTAACATTGTGATTCAATCAGTCCTATGATGAAATGTGAACATAGACAGAAGGAACAAAAGAAGGAGTTTTGTGGAAAGATAATTTGCTTTGTGCTTCATTAATACTTATTAGAATACATCTGTAATTAACAGTATTGTGAAAACATTCTGTTTTCATAACCCCAGTAAAAGAAACACTTCCAGATTCACTGGGTTTCCTATTTCCTGACCATGAATTATGTATTCTGGTAGATCATAATACTAATCTCAGATACAAGATGAGCATTGTAACCAAAATTCTTATATTTGGCTTCAGTATTCTCCCCCTCCTTTCCTCTCAACCAGCTGCTTACTTGGCTTGTTGTGTCATTGAAGATAGATGGAAGGAAGGAAGGCTTTTTTCCCCACCTGTGTTCCAAATATTCTGTTATGTTCATGAGTCAGTTATCCCAAGCACCGGAAACAACTTTTCCAGTGGTTCTGACAGGTCAGAGGCAATGAGGAAATCGCATTTCCAACCCCTGTTGTGCCAAGACTACATACTATAGCTGTTACAAGCTAGGAAAGTAGCTTCCCTTTCACTGTTCCATTATTCTTAAATCAACAAGTGACAGAGAGGAAAGTGGGAAGTGTAAGAGACTAAATGGGGTAAATGGATAACAGATTGGGAAACTACATTTCATTATATCCTACATTGCATAATCAGGAACATATGATATGATTGACCCAGGGAATCTGAGTTTTCCTCCATGAATTTAATTAAAATTTTGCAAGTAAAGTCATTTCTTCAGACAGATTGATTTATTAATTTAAGCAGGTTGTAAAAAGATGGAATTCTGCCACTGGAAACAGCATTTCTCTAATTGCCATTAGGCTATATTTTGAAATTTTAAAGTTTTTTTAAAAAAAGATCTCCAAAGAGTCAATTGCCATGGCTTAAAATAAGTCTTGTTAGTGAAATCTGATATAGCCTATGTTTTGTACTTCTATGATATAAATTAGCTTTCCTTAATCTGAAGTTCTCCAAACCTATATTCCTAGTCTGGATGGACTTCATCTATATTGATTAGATAGTCTAGACTTCATAGTTGAATAATTCTAGAGAGAAAAAGAGGGGAGAAATAAGATGTATTAAAGTTGAGCCTGACTCTAGGACCTAGGTGATGCATCTATACATTTTTTTTGTGGAAGTAGAAATGTTACAGAGCTGGTTTTCCACTGGCTTTTTACAATGCATGTTTTTATTTCCTAAACTGGCTTGCAGGCTTAAAATTTCTAGGCATTCGCTTGTCCATAACTCTGCTTAGCTTCAGAGTTCAGCCAAGGTCAGTTACATGCTGGGAAGACTGAGATAACTATGCAAAATACTTAGGGCATTCCAATAAATATTTGATACTCCATCTGGGTGATTACAGTTATTTTTAATAACATATGCTTCTTTTTCTTGTCAACTTTTTTAAAAATGGAAGACTCAGTTACTTAATCTAGCTCATGGTAAACACGTTATTATTTGAATGGCATTGACTTTCAAAGGGCTAGAATTATTGCAATTATAAAGGATACTGAAACACAGGTTTGGCCTGTTCCAAGTCATGATTTGTTACCTGACAAAAAGAAACTGGCAGTGCGTTTTACACAACTTTTATCAAAAAGTATTTTTACATTTGGATTTCTGTAGCCTGCAAGCACATACATTCCAGATTTCCATAGTAAAACTTGATATATGATGCAGCATATAATAAAGACAGTGGAGCCTAATCAAATATGACATGAAAATACATTTTGTCATATAATGAAAAAATAATTATAAACCTTAATCACTTCCTTAATGATAAATTTGGAAGATTTATTGATTGGAGATGTTGTCAAAAGGACATTGAGATTCAAACAGATGTTGTTCACTTGTGTTGCAATCAGAAAGGAGTGTGGATAAACTAAATTCAGATTTGCACACTAAATAATCTATCTTCCCTGCTGAAAGAATGGCTTTAAAAAAAAGTGGAAGATATACTGCCAGAAAAAGTGATGACAGTCAAAACATGCAGAGACATGAAGGAATCATGTATTGTTTTGCCAGAAAAGGCTTTAGATACGGATGTCATAAGATACTTAACACTCTGCAAAAAGCTCCTTTTTTAACAAAGGGGGGAAAAAATCCAACCTTTGAGTATTAAATGGCATGTGAAAGAACAAGGCAGTCCTTTCCAAGTACGACCCCTAATGAACTGCAAGCATTCTGTTACAGTGCATGAAACAATAATATAACATTAGATTTGGCAACCACATTGACTTTAGAAATTGCTGCAAGCCTATATGTTGGAGTCTTAGAAGTAAAACAATTCTGGAAAAATGCAGCTAATGCATCTATAGAGTTGAAATAATGCCTGCTGTTTCTAAAACGCTCCTGATTCTGAAAACTATTTCTAGTATCATTGTAGGCATCTACTACTATTTGCAGTAGATGCCTGCAATGGTATTGTCTAAAGAGATCCCAAAGCTCAGAAAGTTTCCAGTATACTTTCAATTATCTGCTTTAGGCCAAGGAGCGGGTAATTAATTTCAGGTCTTCTGGCTCTCTGGTTTCACCAGTCAATTGCTTGAGCAATTCTTTTAATAAACTAAAAATTAAAATTCTCACTATACCTTTCTCTGTCCATCACTGTTATGATACTCTTATATGCCATCTCTGCAGCCCCCATTCCTCTCCCAGGCTTCACTCCCTTCTCCCAGGCTAAGATACTGATAGCCAATCACACTCATCCCATCCACAACATCCAAACCAATGTTGCAGAGCATGTTCTGGCCCACAGAGAACTGATCCATTGCCTTTGCCACACCACAGAGAAGACACTACCCAGGCTCCACTTGCTAGTTTACATCCAAAGCTGAAATAGAATTTCCCCCAAATTTGTTGTGAATTGTCAAGGATTAGATTAATGCTTTTGGTTTTCTAGGCCATGGTGCTAGAAAACCTCTTTTAGAGGAATATCCACCAGGGAAGGGTTGAAATGTAGTATTTTAGAAAAGAGTTCAGCTGTACCAAAATGGATGCATAGCCCAGGTTCACATGAAATTCAAAGGAGACTGTATTCCATGGTCCCTGGTGGGGTAGGGAAGAGGAAAGTGATGCAATGGTCCATTTGGCTTTATGGACAGCATGACAAGTGTGCCATGAAGACATATTAGATTTAACATCTGCTCTGACAGAAGGCCGTCAATAAGATGGGTTGTTTTAAATATTCCAAATGCCCAGCTGTCTGCCAGATATGCAACATTTCTTCCCTCAAGGAAAGTGGGACATATATCAAGTTGTTGTAGCTTAGCTCTTGTTCCCAGAAAAAGCAGGGGGAATAAATATAAGGGATCCTTTGAACTTCATGTACATTCAAACCTACATTAAGACATGTGCACAATGGGGAAAATCCAAAAGCAGATAGGCTGGGACACAATGCTTGGAGCAGGTAAAGAATGTGAACAGCATGAAGAACTAGTGGTTAAAGTGCTGGTCTAGAAACTGAGGGACCATGAGTTCTAAACCTGCCTTAGGCTGCCAATAATAGTCTCTTTCTCTCTCTCTCTCTCTCACACACACACACACACACATCAATAATTTAATAAATATATAAATAAATAGATTTGAGTTAGTGTTGACTGGCTGAGTTAATTCTGTACAAAAACCATCATATACTGTATGGGAATCAGATGAAACAAAATGAGCTGAATGAAACAGAGTGAGCAGATATTTTGGTTCAGTTATGAATTAACACTATTTTAAGTGAAAATTATAAGAACTATTATGCTGACACAAATTTTCAAGGCCTAAGAACTATAATTAGTAATGTACCAGAATTTATAAATGGAACAAGGCAAAAGATTCTAATTATTTGTTTTATAGCTGCGTTTCTTCCAACTTTTAAATTGCAAGAAACAAGAATAAGAGACAAATATTAGAATATGGAAGTTGTAAGATGATGGCTTGAAAAAACTATTTTGAAAAAAAAGAGAGCAATTTTTATAGTAGCTTAGAAAAAGATGCCCGAAGACTGAAGATGAGTGAAGAATTTATGAGGAAAACAGCCCCATTCAATGTAAGGGCAACCATTTTGTCTCTTTTCAGATCAAGATCCCTTTTCTTTCTGATCTTACCATTCTGTTCATCTAGACATTTTCTCCCAAATGTTCTGAATTGTAGGCTGTACAAAGCAGAAGAGTTACAAGGTAGACAGGTTGATTCAGTTCCTCACATATCCACAGTCTAAAGTACGTTTCTTTTAAGAATATTTGTGTCCATCAAACCTTTAGCATAAAAGATCTTAAAGATGATATATTTTTTCCTCATCAGCGAACATCACAGCAATATAAAGCTGTCTACATTTATCATTTATCATCACAGCAATGGTTGGATGTTGCTATGAGTTACAAGGATGGATAATTTCCTTATATTTTCCCTTTTTCATTTTGAAATCTAGTGTTTATACTATACGGTTGGCTTGCTATAATTTGAAATGAATAGAATATACAATACTTTTAAAGGTGCTTCATCCAAGAAGAATATTAAATCCAGAATCTAAAAATGCCTAATTGTACATATGCAAATTAGCTGAAGTTCTCAGACATAGAAATCAATTTGAAAAGGGTTCCTTGACAGCTAAAAATTATCACCTCAAAGGATCAGTGGTGAAGAAGAAAACAGAGCTATCTGTTCTTCTCCCACACAAATTACATTTTGGCTCAAAACAAAATGATGATTTTTTTTCTCTCCTGTATTTTATCCACTGAGTTGAGAGAGCATCCCTTTATTTTATGTTCTTTGGTCCTATAAAACAGAGACTGTGATCAGTTTTCAGATGAGCTAAATACAATTTTCAGTCTGTTTTTCTGCCTAACAATAGGGTTTTTTTCTCTCCGATAATACAATCTTTTCTTTCTACTGCACCAAAGGACATCCATCTGTTTTCATCAGTCTGGAGAGAACATTTGGTCTTTCCAGCAGTGATAACAGAGTCAGTGTGGGCAGTAGCTGGGAATGACAGTATGAAGGATTATGTAATGGAAATACTGTTTTCTAAAGCAATTTTTTTTTGGGGGGGGGGAGGGAGGCTTCCAGTTCAGCTGAACCAACTTCTAAATCAGATTGATTTAGGACGATTCTGCACTGCAGTCTAAGCTACTTCTTTCTGTGCTGTTTCCAACAGTTCCTGAAGCTGACTTAACTAATTTCTGTCCAGACTGCAGTTGTTTGACCATGAGGTCAGCTACAGACTATGGCCACTGCAAGATATGATTGTTCATTCCCTGATGACCTTCCTACAGAAAAGCAATCCTCACTGCAGGAAAGACAAACTTTGTGCAGGAAAGGCAAGCCTTGTCTATCAATGCCTGTCATTCTTTTTAGGAATTGTTCCTCATAAGTCTCCAGTCTTTCCTTTGCTTTCCCAGATGTTTGTCCACAGAGTCCACATTTGACACTGCAATGCAGATCCCTTTCTCTGTTCCTTCCTTTTATTGTACCATAATAGGTCTGATATTTCACAGCAAAGAAATGGAACTCTTCTTCATCAGATGAAGAAGAGTTCCTGTAGAACTTTATATCAATAAAAAAACACCTTGATGGTTTAGATTCATAGAAACAAAGGAGTGACATTATTTGAAACTTTGCAGCTTTATTCCCCATGTTTACATTGCAATTAAATATTAAAGTAGTGAACATAAAGTGGGAAAGAAAGAAAGAAGACTATGTTTTGGTCAGAAACCAAAAAAGTGCCCAGTGGGAGTTGTAAGAGGAGGGAGGAGATTTGTTGGCAGAAAATATGCCAGCCATGAGACATTATTGACTCTGTGGTCTTTATGGGCCCTTGCTAAATCATTTAGAATGGAAAGAGGGTGGCTACTGACCACATGAAAATGTACCAATCCAGCAATCTTGGATGAAATGGTCTTTCAGGGTGGTGATTAAACATTGGAAAACAGGCATGTGCCAGGTGCTGGGATCTTGTAGGTTGCAATGAAATGAGATTGACTGCTTGGAAGAGCTCAAGATAGCTCAAGATGAGAAACAAGGCTTTTGAAGTAGAGCTTCAAAACATGAATAGGGATGTGCTTTTGTGATGGTGAACATCAACATTTAAGAAATATTTGGTGGCCTATAGTGAAAATAGAGCAATTTTAGAGATCTGGCCTTAGGACAAAAAAAATCAAAATATATCTAAATCAAAGCAATTTCCTCCAATTTGGGTCAAATCCAAAATTAGATCTTTTTCTTCAAGAGAAAGAAGAGGAAACTCTCACTATGAATTTTATCAAGCACGGAATCAGATTCCCAGATAAATCTTGTGATCAATAAAATCAAGTGTCCTTTGACTTGGAGCTCAATTCCTGGGATTTCATGGGCCCATACCTACAATTTTCTAACTTTACAAAAGCTTGTTTTATTAGATTAATTCTCAAATAATTGAAATAATATGCCCACCTTAAATAAGTTTGTATCATGTATTGTAACTAGACATTTAAATTCTTGGATATGATTTACACATATTTATGCAGACACAGGTTAAATTAATGAACCTTATATTCCTTTCATGTTCTTCTAACAATCTTGATATTTAGTCCCTTCATATAATGTCCTAGAACTTCATTCTTATCTCTGTTCTTATCTCTGGTAATCCTTAACTTTCAACTTTTCAACTTTCAACTTTTGTTGAGATGATGAGGCTTTAAGGATTTAATTATAGATATGGGAAGGAGAGATCATTTGTTGTATTTTAAAAGAAGAAGATAAGTAACTAAAATTGTTTATACTTGTGATGAAAATCATTTCCTTATATATGCATTGTCTTCTTTTAGTTTGTGTTGTAATTGTAATTTTATAATATTATTGTACACATACACAGACTAGTAATTCTGTCTTTCAATTAAATAATGCAAAGAATAACCCCATTGGAGAAATTTAGTAATGTTTTTATGATATTCTATTGCATCACTTCACTTCATCTAGACTCAAAAAGGAAATAGAAAGCTGACATAATGAAATAATAATACAAGAAAATAGACCATGTTATATAGGCTAAGCATCATTTAGTTGAATATAATGTAAACAAAAATTCATTTTCAAAAATTTGAAATGTTATGAAAAATGAGAGGCTTTATTTAAAATGGAAACAATGTTTTTATATAATTTTGCCTGCCTGATTTCAAATACAATATAGGTTTACTTTTCCTGAATCCATGATAGTTCTGATATTCCAATCTTCTACTTAAATAACCTTTGATTGGTTCCCTATCTATTCCAGCAGGTTTAACGTTTTAGATCTTCCCTCATTATTTCACTGTTTGCTGCCCCAAATGAATTTTGCTGGAGCTGTATGGACTCAACATTGAATGTTTGCTACTATTATACAATGTAGTTATGAAATCATGAAAAAATTTTGGCTGTGAACTTTAAAAGATTTGAGTATCATATGGTTCAAAGGCATGTCTAGGTTGTGCTTGTGAGCTCAGTCTGCTATTCTGTTGTGTTTTGAAAGCTCTGCATTTATTTTAGTACTATATATTTAAAAACAAAAAAAAATAGAGAATCCAAGAAGACATTTACAAGCTGTATAATTTGGATACAAATTTCAAAGTAACTTTAAATCATTTCTTGTATCAGTCTGAGATTTCAAAATCATTATTAAGATCAAGTTAAAAATAACTAACTAAAGTGGCCAATATAATATGAAACATAAGTCAGAATGAACTATTAATAAAAGTTTCAATCTAGTCTAAAAATTCAAACTTAATTAGCAAATACATAAAACCAATCTTAAAGCCTTATAATCACAGAAATTCAAACTTGAATATAATATGAATCCATGCATAATATTGTATTACATAATATTTTTGCACTTAACCCTACAGCTGCCATAGTTAACATGCCTTGACCCATTTTTTTGGAACATCTGTTTTTTCTTTGACAGGAAACTGTTACTAAAGTGGACTATGAAAAGTTATTGCTTTCTTTAAATGCTGCTGTCAGAGACCATCTATAAAATGTCTTAACACAAATATTCTTCCAGTATAGATAAGAAATTGTCTTCTGCCACTAAGCTGGACCATGTCATTTATTCTGACAGTAGCTTTGTAGCATTTCAACCAGAAGTCTTATCAATCTATGGTATCTGATCACATACTTCAAACTGGAAATGCCAGATGTTTAAAGTTATACACATGTGGCTAAGGAGTCAAGAATTCTGGCTCTTGTCATATTTGGCTGATCATTTACAGAAGAGGATGGAACTGCTCATTCATAGTTGTGATGATGCAAAAACCTATCTCTATTCAGGTCACAGTTCTGGTTTTTGAATTGTATTCTAAAGATTTGACAATCTGATGCAGCGTTACATTCACATATTTAAACATTGGATCTTCTGTTTCTAATATGACCTGCTATATCAACTCTTTCTCTTTTCTGCACACCCTTTAATAAAAAAGGGGAGGAGGAGAAACTTGGCTTGTTTTATTCTTCCTTCTCTATCCTCTATGAGCAGCATGAGTTAAAGTTCCTGGTGTTTAATTAAAAGTCCTGTTCCCTTTTGGCACTGGCTTGCTAGAAAATTGGTACTGCACGTAGAGAAGAGACACACATGAGCAAACCGCATCCAAGCTTGTGATGTTCTTAATAAGATAGTGTTTGCACTGCAACATTTCTACAAAGAAAAAGAATAATGGAGTCGCATGTAGAACAATAAGCAAGAGAGCTGGTGAGTAGATGCAAAGAACTTGCCTGTTCAAATAGAAAAGACCATGTGGTTGTCTAAAATAAAGAGCAAGTTTTCCCTCAAATAATTTAAAATTAAAGAATTGTCTTAGATTAACTGAGAATGCATAAATGGAGGCACATTTGTCTAACCTACTCTGAGGAATAGTCTTAAATTTGAAATTATCCCTTTCTCTGGTAGCTTAAGATGATGAGAAGACTGAAATCAGTTATTTGGTAATAAGAGAAGTGCTGAACGCAATATTGAAGACTATTCTTCTGTTTTTAGTGTCAGAAGCCATATTAGCAAGAAGCTTGCCACGCCTCCTACCGACGCCTGCTCGCTCTCATAGGAGGAGCCTCCTTGGGATACCATCAGTCATTGTCGGCGGGCGGTTCCCAGGGCTAGGGCCTTCTCCGTGGGAGCGCCTGCCCTCTGGAATCAGCTCCCCATGGATCTTCGTTTGGCCCCCGACCTCCGCTCTTTCCGCCGAGACCTGAAGACCTGGTTGTTTCAACAGGCCAGCCTGGAATGACCCGGGTGGTGGTGATGAGGGTTTTAATTTTCTTAATGTTTTAATGTATTTGGCTTGTTTTATTTAATTCTTTTTTATTGTAAATTTGCTCTGTTTTAATGTTCACCACCCTGAGTCCTTAGGGAGTAGGGCAGCATACAAGTCGAATAAATAAATAATTAATAAATAAATAAATTATTGAGCCTGGGAAGATGGGAGGGGGAGATTTCATGGAGCGTATGAGGTTAGACATAATAGCATTCTTCTTTAGAGTCAAGGTCATGTTGTTCCTGCACCTGGCTGAGGAGTAGTAGAGGGGATGTCTCAAGTTGGGACAGACTGTGATTGGGGCATGTGATGGAATGATGGGGGCAGGGGGTGGATTTGTAATAATTTATTTATTGGAGGGAAACCCAGGAGTTTCAGATCTGGAATTTCTCAGATGTGCCAGTTTACTACTCTAATAAAAGGGAACTTTGAGAGCATGTCTGGTTCGGAGTTATCTGTTGGAGTCAGGTTTTTCTGGAACGCTGACATTTAGTACACTTGGAATAAATAGATTTTCTAGAGTTATAAGATAACCTACTCTTTAGTTTTAAAACTAAGCAGAATCCAACAGGTTTTATTACATTTAAACAAATATATGTTTTCTGAATCAAAAAACAATGTGAAATTCTTGAGAATGATTTTCTGTTACATTTAATCATTTTAACTTTATGTTATGAAATCACAATCAGTTTGTAAAAATGCACTGTAAATCTATGTGCAATACAAACAGCACCCTTGAGGGGGCAGTGTCAGAAAAGGCAAGAAGTGTTGCAGTACAATCTGAACATTCTGAACATCCTATGACCTCTTCTTTGGATCCTGATGATTCTACATCATGGATGTCAAACTCAAGACCTGCAGGCTGAATCCGGCCCACAGAGTGCTTAGATCTGGCCTTCAGGGCCTCTGGAAAAAGCCTGCAGTGCCTTTGCCAATGAAAACGAAGCTCACGAAGGCTGCCTATGGCCCTCCCAAGCTCCATTTTTTCTGGCAGAGGACTGCAGGAGGCCGTCGCAGCCAAAAATGCAGCCCGGGTGCCCTGACTACATGTGCCCTTGACATAGGTGGCATTGAGCTGGCCACTCCCACCCCAGCCACGCCCACCTGGCCCACTGAGCTCAAGCACAATCCTGATGCATTGAGTTTGACACCCCTGTTCATATCATCTAGAAATATATGAAATAGCATATGAATATGTGAAATTAAAATATAATCATCAATGACCCCAGGTCAACCATTTTGGTTTTTTCCTACCCCCCTCTGTGAACATTATGTTCAAAATGATGACTACTTAAAAATTGATCCCGTTGAATTTATGTGTCTCAGACTTAGGTCCATTGAATAGAGATAGGCAATATGCTCTCAAATTAAATGATATGTCCTCTGGCTTCCTTATCTCCACCTCATGGGACTTTTAAAAATGATTATTTTAATAAAAATAAATAGATAAGTCATATTGCAAAGCTAGCCAGTGACCTCTGGCTTCATGCTTATTTGCAGAAAGGTGGGCAGGTGAACTAGTTCATTGTCTGAGAGATAAATGTTCTGTGACAGGTCATATCCTCCACTATAACTATTTTGGAATAGATATATTTCCCATTTTGAAATGTTATACACCACATGTGTTCAGAATTCCAAATATGTTTAGGTTTCTTTATCGCAACAAGTAAAAAAAACATGGTTTCCAAGTAGAAATAACATTTCCTCAAGATTCAGTTTGGCCCTCTCCACCAATTCTATCTCTGAGAGGAATGGAATCATCTAGACTGCCACTTTCCTTACTGGAAGTGTTTCACTGAGCAGTTCTGAGCTGCTTAAGAATCCTGTGAAGAGACCAGACATTTGAATAAATGAGAAAATCCTTTTACATTCTGTCTCTAGTTGTTTGCTCTCAAGGAATCTTACGTTTGAGATCTTTGGAATAAATATGTAGTTTCTAAACTCTTGAAGCAATGAAGCAATTGACAGAAATAAAAGTAAGTAGGCAATAGGAATTCTCTTTTTTAAAAAAACCAGACAAATTTAACAAGAACATTCAAAGAATGAATTAAAGTTAACCATAATAGCCAGATTTATCCATTCCTATCAAATAAAATAAACATGCTTAAGAATCATTCCTTGATTTCATTTTAAATATAATTAATTTGGATTTTTTTAAAAAAAAAACTCTTTTTTGTCCTATGTACAATATAAGACTATGTTGGGTTCAAGTAATGCAAATTTGTCTTACATGCTTGAATTCAAGCTTAAAGTAATCTCTGCCTTGTTTCTGTGGGCAAATATATAAGCAGTATCATTCAAACTGAACAGATGGATAATCATAGTGTGAGCAGATTGGTGAAGAGGCACAGTGTAGGATGTGATGCCATCCTCCTCTGAACTTAAACTTTTTTGGAAAAGCAGCTTCTCTTTTAAAAAAGAAAAACAACAACAAACACAATGACTCTTCAGTCCCAACCTAGTAAATATCTCACCATTTAATCCACGGTGCAATCTATTGCATGTTTACAGTACATGTTCAAGATGTCCCAAGCCTATCATTACATTCATTACATGCTGTGAATGTAAAAACCGCCTCGCCAGAATGCAAATTGCCAGCTCAGGCATTTCCAGTCCAAGTCTTATTGAGAGAGAGATTCACATACACAAAGGAGATGCCCCAGTCTCTCCCTCTTGGGAGACATACTAAAGACTTCATTTAAAATAGAAGCCAAAATTCTATGCAGTGAAGCTTTTAAAACAGTTGGGTTTATCATCTTCCAGCAGCTTTTCATTAAAGTATGAAATTCCCCAAAAGCAAGAAAATTGCAGCAAACTGAATTAGAGAAGCAGTTGCTTCAGGTGGTGCTATTTTGGTAACAATAAGCAAAAGTCCAGCTCATGTGTTTTCTGCGTGGTGTTAAATCAAGTTTCAATTATCTAAATTCTTCTGTACAAGCTAGTATATTGTATATAATTAACCTTTATGTATTGTAAGCTATGTTCATAATTTTCTTTAAATACTTTATATTATTGGGTTTTTTTTAAAGAAATTCCTGTTGACATCTAATTTTATGATCAACAACTCTAAGAGTTATGCTTGCAATCTTCTTTTACGTTGTTATCTCTATAATGTATCTTTTACTGCATGAGGCTTTCCAATTGTATATGGACAATGACTCCCAACGTACATCCTTTGATCGTAACTGCTGGAATTGCTGGGATTAATGTTCACCAGATTCTAGAGGGCCACGGTTTATTATAAGGCATCAACTAGATCACCATAGTATTTTCAACCAATCCAGGTTAATATATTATAGTGCTACCCGATTTGTGAATTTTTATTTTATTCCAATCCCTAATCTTTCACCTGAAGCCAAATGATGTACTGGAATAATTCTAAACCAGGCTTAAATATACACTTTAGGGATTACTAGTCTAGGTAATATAAATTCCATAAATCCCTTCCAGACATGCCTTCCAGTCCTCTCAAAATGATACACTTTGCCCTTCCTTTATTGCAGTGCTTCTCAAACCTGGGTAATTTCCCCAAAATTAGGTAAATGTATAATCTTTCAGAGTCTGATGAGGTATTTGTTTTGAGACCTTTTTCTTCCTTGAAGTCCAAGGACATACCCTCTCCCCTTCAAGGCTATGTCCTTTATTTTCTACACTGGTTACCTGGTCAAAGAGATGGCAGTGTTGTTTAGCAAGTAATTCAAAGGCATCTGAGAGCTGCCCTTGAAGATTAGGGGTTATCACAAAAGTGTTTCTTCATATAAGGACAAGAGAAGAAGCATTAGGTTGCAACGGAAGATAAAATAGATTTGCATATATTAATTTGTACATACGTAGATTTGAAAATATTTTCTTAACATAAATTGAAATATGGTACATGGAGAATACAATGCAGAAATGACATGTACTCCAACTGTCTGCTTGTTCTAACTCATGATGAGCAGCTTCAGGATCCCTATCCTTGCTTTTCCTGCTTCCTTACTTTTAAATCACATTTGGGCCATGCAGTCCTTTAAGCAAAGGACTGTAAAGTAGAACATCTGGCCACTGAAGCTAACAAGAACAATTTTAAAGAATAGATAAGAACTGGAGGCATTTTTTAAGCTCTTAGATTTTACAATTTTTTCCAAGTTCAGTTATTAGAAAGATCTCATCTTTAGATGAAATGTTATCAAAAATAAAACTCTATAAAATGTTCAACTAATCTACCAGTATTTTTAAGGGCTGCTAATATTCTTCTGCTTTCTTCACAAACCATTTCAAACCTTGCTGCAGAATGCTGGTGCTAATAGAATTTGTTACACTTAACAGAGCTTTTCAATATGTCTGCAACACATGTATTGCTGTTCTTGTGCACATTTATTAAGCCTCAGAGAAGGGGTGGACACTTTCTCAAACATGTTTTCCATAATGGCAGGAAATGTACAATCCAGTTAGGCAGCAGCATCCATAACAAGTCAAAAGAATGTGAAACAATACATGTAGATCATTTTTATTAATGACTAGGATGACAGGATTGAGAGGATGATTATCTGATTTGCAGAAGATCCGAAACTAAAGGCTGGTTGATGCCTTAGAAGACAAAGAAGATTAAAGAACATATAGATAAGTTTGAACAGTTAGATGAAATGTGTTAAGTTCGCATAGAGAGGCAGGACGCGGAGTGCTTCAACTCAAAGTTTATTGTGACTTCAGCTCAGAACGGACCCAATTTGGCTTACCCGAGGCAGCTATATATGGCCGGCTGCCTCGGCTGACAGCCAATCAGAGTGCAGGGTTTTCCCACACTTTTAAACCAATGATTTCAAACACTTTACATGAACAACCAATCAATTCAAACTCTGCATACATAACACCCCTCCCCACTAGGTTTGGTCCATACTCAAACCCCATCTATCTAATATACTCTTGCAAATAGGTGGGGCTCTTACGTGTACATTGCGACCTGCGTGGTTCAGGTGTTTTGGGGTTCTCACATTGTGAGGGAGGAAATGTGTCTGTTAACATCTCCTTACTTGGACTTCTAGTATTGTCATAACCTGTTTGGTTACTACAACCTGGTCTCTCCTCCCAATCCATCTCCAACCCAATGTCAGCACCTAAGTCTGGTAGTGATGTGCAATCTTCCATTTGTAAAAATGGTTGTTGGCACTGTGACAGGTTTTGGGATGGTTCCTGTTGTGTTAGCTCGTTACACATGGGGTTGATTCTTGCTTGCTGATTACCTTCATAATCCCCCTTCCCCTAGGAGAGGCAGTAGGTATGGGAACCAGAGAGGAGCAATGGCGATGCTCCTGAGGTAGTCTGGACCGTAACTGATCTATGTGCCTGCTCCAGAGGACACCATCCTCAGTTTGAACCCTGTAAGACCTGGGGCCTGTAATTTGGGTTATCTCTGCAGGAATCCATAATGGTTCACCCACAAGGTTTTTTTCATAAACAGAATCACCCACAGTGAATGTGCAAGTTTTGCTAGTGGAATCTAGTGGTGCGTTGGGTGCATAAGTGGGATGAAGGCGGTCAAGAGGAGATCTGAGTTTCCTACCCATCAACAACTCGGCTGGGGTTAAGTTAGTTGATGGGTTGGGAGTGATATGCTGGACACTGAGTAGTTTTTCAACTTTCTCGGTGATGTCCCCTGGACCCAATTGCTGGAGTTTCTCCTCGGTAAATCGTACCATGCATTCAGCCCGGCCGTTAGCCGAAGGATGCTCAGGGGCTGTAAGGGCGTGTCTGATACCCTGCTGTGCTAAATATGATTCAAAAAGGTTGGAAGTAAATTGAGGACCATTGTCAGAAACAAGTACATCTGGCAACCCATGAGTTACAAAAAGTTTCTTAAGCTGTTTGACAACAGCATCAGTTGTGGTGGATGCCATAGGAACAACCTCTAACCTTCTGGAGTATGCATCTACCACAATAAGGAAAGTGTGCCCTCTGGTAGGGCCAGCAAAATCAATGTGAATCCTGGACCATGGGCCCCTAGGACATTCCCATTCCTGTTTGGGAGCGAGAGGTGGAGCAGGTCTGACTTCCTGACAGTTGGGACAGGATGCAACCCAGTTTTCAACCATTTTGTCAATCTCTGGCCACCATACATAACTCCTGGCCAATCCCTTCATTCTGACAATTCCTGGATGACCCTCATGTAACATTTCCAAAACCTCTTTCTGAAGTTTTGCAGGAATAACCACCCTGTTACCCCACAAAATACATCCTCTTAATATAGATAACTCAGTTTGTCTGGACTTAAAAGGTTGGGAACCTTGAGGTAGATCTTGAAGTGGCCAACCTTTCTTAATCCAGCCTATAATAGGAGCTAATAAAGTGTCTTTGGCAGTCTCTCTGGCAATTTCAGCAGCATGGACTGGAAGCTTGGCAACAGTTTCCAGAAAAAAAGATGTAAGATTCAGGAGCAGGGTCCTCAATGTGCAAAGGAAGTGGGCAGCGACTCAAAGCATCAGCGTGCCCAATGTCTTTTCCAGGCCTGTGGATGAGTTTGTATGAATAAGCAGCAAGAAATTCAGTCCATCTCAGCATTCTTGGTGACAGGATTGTGGGCGTTGGTCTGTCTCCTGCCACAATGCCTAAGAGAGGTTTGTGATCTGTGACAATGGTAAATGTTCTCCCATATAAATACTCATGGAATTTCTTGACAGCTGCCACAATTGCCAAAGCTTCCTTGTCCAGTTGGCTGTAATTTTTCTCTGCTTTAGTCAAAGTGCGAGAGTAAAATGTAATAGGGGCTTCCCTTCCACTGGGAAGCATGTGGCTCAACACCCCCCCGACTCCAAAAGGGGATGCATCACAAGTTAGTACAACAGGTAAATTCTCAGAAAACTGTATCAGCACACAATCAGAAGTGATTTGTCTTTTGATATTGTTAAAAGCAGCTTCTTCTTTTCTGCCCCAGACCCATGCAGATTTCTTATCCATAATCTATGTAAAGGTTCTGCAGTGGTTGCTTTCTGAGGTAGAAACATATGATAGAAATTAATAAGTCCCAGGAATGCTTGCAAGTCAGTTTTGCATTTTGGTCTGGGGGCTTCTTTGATTGCCTGAACTTTGGCTTCTGTGGGGTGGATGCCATGTTTATCAATCATATAACCCAAGAATTCTACTTTGTCAGTTCTTAGTGTGCATTTCTTTTTGACTTTTACTTTTTGAACCTGGTTAGAACTTCTCTGAGTTTCTTGTGTAACTGAGTGTCATTTTCAGCAGAGATTAAAATGTCATCAAAATAAGGCACCACCCCAGGCAACCCTTGTAGCATCCTTTCCATGAGGCTTTGAAAGATGCCTGGTGCCACACTTACTAATTGTAACCCCCAATGGGTTACAATGGTTTGGGCTTCTGCAGTTAGATCATCTACTGTTAACTGCTGGTACGCTTGGGCCAGGTCCAATTTGGTGAAGACTGTGCCCCCGCCCAGAGAATGTAATAAATGATGAACCACTGGAACCGGATATGCGCTCTGCTGTAGCACATGGTTCAATGTCCCCTTGTAATCCCCGCAGATTCTCACGGAAGCGTCAGCCTTGACTGGCGTGACTATACCTGGAGTGGTCTATGGGCTCCAGCACCCCTTGGGCTATAAGTTTATCTAATTGTTCATCAATTTTTTCCTTCAATGCAAAGGGTACCCTTCTGGGTTTTAATCTGATTGGTTGTACCTTGGGATCTAGGTTAAATGTGATAGGGGTCCCCAAGTACTTGCCTAATCCATCGCTGAAGACCTCTGGAAACTCAGACTTCAAGGCCTCTTCCCACTCAGTGTTGCTTACGTGATTGATGCCAGTCACTTCGATGCCCAGCAGGTTGAACCATTCTAGCCCCAGCAAACTTGGGCGATCTTTATCCACGATGGTCAGGGGTAGGCGCTTGATGTGACCTTTGAACTTCACGTTGAATTCTCTTGTTCCAACTACTGGAATCTTGTTCCCTTGGTAGTCTTTAAGAGTTAATGCCTGCTTCTTGAAGTGAGTCTTCTGAATGTCTGGTATCAGTCTCTGAATAGTGTCCCATGACACCATGGATAAGTATGAACCTGAGTCCACTTCCATTTGGCAAGGCCTTCCTTCAATGAATACTTTGACATGCACTTTCCTGTTATTTAAAGAGGAAGAATGGCCAATAGTTACTGTTTGATGAGTTTCATTCCTTCCATTTGCTTCTGTGTTGCGCCCCATTTTCTCACTGGTGTTGTTTGGCTTGACTTCTCTGTCTTTGTTGTTTGTAGCAAACTTTCTTCTGTTAGGTGGAGTTCTGGATGATTTTCAGACTCTTGCTAGGTGCCCTCTTTTTTCACATCGGAGGCAAATGGTGTCCAGGAACTTGCATTCAGTGCGGGGTGGTTTCCCCACAACCTATGCAGTGGAAATCACGCCTCTTCCTTCTCAGGTCGTTTCTTTTCCGCTCCATTCTGAGTCTGTTGATTTCTTCTTCTTCTCCACTGTATTCTGACTCAGATGCAAGTTCATCAAAATGAGTTGTAGTGGTCTTTTCCCCATCTAAATGGCCCATAGTCTTGTTCATCTTTCTCATGGCTGCTGCTGAGGAATTGGTGGCTTCTGCTGAAGATGCTTCCTCTATGGCTTCTTTCAGCGTGATCTTGGGTTTCATCAGTAATTTGCTCTGCAAAACCTTGTCTTTAAGGCCCAAAATGAAACAATCGCGCATGGCCTCCTCTAAACTGCTGAATTCGCATGCACCCCCAATATCTCTTAAACTTGCCATGAAGTCATTTATGCTTTCGTCTTCCCCCTGATTGCGGCAATAAAACTCGTGTCTTTTAACGAGGCACGATACTTGGGGTGCGTAGTGTGCCCTTAAAAGCCTCTCTAGATCAGGCCATGCCATTACCTTCACATCTGCTGCGCCCGCTAATGCCTTCGCCATCTTGAAAACTGCTGGACCGCAATACGTGAGAAAAACCACCCTCTTCCGCTGCTCAGAAATGGCGGCCAGATCTCTTCCTTCCAAAAACATCTGAAACTGATCTGCATACGACTCCCAGTCTTCATTCTTCAGGTCGAATGGGGCTGGGGGGGTGTTCAGCGCAGCCATCTCGCTCTTCTCTGTTCTGCGTTGCCTTCTTTTCAGGGAAATCCCACCCTCATCGCCAGTGTTAAGTTCGCATAGAGAGGCAGGACGCAGAGTGCTTCAACTCAAAGTTTATTGTGACTTCAGCTCAGAACGGACCCAATTTGGCTTAGCCGAGGCAACTATATATAGCTGGCTGCCTCGGCTGACAGCCAATCAGAGTGCATGGTTTTCCCGCACTTTTAAACCAATGATTTCAAACACTTTACAAGAACAACCAATCAATTCAAACTCTGCATACATAACAAAATGAGTAGGATGAAATGTAACAGGGAGAAATGTCATGCAACCTGGGAGAGAAAATGAAAGACACAAGTTTAAGATAAGAGATATCTGACTGGTAGTAGCCAGTGAAAGAAATATCTAGAAGTTTAGTAGTATGCAAGTTTAACATGAGCCAAGACTGTGATGCAGGGGCTAAACAGGCTAGTGCTATCTTGAGGTGCATGAATATAGATTCAAAATAATAGGAAGTTATATAGGAAGTTATTTTCAACTCTACTCTGCTGGGATCTTGGTGTTTATTAAGCTTGGTTATCTTCTTGCAATGATTCATTACCAAGCTAGGTAACATTGCCAGTGCTATGACAGAATGAAGTGAGGTTTGCTTTTTATGTTTAGTAGATTGATTTAATGTCTCCTGCCAGCATCACATTCTGATCGCCCTGTACGCTCCCACAGGCAGGTCCTCCTTGGGGTACTGTCGGCCAGACATTGTTGGCTGGTGGTGCCCAGGGGTAGGGCCTCCTCTGTGGAAGCACCCACCCTGTGGAACCAGCTCCCCTTGGGCCTTCATTTGGCCCCTGATCTCCACTCCTTCCACCGGGACCTGAAGACCTGGCTATTTCAGCAGGCCAGCCTGGACTGAACCAAGGGGGGGGGGGTCCTATTTAAAATAATTTTAATTGGTTTTAATATATTATTGGGCTTGTATTGTTTAATTATTTTTAACTAAATTATTGTATTGTGTTTTATATTGTGAGCCACCCTGAGTCCTTAGGGAGAGAGGGCAGCATACAAGTCTAATAAATTATTATTATTACCTACTTTGAGCAGATTCTTTTCATAAGTTATGATGGTTATACTTCAGTTGGTTGCATGGAAATCTTTATAAGGTTGCATGTATACCCATCACAACTCTGCACAACTCTGTAAAGGACCTTGGAGTACTCATCTCAAATTATCTAAGTGCTAGAGCCCACTGTAACTACATAGCCAAAAAGGCATTAAGAGTTGTTAACCTAATCCTACAAAGCTTTTCTCTGGTAATATCACACTACTAACTGGGGCATACAAAACATTTGCTAGACCAATACTTGAATACAGCTCATCAGTCTGGAACCCACATTACATATCTGATATTAACACAGTTGAGAGAGTCCAGAAATATTTCACAAGAAGAGTTCTCCACTCCTCTACTTGTTGCAGAATACCTTATGCCACCAGACTTGAAATTCTAGACTTAGAAAACATAGAACTACGCCGCCTTTGGTCTGATCTATGTATAGTATATAAAATTATATATTGCAATGTCCTACCTGTCAATGAATACTTCAGCTTCAACCATAACAATACAAGAGCACACAATAGATACAAACTCAAGGTTAACCGCACCAAACTTGATTGCAGGAAATATGACTTCAGCAACAGAATGGTCAATGTCTGGAATATGTTTTTTAAACAAGTTTTATTCAATTTTCCACATTTTAACGTCTCTTTTCAGTAAACAGCATGATTACAGGTTTGATATATACATACAAATATGACCATAACTACACATTCAGTTTTTATATTCAATTTCTTATCTTAACAATGTTTTTATATATTTTCTATTTTATCATATTGTTCCAAATGTTTATCTCATTATTTAATTCACATATATTAACTTCATAATTATTATATTTTAATACTTTTGGCTGTCACATTTGTATACTCCTCTTAAATTCTAATTTATAACACTCCTTCTATAAATTGGTTTCCCCCCTGAAATAATTTAAGTGCACCACTTTTGAGTTACATATTCTTCCATTAAATATTAACATTTTATTACCTAGCACATTAAAATTACTAATCCCATTTAAGATTATATAACACATATAAGTCAGGTTCTGCATGGTTTCCCCTTTCTAATCTTAATTTCATAAAGTTTATCTAGTTTCAGAAAAAAAAGAATGTTAATCTACTCATTTAATAGGCGCTGATGTTAACTCCATTTCATCTCTCCTCCTATATCATTTCATTTATTTTAATATATTTAAGATATTTAAGATATTTCAATGTGTTCAATAAACATATTTCATTATTTATTGCAATTATCTTTATAGGTAATAAAGAGCATAAAATTCCATTATCAAGGAAATAACAATTAGTCAACCCTCATGTCAATTTCACCTTCAAATCTCCTCCTACACTATTACATTTATTATTTATTCCATTCATACTTAAATCAAGAGAAATGAAAAGAAAGTCAGCATTCCAATCCTCAGAAAAGAAAGATTCAATATATTTAATAATCATGTTCCATATGTTCATTATATTTATTTCTTATACATAAAGGAGGAGAGCTTTACCAAAAATAACACTTCTATTATCCATCTTCTATGTCCCCTTTTCACAACTAAAAATTTATCTATATTATTCCCCTACACTTTGCAGAACCCCTCTCCCAAGGTTATTCAACCATTATCTCTGTGTAAGTTTACTCCCATTTTTCAAATTTCCCATATTCCTTTATTCCCAGATCCTGTTTCTTCTGCCTTCCATCCCCTAACATTTCCCTTTTATTATTTCACTCCAATTTTAACCCCTTCTCTTTTTGACTATCTTCCAGCCTTCAAGTTTCTGCTGATTCTTTTCCCCTTTTTTTATTTTCCAGATATTTCCCTCTTTACTCAATTTCTCAACCCTCCAGTATTTTTTCCCAATTCTTTTCCTCTTTCCCTCTGTTCCTTTGTTCTCAACGATAATAGTTAAAGATGGCCCCTTCTGGAATTTGCTCCACCTCTTCTTTGATACTTTGTTGTTTATACTCTGTGACTGCCTCTTCAAGAAATTTAAAAACGGGGCCAAAAGTTTCACCTTTTTCCTGCAAGGTTTTATTAATTTTACCCAGTTCCAGTTTTAGTGCCTGAAAGGATATTTCCATTTTACAATTTTTTATTTAATCCAATTGATGTCTTTAAAGATAATTCCCCAAAAAACCTGGCTTCTGTTTCTTTCTTCTCAGCTTTTAGTCTTCAATTAGTCCAATACCAAGTCCATTACGAGATCAGCAAAATCCAAAAGCAAAGTCTTCATATATCTTTCTTTACTTCAATATTTCAATTTTCAGAAACTCTTATTTTATTATGTCAGTTTTCTTTGTATTTTAGGAGACAGGTTCTTTAAAGAAAAAAGTCAAGTTAAGTTTGACTCAGGTGGCTCTTTGTTCTAACAAATCCACAGCTCCTCTTTTCTTTTCCTTCCCAGTTATTCAGAGCTTTTCAAGCCACACAATCCACAAAAGGATCCAATTGGTAAACATTTCCTCCTTAACAGTCTTTAGCAGTCTATAAATCAGCTTAAATTAATGCTTAAATGAAATCAAAATATACTCATCCGAGTGGCTGTGTAATTTCTTTATGGCTTCTACCTGCTCGAAGCTCCATCCTTTCACAAAGAATTCACACCTTTTTTAAACCTCTTTCAGTTCGCAGCTGAATTCTTTCTTAAGAATGCTTTGTAGTGTTAATCCAGAGGGTAATTTTCAGTTGATTATTTAGTCCCGTATTTCATGCTGTCTGCTTCTTTAACTCTCTCCTGCCCAATGCTTCTTCTAGTCTTATTCTCCCTTCGGGTGGCCATTAGACCACCGCTTCTGGCGTCTTCGGGAGGGAGCTGGGCCAGTCCAGGGAGGGGATTTGCGACTCCCCTCCACTTGGCTGATTGTCTCCCCTTCCTCCACCGCCCCTACGAGGCAGCTTCTGCCCCAGATCTAAAAGATTGGGGCTCTCCAACACTGAAGCACAAACCAAGCCGCGAAGAACAATCGCAGAAAGGTCTGTCCTCGGGGAGGCTCAAAACCGGAGAATGTGTCTGGAATATTATACCAGACTCTGTGGTTTCTTCCCCAAACTCCAAAAACTTTAACCTTAGACTGTCTGCTATTGACCTCACCCCTTTCCTAAGAGGTCTGTAGGGGGCATGCATAAGCGCACCAATATGCCTACCGTCCCTACCGTATTGTCTCTTTTTATTTTTCTTATATGTATCCATTTCATGTACTCATAACTATGTCTATACTTATACCTGTAATCTTATAAACGCTTGACAAATAAATAAAATAAATAAATAAAGTTCCATCACAATGAAAGATGTTCTAAAGACTATCAAGGGTCCCTTTTATATAATTCTAGGTATTTCAGTTTTTGGATTCTTAGTTGTGTTGGTGCTTTGCATAGTTTCATCTTCTTCAGTTGTTTGATTTTTTTGAAGGCACTGTGATGATGAATTAATAGCACATTACTCCAATTTTTATGTGGTGCCCACATTTTTAATGAGTTCTTTGGCTAAATTGTATGTTGGGACTCTGGTAGCAAAATAATTGGATAATGGTATATCTGCTTGGTGCATGTTTGAGTATCCATAGATATCTTTTTTTGAATTTTTATCTTCTCTTGATTAGATCATCGAGAGTTATCGTAATTTGTTTGTCTGGATCAGATTTATATTTCTTGTATATTTCTTGTTCATTCAACAATTATTTGGCTTTCTCAATTTATTGCCTGCTATCTATAACTGTCTGTCTTTTTCTGCTGGAAAAATACAAGGCAAGTACCTTATCTGCATTATTTGCACAATAGTAAGTTACTATTTGTCTCCTATACCCATGAACAGAATTTAGTTTCACATAATGTCTTCTTCATCATCCCAATAAGGAAGGAAAATTTATCTTTATTGCTTAAACCCAGAGGTAGGAAACTTAGTGCCATATACCTATAGGTTTGTTTCTTGACACATGGCAAGTTCGCTACTGTACTTAGTCCATATTTTTAAATATGGTTTTTAATTAAGAAAATAAATAAGAATGGAACTTATTATTAAGTAATGTGTCTACTTTTAGCTTCATTTAATTTCAGTTTCCCTATGAGGAATCCAGAGGCATTCTTAGAACATAGAAATGGAGGGTACCTACAGCCCATCCTCTTTGAAAATATATCCAGAAGGGAAGATGGGAAAATGAAGTTAAGAGTAGCAGAGAAAAAAAATAACAAGAAGAAGCCTTACTAACTTGCCTTGTAGTAAATGGGCACCTTGTGATTGGTTATGGCAGCCACTTTATAAGTCTGCTACTTTTCTCCTGCCATTTTGTCAAACCATCTATGACATCTTTAAAAATCCAGATGTGCCAACTGACAATATAAAGGATAGTTACTGATCACAAACTATTGACATTTTTTCCTTCTCCAGATGAAACTATTCTACTTTCATTATAAGCACTGCTGAAAATTGGAAGCACAGGACAGATCCAAATTTGAAGAGTAAGGGAAACTAACTCCTTTAATGGCTTCTGGTTTGAGGAAGGCTTTGGATTTGCTACAAATTGTTTTATTTTCTTTATACACATCACAGAAGTGAAATGCCCAGGAACTAAAATATAAGAAAATGCTGGATCAATAATTAAAGAGGATTAAAAAGGTTTGAAGCACACTGACAGCAGAGCAACAAACCTAAAAGAATGAAAGTTAATATTTATTATGCTTGAGGCAGAAATCTAGATTAGTTATAATATTCCATCTAATTCTCTTATTTCTTCAGCATCAGCATCCTAGTATGCTGATTCCTGGTGCGTAGGGTAATATTATAGAATTTCTAACCAAGGTGGCCTCTCACACCTAAAATACTATGTAAGTATCTCATTTGCACACCCTTGAACTGGAGCACACAGAGGAATTCATCAAAATTTGTGACATGTATTATTTTTATTAGTGTCATCCATTAATATTATAGCTAAAATATCATTAGCATTATCAAAACTACTCATGAACCATTTTTTAAATTTTGGAAATGGTAGTTTTTTTCTTTACTATGTACTATCTATCTATCTATCTATCTATCTATCTATCTATCTATCAGGTAGCATTGAGTGGGGAAGTTGATCATTACATTTAAAAACTATCACAGAACATTTTGAGCTCTTTGGAAAAAAATCTGGTGGACTATACTACAATATTCATGGAAGATAGCCAATTTGTTATACTTCTTATACTTTAACCATACAAAAAAGTGGGAAACTATAAATTCAATTCCTGCCTTAGCCATGAAAGCCAGCTGGGTCACTTTGGGCCAGTGGCTTTTTCTGAGCGCCTCCTTCCCCTCTCCAGATTGCTGTTGTGTGGAAAAAGGAGGAAGGATATATCCATGTTTTGACTTCTTTGTAAAAATAATAATGGAGGGATATAAAAATTACTATATTTCCTTTCATTTTTATGTTGCTGCAAAATCATCAAGCACGCATTTTATCTGTCTATTATAACCTGAGCACCCTGTTTGTATACAACCCTAATTTGTTCAGTATCCAAATCTCCCAAGATCATCCTCAGAAATGCAGGAATAATGCAGTATCTTACCTCAGAGTTTGTTTTGGTAGGGGAGGGAAAAAAGCCTATTTCTCCAACAGAAGAAAAAAATATATATGTCAGGGTTGACTTGTGAAGTCTGACTTCTCTAAAGCTAATATTTGAAGGTCTACTCTTCCTTATGACATATTCACAAAACCAACTAGGCCTCTACAGTTCTCAAAACACCTGCTAATAAAAGTTGAAAAGTAGCCCCTTTTCTGCATTCTATAACAACAAATTAACAATTTCAGTAGTTTGCACAATGATGATATTTTTACAAGCAGACCCCAATTATTTTGGCTATGAAAAATTATTCCTATTGAAGTTCAAGGCATATAACAACTTTTCAATAAGTAAGTATCTTTGAAATTAAGGATAACCAACAATTAAGCAATCCACAATGAATAAAATAGTAGCAATAAAACCACTGGGAAATATATTCAGATTTGTCTATACCTGCAAAGAATAGAACTGTACAAATAGAAGTTTTCCTTCTGATGACTTATAGATGCAAAAGTTGAATTTTGAAGAAACAGGATGGAAAGAATATTGGCACTTTTGAACATTGATATTGGATAATATTGTGAATAGTCAATACAAAGTTCCTATTCAAGGGCAAAGAATTAGCATATACTATTATTTTATATTTTATACATTATTTCCTATTCCCTGAGAAGTCCGTAATGCTGGGAAAAGTGGAAGAAAAAAGGATTATCAGCAACAAAGAATATAGACTAGATTACAACAGCAAATGAAGCAACATTGAAAGGCCCAAAGGAAGATGATCATGGAAAAAGTCTATTGATATGCTCACTAAGACTCAACTTCAAACATATGACATTTAATCAATCTTTTATCAATATAAATGTAATATGAAATAGTACATATAATACTCATTTAAAAATAATTTCTCAGAGTTATGACAGAGCCAGCAATTCTCCTTAAAGTGTCCTACTCAGGAGAGGATTCTTACTTGGGAACAGAGCCTCCTTTACTAAGACTTCAGCTTTGGGCTTTTTATCTAGATAAATTTTATTTGATTATCAATGTTCATATCTTTCCTCTATATACTGTAAGTAGTAGGTTAACTCCCTTAGAATGAAAGTATGAACACTTCATATCCTAAGGGGAAAGGTGTTCGAATGGATCAACATGTTTTGGTTAGCTGTAAGGCCCCTCAGCTCAATTTGTTTTTTGTAGTTTCTTGGATTAGAAAGTTGTAGCTCTTTCTCCAAAGACTAATATTTGGAGGAAATGGCAATATAGGAAATAATTATTCTCACTTATTTGCAAGGTTGCTATGACTGAATTTGAAGATAATTACAAGAAATCTAACTCTAACTAAAAATAATGTTTGATCATTGTGAAGCAGAAACATAGGAAACCTATATCTGTATTACAAAAATCTGAGTGATTAGCAGCCTTTTATTTTTGCAGTTTTGATATAGTCACCTAGCCAATAAGAAAACATAAATAATAATGAAGCACAGTCTCAGGTTTTGAGGCTTTCCAGAAAAACTATTGTACTTAAAAGAATCAGTATTTAACATATTGGTTTCTTTCTCATGAGACTGATTACTCAGTATGACTCTTTACTGGTAGCATCAGATATTCTAAGAGCATCTGTTAACAAAGCAGATACATCTGAATCATGCAGATCTTATTATCACTATGATTTCTTTCTGTTTCATTTATTGGCAAGACCCACTTATCATGTCTTGATAATTAATTACCTCTTGGTCATTGAAGAGCTGTTGTAATTATTATAGTTCTGTTTTGGGATTTTTTTTAAATCAGAAGATACTTCTCCATTCCTTCCATTTAAAAAAAAGCATGAGAATAAAGTCTAATACATGAAATGAAAATAGATTATTTAAGAAAGGTAGTTTTCAACATCCAGTTGTAATGGAGCCTTCCCACCATGGTTGTTAAGTCATGGTCATAACATGACTGATATGATTTTATGATCTTTTTGTAGTGATCATTAAACAAATCACCACAATTAAGTGAATAATTAAGTGAATAATTGTGATGTTAAGCAAATCCATAGCCCTTAAGCAAAGTGATGGTTTGCTATGGATCTAATTTTACTGAAAACTGGAAGTGCTCGTTTTCATCAAAACCATTGTAAAACACGGTCATATGATGCAGAACATTGCAACTGGCCATAAATGCAGCAAGTTACCAAGTAGCTAAAGTTCAGTCACATGACTACATGAAGACCTGGCCATCCAACTTCAAATCTGAATCATATGTAGCCCCAAGGTAGGTCCATTGTCCATTCAAACAGTTGCTAACATTTGATTTTGTAAAAGAAAAAAAACTGTTGAATATATTTTATTTAACAAGTTATTTAACAAGCTGGTCCCATAGGCCATCCCAATACTACAAATGAGATAAGTCTTAGCATTTCTTGACCTGGATGCTTCAAGGGACCAGATGGGAATGAAGAAGCTGAAATCCTAGCAAGATATAAATATATTGTTTAGCTAAAAATTATCATCTTTTCCTTTTTTCCAGTTATGACTCTAGCTAAGAAAATAAGTCCAGAGTACTGATAAAAAAGCATATGGATCCAGTGCACAGTCAAGTGAGTTCAGGGACCCATTGGGAGGTTCCCGTCAAAGGTTTGATGGTTGTAGGGGGCCTATGAACTTAACACTAGAATAACAGCCTAGAAAAAGGGGACAGACAGAATGAGATAATATCTATCTAATGCTGAACCTATTATTGTTTGGTTCATTTCAAGGAATAGCAGCATATTGTTCTTCTCTTCTCCCTCCCCCCATCTAATTAGTATTTAAGGTAGAAATGCTGAATCCAGCTTTCCATGTAACTCTGTGGAATAAAGATGTCACATCCTGACAAATCGATACAAAGGATTGGCAAAGCTATGTGAAAAACTAGATCTTGAGCAGATTATAGTTATAAATCAATTGAAATATGTTATAATGGAAGAGGATTGTCTAAATGTGAAACGTTTTAAGCCAAAGTGTATGATACAATAGATGAGTAAGAAAAGTATTGAGTCGTAGGCAGCTTATAGGTACCTATTTGCCATCAGTCTTTGGAACAACTTCCAATAAAGCCATTTTATAAGGCTTATTTCATGATACTCTAACAGAACACAGTATTAGCTTTCTAATAGTCTCAGATGAACCATCCTGGCCTCTTCAGATAATCTTTTATACTCAAGGAGGGGAAACAGGGACAGATACTAATGTTCGCCCATGGTTATTTTAGCTGCCTTCTCTAAGTTGAGATGATTGTCATTGACTTAATCATTAGTTTTAAACTTATTTCTCTTATGTACTAGGATTCTTTAATGAGACCTTATTTATTTAATTAATCATATTTATCTAGTCTAGCTAGTTTATATAGTGTTAAGGTTTGAGTTTGACAACCCTGGTCTAGTGGTTAAGGTACCAAACTATAAACCAGTACACTGTGAGGTCTAGTTTCATTTTAGACAGCTAGTGACTTTGGACCAGTTATTGTCTGTGAGCCCAATTCACCTCACATGGATGTTGTTGTGAGAAAGGCATATTAGACATGTTCACTGCTTTGGGTTACTTCCAAAAATAATAATAAAGGTGGAATAATAAATAAATAAATAAATAGTCATCATCTCACAAAATATGACTTTGTGCAACATATAATAAAAACAAATCATGAAATAAACAATATTAAAAGCATAACAGAATTAAAATGCTGTTGATATTGTTATTATTGAATAACATAAAGTTTTTGTAATTATTTAATTGTGATTAAATAAGTAGGAGAAAGATTATTCAATGTTATAAGAAATGTAGCTTCCAAGTGATCTGGCATCTCTCTGCATCTCTACTCTTTGGCTTTCCATGTGGCAGTATTGATATGTGTTGGCAACATATCAGGTTCAGAATTCAAATCAGAAATGGAGGAAGTCAATTCTACCATACTCGGAGAAGCAACTAGATTTCGCTCCTCTGACTTTTTGTCTTAGTCCTGTTTCTCTTTATCATATTTAGATGAAAACCTGTTTAAGGAGGCTATGACAATTATGACATATTGCTGTGAAAAAAAAACTATGACAAAAAACACCAAACATTCATAGATCCCTAGATATAAAATGAAGAGGCCTGGAAGACTCCTTATGGATAACAATTTTGGTTTGATAGGCAGTCTTTTAAAGTTTATTTACTTTTAAAAACCTATAAGATTGTTTTAATTTCTATTGTTTTCATAACTTCTGTAATTCCATGAAAACAATGCTAAGGAAACAGCTATGTGGATTCTATGGGAGATACTGAGGAAACTTTATTTGCTTTTGGCTGCTAATTTCAGCCATCATGTGAGTCAGAGGTGGTATTCAGCAGGTTCTGACCAGCTCTGGAGAAACGGTAGCAGAAATTTTGAGTAGTTTGGAGAACAGGCAACTCCCACCTCTGGCTGGAGATTTTACGGTATCTTTCCCTTGCCATGCCCACCAAGCCACGCCCACAGAACCAGTAGTAAAAAAGTTTGAATTTCACCACTGATGTGAGTCCATTTGGATGAAGAAAGCAATATGTTTGTAATCGATATAGTGTACATTTGAGAAAACCTGTATGCTTTGTTGATAAAATATTTTATTTAGATCAACCATTACACGAGAGTGGCATATGAATTTCATTGCTAGCAGCATGAGCAGCCAAAACCTATAATTATTATAATAAAGCTTCTGTTAAAAATAATTTGTAGGTTTTTGATGTCGATTTGCAAAATTACCATTAGGATAATGGGCTATATACATTTACTTTTAAAAGCCCATGATTATTATCAGTGCATACTATTATTATCAAAACAATAAAAATATGAATCAGCTACATGTTGGGTGTTTTACATTAATTGGGTTTAACACTAGATTTCAGATTTGTGCTGACTGAATTTTTATACTACCTATTAAAAATTGCAACAATGGAGTATTTAATCCTGTGTAGAGAAGACTGCAGATTTTCACAAATACACTTATCTCAAGTTTTTTCTTTTTCTTTTTGTTTTCAAACAACAGCAGAACAGATTAATTGGGATAAAAAAGTCAATTTTGTCTTATAACAAAAATTAAAATGCAGAGGAAACCAGAGAACAATCTGTAACATCTTGATCACATCATTATTAAAGATGGCACAGATGGGAATTTTTTTTAAAAAAAGTTCTTCTAATAGATAAATACCTCCTGCTGAAGCTACACAAGGGAATTTTCTTTGTGTGGCAATATGAAGCAGAATCACATCGTGATCAAGATGTTTGAAATGAAGATTGCTTTTCCCATTACAGTCTTTTGTAATATTGTATACTAAAATTGATATCCCAAAGATGCCAACAATGACAAACATATTTTGGTTGATTTTTTTATCCATTTCATGAGATGACTACTGACAGAAAAGATGATGGTCTTGAAAGAGGATCATTAGTCACAATTTTAGCTCAAGTAGAAGTGAAATTACTGTTAGAAGAATTTTGAAACTATGTGTAAAATAGTTGCAGAATTAAGTGATAGGATAGAATATATTTTTCCGACACTTTCATATACATACATAAATATAAGTTGGTTGCTATTTTTTCAAAATGTTAAAAAAAACCAGCTTAATTGTGTTTTTGTTTTGTGATATCAGGAATTTGAAAGGGCCCATTTAAGCTGGCTAATTGCATTCAATTTAAAACATCCCCAGCAGATGGTTGCAGTGTCTGTTGGATTGCCAAAGCATTTTCTTCCTTCTTAAATTGTCTCCTCTGTTCCACTTGAAACTTCCAGAACATCCAAAGCTTTTGGCTGATCTGATATTACATTAAAACAATGTCCTTTGTGAATTCTCTGAAATTCCATGACTTTGGTCTCAAAAGAACTTTCCTCAGAAATTAGATTTTTTTATTTATTTCTTTTGGGTGTTAGTGTATATGTAAATGAATATTATCTATCTTTACCTTGGCTTTCTTTTTTTATGTCACCCATAGAGAGTTTGTCTCTGCAAGAAGAGCCTTGGTAGCTCAGGCTGTTAAATGCCTGCTCTTAAGATCCAGATGCCTACAATTATTGTAGGCTCGAATCCCACCAGGCTCAAGGTTGACTCAGCCTTCCATCCTCTCAGGGTAGGTAAATTGAGGACCCAAGATTGTTGGGGGCAATTAGCTGACCTTGTAAAAATGCCGCTTAGTAATAAGCAGGCATATACAATGGAATGAAGGCTATTGCTGAGCACATTGGGTTGTGCTCCAAAAATTGTAAGCTGCCCTGAGTCTTCGGAGAAGGGCGGCATATAAGTGTAATTAAAAAAAATAATAATAATAATGTTCATTCTTGACCTACATTTTTGCTCCAGTATTTACAATGTAGGCTGAGCAGAGGTTGTTGTGAAGACAAGAGACATAGATCTAAAGCAAATCCAAAAGTATTGTGTATAGTTTATTATTTGTATAGAATTTGTTCATGTGCACATTCATAGAGAGAGCTTCTCAGTTTGGACCCCAGTTTTCTAGGAATCAATTTGAAATGTAATTCAGTTTTATATGTGCATCTTTTTATGAAAGTGTTCAACTGAACACATGGAAGGAGACCTGACATGGTTCTGCTCTTTTTCTGTATGGCATCCTTCAACTGCTTATCTGCCCATATTATGTTGACTCTGACCCGCTGGTTGATGGGTTCCCTGTTGCTTTGTTTCTTGGGTGGTATCAGGAAAAATAGTTACAACTTTTCTTTCACTTGGACTCGTTTATGTGGTTATGAAAGAAAAGATCCATAATAGAGACTGGGAGCAACAAGTGACCAAAGATAATATTTACCCACAGTTGAAATGAAGCCCAGCAGGCAAATTGAATGGCACTACTTCAGCTGGCAGAAGTCAAAAAGAATGATTTTGACATGTAGCTGAAAAAATTAGTCAGTGGTTGCCTTCCAGGTATGCAGGGTAAGAAAAAGTCAGAGGCCTGTACTTATTTTAGGACAAAATAGCCATACAGATCAGCCCTTTATCTATCTACTGCATGTACAGTAATCAACATTTCAGCAATAGACTATCAAAGACATTGAGTAGAACTAAATGTACATAATGAGAAAGTGTTTAGAAATGAATGCAACTTTTCTGACTTCTTTCAGGAAAATATAGAGTATATGTTTAATAAGTAAATCTGTAACTAATTTTTCAGTACTACATTAGGTTAAATTTGTTTTGTTTTTTCCTTTTAAATCATCTGATGCAGTTTAAAAACAGGAATGACGAATGATCCTTTTTCTGCCTAATACACTTTTTATTTCATTTGGCTGCTGTGGTTATTTCACTTCCAGGCTTTATAAAAAGCTGATTTGCATGTCCAATAATTCCACTGAACTATCTCTGATTAGTTGTATATAATTTACTTGTTACATTATGATTAATCATAAAAAAGCGGGCAATCTAAGCGGTTAATCCAGTCCAGGTAAATTGTGGATTTATGTAACATTTCATAGAAGACTTCATTCTGAATCTATAACTTGATATGAGTATATAATTGGCGTGTCTCTTTATATACCTGGCTTTTTTCTACTGGAAAAAAGAATACTTTAACTTGGATGTCTGCATTGGGAAAGTTGGTTTAAATATCTCTTTCCAACTCTCTTCTTGTTTATATATCTAAAGCCTATATATCTATTTATGGGACAAATCAGGCTCTTAATATGACTAAAGCATAATCAAAGAAATCAACATGGGCAAAAATAAAATCAAGGGATCCTACATGTACGGTTTTTTTAAAAAAATGCAAGCAAATTTATTGATTTGTTAATGAAGTTTAACAAGGAAAATGAAAACTATGATTTGCATATTTTTCACCACTGTTACTTGTTAGCAATTCAAATGTAGCACTAATAACAAGTAATAAATACATCCCTCATTAATAACATGACATATTCCAACTTCAAAAAAGCATCAATTCTGATACCACATTTCAGAATAAAAAATAAAACATTTAGAATAATCTCTTTTTCTCAATAGTGCAAATGCATCAGGAACTCCAGCAAGGTATAGCAGATGTACATAAAAAGTTACTTTTTTTGTTAATTATATTACAGAAATGGATAGCAAATTAAGAACAGTATAATTACTATCATATTTTCCATGCTGATTGGGGAATTCTAGGAGTTGAAGTCCACACATCTTAGAGTTGCCAAGGTGGATAAACATTGATCTATGTGGTTAAAATGTCCCGTAAGGACTTCTGATTTAGAAACCTTGGTATCTAAGGGTCTACTTTCTCCTACCGTTTTCTGCCTACCTAATAAGATTCAGAAGAGGGAACTATCTTTGGATTTCTTCTTTAATAGAATGTCATCTGTAGAGGTCCTGAAATGATGACTATTAGCTGCTCCTCCTTCTTTGAAACAGCATCCTCTCAATCAAGATTAGATTAGATAATTACTTAAAGAAGGCTATTCCAAAATGCTGTTCCAAAGAAAGGGACACAGTAGTGTTGATGTTTGCTACTCCCTTGGTCCATAATTTATTGCAGTATACTTTCTTGGGGTTTGGGGTGAGTATTACTTTTGGGTTTTCAATGTACTGATTTTAACCATCTTCCATAGTGGGTTTTGTAAGCTACTCAAACTTTGTAGAATAAAGTGGCATATACAACCTAATAAAAAAAAATTCTGCCAGGCCCAAGTCCAAAGATTACACTGCGAGATCCAATCAAGTTCAATCCTTTTTTGCCTTACATCTAATGGAATAAATTTAACAAATTAAAGCTACAACTTTCTAACCTATTAGATATATCCTGAGAGATTCTAAGGTGTGGCTACCCTAAATCTCTTCCCCACCCCATCTAGCTTGGGACTAAACAGTCTCTTAAACTGGTCCTCTCTTTAATAAAAATCTGTGTTGTCAAAACTCTTATTCACTGATTCTCCAGGTGCTCAATTTCTGTCCTGAAAGGACAGAAGAGAATTGAGGGCTTAGTCCTTTGTTTCCCCTCTCCATAACAAAACAATTAGAAATCTTTTGATTTCATAGACTTTCATAGATTGCAAAGTGTTGTATAAACTGAAGGCTATTAACAAAAAATCATTTTTACATTTAACATTTCTTCCTCCTAGCAAAACAGCTTGAGAATGGTTAGAGCATAGGAGCACAACATTCTGAGAGACTCAGCAAACTTGGAATCATCAAGATTAGCTGATGTCAGAAGATGAGAGACTCCAGCAATTATCCTCATTGGTCTATTAAATTAATTTATTATGCAGCAATCTATAATCCGTTAATAAAATGGTATGGTACAATCCCAAATGCTCACATTTGAAGTGATGAGAGATGATAGCCTGTTTAATCCTTCTGCATTTTAATTCTATTGGCAGTTTGGAAATCACACTGAGTAGGCACTTAGTTGTGGCTGGAAGCCAGGATCTCATTTATGGAATAACCAAATATCTTCAGACAGATGAAACTCCTGTACTTGGAGCTTTACCATTAAATATACATTAAAATATATCTTGTATTATGGCAATAATATTTATATGGCTAATTCATATGTGGGATGATTTGTAGGTTGACCCAAAATGAGTCCAACAACCACCCATTTATAAATATACACACAGACAACACTATTAATGTTGATTCAATGTAAAGCTTATAACTAAAAAGCACATAGCCACATGTTGGACTTTGACACTGATCTCTAGATCAGAAGTGGGTAATCTGTACCCTATCAGACTAATATACTCTCATTACCCTGCTTGCAGGTGTACACCCAGATCACACTGTCAGATTTTCATTAGCAGAAGAATCAAATATTGGCAGCAAAAAAATCTTTTCTTTTTTCATACTTAAGGGTGAACATAGGCTCGGTTTTCCAAAGAGGATGTCCTATTTTACATGCTTGTAGAACAGTAAGTAGTCCCTTGCTACCATTTACCCCAACAACTTTCCCAACAATACCAGATCATTGCTTTTCTCATTGATTTGGGGCTTATGGTCATGGGAAATTGATAGGAATCCTTACTGTTACTACCCAAAAATGCGTCAAAAATCATTCTCCATTCAAGGTAGGTAATATAAAAAAAATGGAGTCCACAAAAATATTGGAACTCTATTTCTATAGTTATAACAACTGAAGATTGAAAGCCCGATTAGCATTTCCCCTTCCTTCCTCTTAAATCAAAGTGAGTCAAGGATGAGCAATTTTCAGTTTCTTTCTCATTCTATTTTTTTTCTAAAGCTAATTTATGTTTACTAACAGTCGTTTTTAGGGAATGGAATAGGATTGAAAATACAAATGCAACATTATCCTTAAAATCCCCAAAATGCATCAAAATTAAAAGAAAGTAAAACATGCCTATCTTTGTCATTCTGTCCAATTAAACTATACTGGATGGGCTCATGCAAATTTCTTTAATGTTAGCAGGCAGAATGGTGGCCACCAGCTTCTCAAATTCAAAGTACAGGGAAGTAATCATAATTTAAACTGAGACATTAAAAGCTCCCGAAGTCCTATATACCCAAGTCAGTCAGTCTTACCAGAGTTCAGCCAAACCCTGTTGTCCTCCATCCAGACACCCACGTCCTGCAGGCACTATGAGAAAGCAGTAACAACACCACTTGGGTCATTGAGGGTGGAGATGTAAACTTGAATATCTTCAGGGTATTGATGGTACCTTATCCTATGGTCTCACCCATCAGCTTCATATTGATGTTAAAAAGGAGTGGAGAGAGTACTGAGCCCTTCAGGTTTTGGACAAGATCTCTGACTTCCTATCAATTCCAATTGGAACTAGCCTTGGAGAAAGGAGCAAAACCAGCGCAAGACTATACAAGATTGTCCTCATAAGTTGGATAATACTTGGAAACCCATTCTGTCTGATTTTTAAACAATAGTAAGTTATAGCCTAATAAATGAGTTTATTATATTTTCCTCTAGAGTCAGACTCAACAGCTGTTTACTGAAAAGATTCACAAAAGTAGACTATACTATTTCATTGTTTTTAATCATATATAACAGTTCATTCAGCTGTATATGCTGAATGTGTATTTGTGCTTGTAGATGTATGCATGTATGTGCGTATGTACTGTATGTGTGTGTAAATGTGATAATTCTTGTGAATTATTAGTATCCATGTAAAATATAAAATGAAGCCATTCATTTTGTTGGAGAGGATTGCAAAAGTCAGTATATCTCCATTCAAAAGAAACAGGATTTTGAGTTTCCTATGTTGACCTCAGTGCAATATATTTTATCATTCATCCTGTAGTTTCATATATTTTGTTTAGCCAGAAACAAATTAAAGTCTGGCTTAGTGCAATGCATAAGCCCTACCTTTAGCCACAGATAAATTAACTTTACATAGCTATGCATTTTTTTGTGAAAACTGAGGAATTTGGAATTCATGCAATATCTGGCATTTGTCCTCTTTGCTTGTAATCATATAAAGCTTGTAATTTTTAGTCCCCCTACAGGAAATCTAATTTCCCCCAAGTCCTAATCTATAATGGGATCCCTTTTGTATAGGTTAGTTTAAGTTAGAAAGCAAACGATTGATTGCAGCCTACATAATGGGAAATCCCCTTGTTACTGGCAAATTTAGTGAAATTAATCATTCGTAGACTTCCTCTGCCCAATATAAGGTAGAAAACTTCAAAAGATCACTCTGTTTCAAGTTATTTCAGATACTTTTCCTTCTGAGCTATTTAATCACAAGATCTTGCCTTGGATACATAGTCTCATTATTCATTGTATACATTTAAAAAAAACCCTATTTATCAATCTCAGTACTGTTACCATGAAGAAAGTAATATCCAATGAAGAAACTCACTTTCAGCTACCATAATCCCTCAGTATTTGGCACTCTGACTAAGGCAAACTTGAGGTTTATGAGTCCAACACAACTCTAGAGCATTAATTTAGGAAATGCTATTGTAAAGGACTGTAGTCTTAATGCCATTTTATCTTGTTATTAAACTTTAAAACACTGCAGTTGCTAAGTTCTAATAAAATAGGTTCTAAGAAAATTTATCTACACAAAACCTGTCTAAGATTGGCAGATTATCAGTCATACTGTTGTTGTTTTTTTCCTCAGGACTTTTTTTTTCTTATCATCAACTTCTATTGCTGGGTGAGGAAAGCAAATCCCAGTCCTGGGTTCATGAGTTTTGGTCTTAGTAAATGCATCAGTGAAGACCAATCGGTTGTTGGCATAATAACCCTGTCAAGCCCAATATTGACATATGTGTAGCCATTTTAGTTAGGCTTAGTATATATTCTTTTTCTTACTTTCTCTTTGGCAGTCATGGGGGAAGGGTTTTGGGCTTGCCACATTCCTAAGGGGGGAGGAGTGGAGATAGAGCGAGTTGTTTAAGCTAGGTGGTTCTTCTTCCCATGGCAAAACAAGCTGTCTGTGCTTAGGCCCCTTGAGGTGGAGATTTATGACATCAAGCAACGTTGAATTACTTCTATTGGAGAACGTGACTTTTGGGGGTTGTTTCTAACTTCTAATATTGTGGGGTAATTCCAGGTTGTGTCAGATCTGGAATTACCATGGACTAGGTCAATTTGATGCTTTCCTAAATAAAAGAAATTGTCTTGGAAGATGGACTTTGTTCTTTTCTTTTTAAATGGATTTCATCACTTGGAAACGTGACAAACCCATCCAAATGAAAACTGTAAGAGATAGGAAGGCCTGTAAATACAGACTTTTGTTTTATTTCAGACTTCTCAATACAGATTTCTTACATATATGCAACATAATGTAAGAAGCTACAATGACTGTATTTTTCCCACAATTAATTACAGATGGTCCTTGAGTCATGACTTCGATTGAGCCCAAAATTTCTGTTGCTAAGTATAGCAGTTGTTAAGTGACTTTTGCTTCATTTTATGACATTTTTTGCCACAGTTGTTAAACAAATCACTGTGGTTAACTGAATCATATGGTCATCTGGCTTCTCCATTAATTTTGCTTATCGGAAGCTGGCTGGAAACGTTACAAATGGTGAACAGTGCAACTGTCATAACTACATGCCAGTTACCAAGAGCCCAAATTCTGATCACATAGCCATGGGGATGTTGTAACAGTTGTAAGAGTGAAAACCAGTCATGACTCACTTTTTGTCAGTGCTGTTGTAACTTGAATGGTAAATGAATGGCTGTAAGTCAAGGACTGCCTGTCACAATTCTTTGGGTATCAACTGTATTTTTTTGATTAATATGTGCCTCATGGTTTTGTGTTGGAAGTCATGGAAAACAACACAAGGCCACACCCCCACCTCTTTCCTGGAGTCACAGTTTGTGCTGCACTAGAAAGCACAGCAAGCACATTTCAGAGAGGGAAAAATCTCCCTCCATGCCCAACCAGGTTTCAGTGATTTCCTCAGTGAATAGATCAAGTCTGACAGGATTAATGTTTGCAGATTTTCTTTTAAATTATTCATTTAGCTATAACCCAAGATGTCTGTCTTAAAATGTACAGGTATAGTCTCTTTAGTCACCTTTTATCAGAGCTTATCTTTAAAATGTTTTCATGATAGGCCTCAGAGGAATGTATAAGTGAATATGAAATAGGACAACTACCTCAAATAGCATATATAAAAATCCTCAAAGTCATCAAGATACCTCCTGGCAGGAAGAATAATATTCTTCATCGTTTACTGATATACTTGACTAAATGGGCTCATCTGTTTTTCATGAATTATTGGGTATGTGCATACAGACCAAAAGCAGAGGACACTGAAGATTGTATTAAGAGTAGAGAATTCGTTACAAAGGGAAAGATACTTGAGCTGCATAGAACTAATGGAATTTAAAATAGATTATATCAGGAGCCACTAGTATTAGGATCATAGTTTTGATGAAATTCCTCCCAAGATGAGGAACAGACTCCTGTAGTGACTCCTTACATAAATGTAATTATTTTTATTAGGTAATCTACAGGCCTTCTCTATAATATAGTAAAACAATGTACATGTATTACATGTACAGACAAGAGCCAGAACTTTTCACAACTCCAAGAACCTCAGTGCCAAAAGTATTATGATTTAAAGGGGACTAGTTTAGTCTTTATCCTCTCTGATAGGAAAAAAAATTGCCTTGACATTTGTGTAATTGATTAAACTTAGCAGAGTGGAGAAAGAGTACAAAAGAATTGGATCATCTCTTTGGAATAAAACTGTACCCTTAAGTAAGCTGTATGCATATACTGTACTTATTGTAGAAATAACAGAAGATTGTGTCCTGATTGCTCTATTATTTTTACTTCCTTGAAATTAAGATGTTATCTTCTTTTTAAGGATTTTTATTAGTAAACTAACACGTGGCTCTTGATAAACTAATAATATGTCAAATTTCTCATAATTGCTAGAAAGGAAATTTATTTTATTTTATTTATTTATTTTGCTTGGACTTGTATGCCGCCCTATCTCCCGAAGGACTCAGGGTGGCTCACATCATAAAACCCACAATACAAAAATTAAAAATCAATTAAAAGTTATTAAATTCAAGCCAAACAAAGTCTAAAACCCACACAAAAGATATTAACATTAAAACATCTACAAAACCACACACCCCTCAGTCCAGGCCAGCTTCTTCGAATAACCACTTCTTCAAGCCACGGTGGAAGGAGCGGAGGTCAGGGGCCAACCGCAGCTCCAGGGACAACTGATTCCACAGGGTGAGTGATCCCATAGAGAAGCCCTACCCTTGGGGGTCACCAGCCAACACTGTCTGGCCAACAGACCCAAGGATGCCCTGTCTGTGGGAGCGCACAGGGCAATGGGCAGTCGATGCTGGCAAGAGACATTCCCACAAGTATCCTGGCCCAGAGGGCAACTGGGAACCAATGCAGCTCGCGCAGGAGGGGTGTAATATGGGAGTATCAGGATACTCCCATCAAAACCCACACGGCCGCATTCTGCACCAGATTCATCCTTGCATAGCTAGAAAATACTAGTCTAAAACAGATGAGCTAGTCATGGGTGTCAAATTTGCAGTGTCACATTGCCATCATGTGACATTTTGTGATGTTTTTCCCCTTCATGGGGTGGCCGTGGCCTGCGCATGATGCATCTGGCCCTGCGAGTCGCCAGCTTGACACCCCTGCCATAAGTAAAGCTTTCAAGAGAGTCAGCTTGGTGCAGTGGTTAAAACATCAGGCTAGAAAATGGGAGACTATGAATTCTATTCCTGCCTTAGGTACAAAGCCAGTTAAGTGAATTTGGGCCAGTCACTCCCTGTCAGTCCTAAGAACAGGCAATTGCAAACCAAAGGTGTTTTTTCAAGAGGCAACTGGACCTTCTGGTTTTTCTTTGAAGATGTTTCACTATTCATCCGAGAAACTTCTTCAGCTCTGACTGGATGGTGGGGAAAGGAAGGATTTATATTCCTTGCAGAGAGCTGGTCATTTACATGCTTTTAGAGCAAGGGTCTTCAAACTTGGCAAGTTTAAGACTTGTGGACTTCAACTCCCAGAATTCCTTTTTTCCCCCAAAAAGTTTTTTATTTCAATCTACATATAACAACAATACATTAACAGAGTGGCATCAATATATCATACATCTCTCATTACCTATGTTCATAGTAATTTATAATTCTTCAATATTTATTTTCAACCTTACTCTCTCCAAATGCCTGCCACCATATCAATTAAACATACCTAGTAATTCCATTATTCAATTTCCTCCCTGTTTTTGTTTTATTTTTTAAATAAAATTTTTCATTTGGCAAGCAGTGTGGTTTCAGGTTTCACATCTCAATACAAACATGACCATAGTTACCTATTCATATTATTTGTTTAATTTCATATTGCATCATCCTTATCACTTATTAAATATTAAGCTTATCCAAACCCAATTCATGTTCTCATATCTTGTTTTACAATCTTATCTTTATTCAATTCCAAATCCTATTATATCTCCTTCCATTTTTCTTAGTATATTCTCATATCTTATTTTACAATGTTATCTAAAATTCTCATCTTTCTTCTATTGTCATTTCTCATATTATTATTATTTTTTCTGTCACATTTGTCATTTTATCAATCCTTATCTGTAAATATAATTGTCCCCTCTAGTTAGTAATTCGAGCTAACCACCTTCATTCTTCCTTAATATCAATCGCCCTATCTAGTATAAAACACAAATATATATATTTTTCTCAGATTCCGCATATATTTTCTCTATAAATCATCTATACATTACAAAATATTATTTTCAATATATTCTTATACATCACAACATATAACCTTGAATCCCCTTTCCTTATCCTTTTTTTCACCCATTATCTCTCACTCATTGGACAATGTACCTTCTTTTCATCCTTGTTTGTTTCCTGTTCCTCTTTATTTTCTGGTCCTTTCTCTTAATTCCCCGTTTTCCCATTCTAGTTCCCCTCCTTTTCTCATTCCAGTTATTAAACTTTTTCTCTCCTCTTTTGATTTTTCTTTTGCATGTCCTTTTTCTGCTTTTTCCCTCTCTCTTTAACCATTTTGTGAACCATTCTCTCTTTTATCATCCCATCAGACCACAAATTTTTAATTCAAATTCCTTTTCCCCCCTGCTTAAATAATTGTTGTTCTTTTTGTCCTTCTAAGTTGGCTTCTTCTTTATAGAACTCCTCCCCCTCTGGTTTATTGTGTTCTTGTGTATGCTGAGTCACCATTTCCAATTTCTGTAGTACATAATTACACATTTCAAGTTTAATTTTCATCATGTCGCTTGTATCTTGCATGTCCGATCTTATGTCTTGTAAGTCCAGCCTTATATCAACAAGTAGCTCCTCCATTATAGCTTCTCTCTTCCTTAATAGCTGAAATCCTCTTCTTTAATAGATATATTCAATCCCAGAGTCCAGTATATTATTTCAGCCAATATCTTTTGGGTTTATTTTCAACAATTCATGCTCTTGAGTCTTTATTCTGGGTCTTCTAATTGGCCCTTTCCCAACTGTTTCCCAAATTACCAGGTGATTCTATGACAATATTAAAGTTCCTTTTATTTTCTTTTAAGTTCCAAAGTCCAAACTCTCAAAAAGACCAGACACTCTTTTTAGAACGTACTAAAGTTTTCCTGTATCATCAGGTGGCACTCTTGAGTCTTTTAACTTTTTTGTTGAATATAATATTTTTATTAAGTTCGCTAATTTCAATCATTAGCTATTATTTCTTTTCTTTTCAACACACTGAATTCCAGCATTTAGTTATGCCCTTTAAGTGCCCAAAGTTCAATATATGTCCAGTTTGATTTCTGAACCTTTGTTGTGTTAAAGTATTTTCCTTTAAAATTCTCCTCCAAATTAGTCCAATACAATAATCCAATCCAAATTTATAAAATCCAATTTCTTTCTCACTTTCTCTGGTCGCCGCTTCCACACACTTTCCTCCAGAGTAACCCTTTAATTTGATTCTGGGGTACCTCAAGAGTGATGTCCTTTGCCTGGTTTACACTCTCCTTGCTACTTCCCTGCTCCAGCACAAAACTTAGTTTCCTGGAGTGTTTTTCGTCTTCATGGTGGCCATTTTGGGACCACCACTGCAACTTGCCTTTGGGAGGGATTTTCCTGTCAGGGAGGGGAGTTGCGGCTCCCCTAGACCCTCCAGGCAATTTCCCCCTTCTTTACCACCTCACCAAGGTGGCTCCGGTCCCAATCGGGACCTTCCAGCAAGTGAGCTCAGGCAAAACTGCGCACGATCACTGATTCTGCATCGACTCCCATGAGGAACAAACCGGAAGTTCCAACTCCCAGAATTCCTGAGCTAACATGACTGGAGGAAGAATTCTGGGAGTTGAACTCCACAAGGCTTAAACCTGCCAAGTTTGAAGACCCCTGTTTTAGAGAGTCATTGAGCTGAATTGGAGGTTTATCTGTATTCTCAGGGTCACCTGAGTGATGCAAATGGGTGTGCAGCCTTCTTGGAACTGTTGAAAGGACTATGTTGTAGACTGGAATAGATGGTGTCATTTTCCTCTCTCTCTGTTAAGACAGGGCTATTCAATTTTGACATAGATGGCCCCTTTCAGTGAAAAACCAGAAAGTCCAGTTGCTTCTTGAAAAAACACCTTTGGGACAACCATGACCTGAATGACTGGGAATCTCAGCAGACAATTGCAAACTACTTTTGAAAAACCCTGTCAGGAAAACTGCTAGGACTACTCCAGCAGTTAACAGAAGTCAAGACAGATTCAAAGGCACACAAACAAAGCTTTCAGGCCCATTTGATCTATGATAGCTGCCTCGACACCCTATAGCAACTGTGATAACCTCACTTTTGCAAGTAACATTCCTCTGGTCATTCAGCATCATCTTAGGAACAGCTGAAGGTGACTTCTTAGAGAATGGCACACTAATCAACCTCCTGCTTATGGGACATGTTATACTTTATTTAAAAAAACTGTCTCAGTTTCAGATACTTTCTGTCTCAAGCAGAAAAAGAGAGTCCTATATTATTCAAAAGTCTGCAGTACCAGTATATACATGCCACTTCCCTGATCAGAGATCTCATTAATCTATATTTAGTCAACTTGTGAAGTTTTAAAGTAGACTGATTTCAAAAAAACAAGACAGTCTTTCCCCACACAGCTAGGTGGATCTATAGGTTTCATCATCCGCTCTGCTCGCTGTTTTGATGGAAGTTGCATATTGATTGTAGCATTGTTAAGACTTCAGTAGCAATAGATAATGTTTGTGAACTGTTGTAGAAGGGCTAAAAATGGATGTTTTTGACATAATTGCATCAATTTTGCAGAACTGCCACAAAAATGTGGCAATTCTGCAAAATTAAATAGCCTACTCTACATTTCTGTGGTTCCATGAAAATATACAATCTTTATTCTATAAATCCAATTGAACATATATAATGACAATGCCGATATTATATACCAGTAAGCAGAAGAAAAAGATCACTAGTAAAAGATAAATAAACATAAAGTTTAATCTAAATTGTGAATAAATGTCAATTATTTTTAATCAACATTTTAATATAAAACCTTTGAACAGTAAATGTATGATTGGTATAATTAATCTCTCTATTCTGTAATTGGAGGCATGTTTGTAATAAACCAGGACAGAAAAAGCATCTTCCTTGATGTCCTTCACTAGATTTATCTTTACTGTACTTTAATATAAAACCGCTGACCAAGGATGAATAAACTGCTTTAGAAAGCACAAGTCAATGAAACATAATGTTCTAGCAAACACAAAAAATAATAAATCAACTTAGCCAATTGAGGATCTGCAGAAGATATAACCTTGCAACTATGGACTGTGGTAAAAAACACATTCTTGTTTTTCAAACTATAAAGAACACAATGCCAGTATTAGCAATGTAGGAGAGATTGCTCAAATCATTTCATTGATTCCAATGTACAGAGCAAACTTGATTTTCAGAAATGGTTCATATAATTTCTTTTCCATCATATATTGCTTCCTTCCTTCCTTCCTTCCTTCCTTCCTTCCTTCCTTCCTTCCTTCCTTCCTTCCTTCCTATTTAGTGTAATTATGTTATAAAGAATTTTGTGGTAGTTCACCTTATTTTCACTGAAGTTGCAGCATGGATATAACATTGTTAACCATTGTACCATAGTCTGTCACAAAGGAAACAATTCTAGCGAAGTCTCACATTTGTGTTTTCTCCAATCCCTTCTTTTTCCCTGGAATAGTTGAAAGGAAATGGAAATCTATGCTTCCATTTTATTTACCACTCTTTAGCATTAAACATTGATCCCAAATTGAAGTTAATCCTAACTATAAGTTGTTGAAAGAAGCTTACTTTGTAGATGCAGCTAAGATTAATAAGGTAAGCACAAACTAATTAAAAATAGAGAAAAATCTGAATGCAGCAAGTAAGATTTTTCTACATTTATATTTTGCAACATAATTGGAGACAAGACTTCTATTTCTTGTTTAGAAAACCTCTTAAAATATTAAATGTTATAGCCAGGCCTGTTTTTGCCAAATTGCAACTCAAAACATAACATTTATTTTTAATTGTGCCAATAATGAGTGAAAAGGAATATTGTGGATATCCAAGAAAACAAATGGATTATTGAACAAATCAACCCACAGTTCTCACTCTAGGCACAAGCAACCTGACTCATATTATGCTAGTTTAGACACAATGCTTGATAGCTCTATGGAGAATGTTCTAATGATGGAAGAGGTGGAAGGAAAGAGAAGAAAAGAGAAACCAGCAGCAAGGTGGTGATGGGTGCACCATTGGATGAACTGAAAGACCAAGTGAATTCTAATACATTTGCCTATTCAGTGAGTGTTGCTTTTGTACATTTAATGTTAAAATGTATGTTTAGTTAACAGTTTTAGGAGGAAATAAGTGATTTAAGCCCTTTTTCTTGGTGTGATCCCTTTCCATCACTTTATGACTACATTTACTGACATATGAAGCAAAGAAAGTTGTTGGAAACTATTTTCCATAACATTCTCTGTGTTATATTCTAACATTAACATTTGAATTAAAATCAGTGCAGTCATCCAATTGATGCAGCCCATGACAAAGAAGAACAACTATTCACAAGAGGAAATATTTTATAACAAACTACCAATTCCATTATGTGGTAATGCTGAAGCCAAAAATGAGCAAGGTAATTATGATGGAACAAGAAGAGGCTTTCTGGAAACAAGTTAAAGAACAGACTAGTGAAAATCAGCCAAAGTCTGATTCAGATTCGAGGTTCAGGATCACAGAAGTCATTATTCCATTTTAATTTTGATTCAAGTTTTAAAGGCAACAATATTTTATTTGAAACCATTGAGCATTTGACATTTAGTTCAATGAAAGGTTTAACTATTTAAGATAAATAAGCTAAAGTGAATGAAGAAGTTTCCCATCTCTCTTACTCTGACTCTTGATAGAATGGAATGAAATCAGCAGACAGATTTTTAAAAGAACTTTGATCATTAAGTTTCCCCCAGAAAGTTTCATGGATTTGTTGTAATGATATTTTTTTACTTATTATTTCTGCACCTATTTAAGGCAGTTACGAAGAATGAAAAAAACACAAGAACTGCAATCTTCCAGTTACATGCATATAAAAAAGTTGTGCTGAATCCAGTACTGAAAATGAGCAATTTCAAATTAATCTATTTAGAAAGAAAGCTCTTGTTAAAGTTCCAAGAATCCTCTAGCTTTTCTGAGCTGGCAGGTTTCTGGCATGTTTCATTGGCATGATTGGCTTCTTCTAGTAATAACATATTATGCGCTGCTTCTAAAACTTTTTTTTAAAGAGGAATGAAAAAAATGTAACTATTGTTGTAAATGTAATACACAATAATATACAATTATATATGGAAATACTTTTTGAGCAGCATGGTGTCCTAGAAGTGAAGATGCTTGCCTCCCTACTTGGAAGGTTGAGAGTTCAATCCTAGGTAGCGACAAATATTTCTCTGTCAGGAAGCAAAGAAATAATATCTGCTGTGAACTTTGCATAAGCATAAGGAAGGGAATCTGGACAGTAAATGCTCAGCTCCATCCAATCACCCTGACTCCACCCCTATAAAAGGGATTACAGTGTTGTAAAAAGAAAAAAAAGGAAATACTCTTTAAGCAATGGGCATACTATCTCAGAGGCATTCATATAATTAATAAAGCCGAGTCTCTCCTCATTCCCAACATGTAAACAAGCCTAAATAAATTTGTAACAGAAGATTGAGACATGAATAGCACAACAAAACTTTGATAAGCAGAGTTGGTAACATTCATTTTGTAAGAGTTGACACTGCTGAGGCCTGAACCATGCATTCCAAGCTAAACATGGCTATTATGTCATTATATCTCATTGTCCTATCTTCTAGGCCATTATGTACCATGTCAAGGCCATTAATTCTAGGCCATTATGACTATGTTAATTTAGAAAGCAGGATGAAGAAGATTAGAGTTTATGTGTGAGAATACACAAAATTCTCTAAAACCTTCTCACCACTGAGGACAAGAAACTATTAAGGCACTAGTTTTTTCAGAGCCATATCTGTGAATCTTCTACTAAGTCAAGCTAAGAAGTTGAGCCAAGAATGAGGTGTCAGAAAATGGGTGCTCTATTGCCATTGGATCATATATTTGCCCAGTCCAGATGTAAAGCCTGAAATATTGGATAACTATTTATTATATGTGAATATTGTTATGTATGCAGGTTTGAATGTCATTGGTTTAGTTTGAACTGTTCTTGTAAAATGTCAGAAATGATTGGTTTAAAAAGTGCGGGAAAATCCTGCACTCTGATTGGCTGGCAACTGCAGCTGCTGGCTATAAGTAGCAGCCGCAGCCCAGCCAAATCGGGTCTGTTATGAGCTGTAATCACTAATAAACTCTTCACTGAAGCACTGCCTGACTCTTCATGCAAACTTAACACTGGCGAAGGTGGGATCCTTCCTGAAGAGAAGACGACGGAAAACAAGCTGAGAGAGATGGCTGTGCTGAACACCCCCAGCCCCCTCGATCCGATGGCAGAAGACTGGGACTCAGATGCAGATCATTTCCAAATGTATTTGAGGGAAACGATCGCCGACATTTCGAGAAGCGAAGAGGGCGGTCTTTTCACGCACTGCGTCCGCAGTTTTCAAGATGGCGAAGGCATTGGCGGAGCTGCAGACGTGAAGGTAATGGAATGGCCTGATTTAGAAAAGCTTTTAAGAGCCCATTACGCCCACAAGTATCGCGTGCCTCATTAAGAGACACGAAGTTTTACCCGGGATCAAGGGGAAAGCAAAACGCTAACGACTTCGTGGCAAGTTTAAGAGACATTGGGGTGCATGAAGTTTAACAACTTGGAAGAGGCCATGCGATCGATTTGTTCTAGGCCTCAAAGACAAGGTGCTTCAGAGCAAATTATTATTAAAACCTAAGATCACGTTGAAGGAAGCCATAGAAGAGGCCTCCTCAGCAGAAGCCACCAAGTCCTCAGCAGCAGCCATGAAGAAAATTAACAAGGCCTCAAGCCATCCTGATGTGGAAAAGTCCACAACAACTCATTGCGAGCAAATAGATTCTGAGTCAGACTGTAGTGAGGTGGAGGAAGGAATTTATAGACTCAGAATGGAGAGGAAAAAGAAAGACCTGGGAAGAAAGAGGCAAGATTTTTACTGCAGAGGTTGTGGGGAAGCCACCCCGCACTGAATGCAAGTTTCTTGATACCATCTGCCTCCGTTGTGAAAAAGAGGTCACCTAGCAAGAGTCTGCAAATCATCCAGAACTCCACCCCACAGAAGAAAGTTTCCTGACAAAGAATTCAAGCCTAACAACTTCAGTGAGAAAATGGGGCAACACAGAAGCAAATGGGAAGAATGAAACTCATCAAACAGTCACCATTGGTCATTCTTCACCCTTAAGAAGCAGAAAAGTACATGTGAAGGTACTAATTGAAGGAAGGCCTTGCCAAATGGAAGTGGACTCAGGCTCCTATTTATCTATGGTGTCATGGGACACTATTCACAGACTACTCCCAAACATTCAGAAGAAGCATTTCCAGAAGCAAGCACTGACTCTTAAAGACTACCAAGGGAACAAGATTCCAGTAGTTGGAACAAGAGAATTCAACGTGAAGTTCAAAGGCCACACCAAACGCTTGCCCCTGACCATCGTGGACAAGGATCGCCCAAGCTTGCTGGGACTTGAGTGGTTCAATCCACTAGGCATCGAGGTGACTGGCATCAATCACGTGAGCAACACTGAATGGGAGGAGGCCTTGAAGTCTGAGTTTCCAGAGGTCTTCAGCGACGGATTGGGCAAGTATATGGGGACCCCTATCACTTTCAACCTAGATCCCAAGGTGCCCCAATTCTTAAAGCCCAGAAGGGTCCCATTTGCCTTAAAGGAAAAAATTGATGCACAATTAGATAAACTAATAGCTCAAGGAGTTTTAGAGCCCACTGACCACTCCAGATGGGAGACACCCATAGTCACACCAGTCAAGACTGATGGGTCAGTAAGAATCTGTGGAGACTATAAGGGGACATTGAACCATGCGCTTCAACAGAGCGCATATCCAGTTCCAGTGGTGCATCATTTATTACATTCACTTGGCAGGGGTACAGTCTTTGCCAAATTGGATCTGGCCCAGGCATATCAACAACTAACAGTTGATGATGCCACTGCAGAGGCCCAAACCATTGTGACTCATAGAGGTGCCTTCAAATGTAAAAGGTTACAGTTTGGAGTAAGCTGGCACCAGGCATCTTCCAAAGCCTTATGGAAAGGATGCTCCAAGGACTGCCAGGGTAGTGCCTTACTTTGATGATGTGTTAATCTCTGCTGAAAATGACACTCAATTACAAGAGAGACTCAGAGAAGTCCTTACCAGATTCAAGAAAGCGGGTTAAAAGTCAAGGAAGAAAAATGCACTCTTAGAACTGACAAGGTTGAGTTCTTGGGCTACATGATTGACAAGCATGGCATCCACCCTACAGATGCCAAGGTTCAAGCAATCAAAGAAGCCCCTAGACCAAAATGCAAAACAGATTTGCAAGCCTTCCTTGGACTTATTAACTTTTATCACATGTTCCTACCTCAGAAGGCAACCATTGCAGAACCATTACACAGATTACTGGACAAAAAATCTGTTTGGGTCTGGGGCAGGAAGGAACAATCAGCATTTAACAATATTAAAAGACTAATCACGTCTGATGCTGTACTGATACAGTTCTCTGAGAATTTGCCTGTTGTACTGACTTGTGATGCATCCCCTTTGGAGTGGGGGGTTTGAGCCACAGGCTTCCCAGCGGAGGGAAGCCCCTATTGCATTTTACTCTCGCACTTTGACCAAAGCAGAGAGGAATTACAGCCAATTGGACAAGGAAGCATTGGCAATTGTTGCAGCTGTCAAGAAATTCCATGAGTATCTATATGGGAGAACATTTACCATTGTCACAGATCACAAACCTTTGTTAGGCATTGTGGCAGGAGACAAACCTACACCCACTATCCTGTCACCAAGAATGCTGAGGTGGACTGAATTTCTTGCTGCTTATTCATACAAGCTCATCCACAAGCCTGGCAAAGACATTGGCCATGCTGATGCCTTGAGTCGCTGCCCACCTTCACACTGAGGACTTTGAACCTGAGGCACACCTTTTTCCTAGAAACTGTTGCCAAGCTTCCAGTACACGCTGCTGAAATTGCCAGAGAGACTGCCAAAGACACTTTATTGGCTCCTGTTATAGGCTGGATTAAGAAAGGTTGGCCTTTTCAAGATCTACCTCACCTTGCCCAACCTTTTAAATCCAGGCAAACTGAATTATCTGTATTAAGAGGATGTATTTTGTGGGGTAACAGGGTGGTTATTCCTGCAAAACTGCAAAAGAGGTTTTGGAAATGTTACATGAGGGTCATCCAGGTATTGTAAGGATGAAGGGATTGGCCAGGAGTTATGTATGGTGGCCAGGTATTGACAAAATGGTTGAAAACTGGGTTGCATCTTGTCCCAACTGTCAGGTAGTCAGGCCTGCCCCACCTCTGCCCCCACACAGGAATGGGAATGTCCTAGGGGCCCATGGTCTAGGATTCACATTGATTTCGCTGGCCCTACCAGAGGGCACACCTTCCTTATTATAGTAGATGCATATTCCAAATGGCTAGAGGTCATCCCTATGGCATCCACCACAACTGATGCTGTCATCAAGCAGCTTAAAAGCTTTTTGTAACCCACGGGTTACCTGATGTTCTTGTCTCTGACAATGGCCCTCAATTTACATCCAACCTTTTGAATCCTATCTAGCACAACAGGGTATCAGACATGCCCTGACTGCCCCTGGGCACCCTTCGCTAACGGCCGGGCTGAACGAATGGTACGTTTTACCAAGGAAAAGCTTCAGCAATTGGGTCCTGGGGACATCACTGAGAAAGTTGAAAAACTTCTTAGTGTTCAGCACATCATCCTAACCCATCAACTAACTTATCCCCAGCAGAGTTGTTGATGGGTAGGAAACTTAGGTCTCCCTTGACCGCCTTCATCCCACTTACGCACCCAACGCACCACTAGATTCCACTAGCAAAGTTCGCATGTTCAGTGGGTGATTCTGTTTATGCTAAGAACCTTATGGGTGAACCTTCATGGATTCCTGCTGAAATAACTCAAATCACAGGCCCTCGTTCTTACAGGGTACAAACAGAGGATGGAGTCCTCTGGAGCAGGCACATTGATCAGCTTAGATCCAGATTACCTCAGGAACATCGCAATTGTTCCTCTCTAGTTCCCATACCTAATGCCTTTTCTAGGGGAGGGAGGAGCATGAGGATAATCAGCAAGCAAGAATCAACCCCATGTGTAACGAGCCATTACGACAGGAACCATCCCAAAACCTGTCACAATGCCAAAATCCATCCTTACAAGTGGAAGATTGCACATCACTACCTGACTTGGGTGCTGACATTGGGTTGGAGATGGGTTGGGAGGAGAGACCAGATTGTAACAATCAAACAGGGTCTTCTTTCACTGGAAGCCCAAGTAGGGAAATGTCAACAGACACATTTCCTCTCTCACTGGGTGAGAACATTAAAACTTCTGAACCACGAAGGTCTCAACGTACACGTAAGAGCCCCACCTATTTAAAAGAATACATTAGATAGGTTGGGGTTTGAGTATGGACTGAACCTAGTGGGGAGGGTGTTATGTATGCAGGTTTGAATGTCATTGGTTTAGTTTGAACTGTTCTTGTAAAATATCAGAAATGATTGGTTTAAAAGTGCGGAAAATCCTGCATTCTGATTGGCTGGCAACTGCGGCTGCTGGCTATAAGTAGCAGCCGCAGCCCAGCCAAATCGGGTCTGTTATGAGCTGTAGTCACTAATAAACTCTTCACTGAAGCACTCCTGTCTGACTCTTCATGCAAACTTAACATATGGAAACAAAGCTGTTAAAGTGGTTAAGATGATGCAAAGAAAAATATCTACCAACTGTTCAAATTGCCTTTGAATCTTTCTATAGAGATTTGAAAGCCCCTAATTTCATTCAGTGTCTCACACTGCTTGCTTATTTCAAATGTTTAATTTGAAGGGATGTTTCAGTCAACTCTCCTTTGATTCAAATAATTTGCTGTTTTGGACAGCCTATTAAAGAATAAGAGGTAAAAAATAGGTATAAATAGATTGTTAATGTTTCTTAACTTATCCACAGGTTATCTTAGGTTAATAGTGAGGTCTCTTGAGACAATACCTGAACTGCTGTAAGACAAAATATATAAGGACACAGCACTCAGCCAAACTGGAGAGAGTGTCTGTGATTGAACAGAAAGTAACCTTTGTGAACAGATTCACTGATTGTATACTTCATGACTAATGATAAGCTTAATGAAAAAAGTCATCCCTTCATTTGTAAAGATGACTAATGAAGGGAGTCCTGCCAGAATGAACAGGAAAATATTCCATTCTAGACCAGTACTAATGTATTAACGATCGCTATAGAATAGTTGGGAGGATATGAGAAATGAGATCCACTGATCAAAAGCCAAAATGTTCATTCTGATGAATGAAGGTATTATGGAATATTATTACCAGAAAATAATTTTTTTAAGTTACATTTATATGCCGCCCTTCTCCAAAAACTCAGGGCGGCTTACAATTTTTGGGATACAACCCAATGCGCTCAGCAATAGCCTTCATTCCATTGTATATGCCTGCTTATTACTAAACAGCATTTTTACAAAGTCAGCTTATTGCCCCCAACAATCTTGGGTCCTCAATTTACCTACCCCAAGAGGATGGAAGGCTGAGTCAACCTTGAGCCTGGTGGGATTCGAGCCTGCAATAATTGCAGGCAGCTGGAACTTAAGTGCTAGGCATTTAGCAGCCTGCACCACCAAGGCCTGTTCTGGAGAAAGAGGAAGGAACAAAAGAAGGAAGGAAGGAAGGAAGGAAGGAAGGAAGGAAGGAAGGAAGGAAGGAAGGAAGGAAGGAAGGAAGGAAGGAAGGAAGGAAGATGGGAAGGAAGTCACAACAAAAGTTATAACATTTTACTTCAAAAATTAGAAGTAAAATGGTAATAATGTCTAGATTTTGACATTTCATTAGCCAAATTCAGTACATTGTTGTGCTGAGTAGTCTAAGAGAACAAATGACTCACTAATTTAGCTCCTTGTTTCACTTTGTATTCAGATTTGTTTGATGTACCCTAGTTTCTAATATTTTCCCACTGGCTTACATCTTAATAGGGTAGAAAGCATGACTGGTGCCAACTTCTTTTGACACCTGAACCCAGGGTAATGGACACAGCTGTTGTAATAATTATTGAGTAGAAACAATTAGGCAGGAAATTCAGGATTATCTCCCTGAAAGTAAATATTATAAATTAATCTTAACTCTAACTGCAGTCCACGTAATAATGATTGGATCAGAGATAAACCAAATCTTTGGACTTTGGACATTAGGATTTAAACAGACCTTGGGCATAATAAGCTGGTGGGTTGTGGGAGACACATTTCATACCTGAAAAAGCAGATTGCAACATTAGATGTTGCATAAATGTCCACAAAATGATTAAGATGATAGCAACATTTGGAGCTTTTCAGCTTAGAAACCGACAAATGTAGGAAGGGGTCTAATAAAGAAACATACAATTATGCATTGCACTTTACTATGAAGATATGATCATGAATGGTGTAAGATCAAAAAGGGTTTTCAGCTGGAAAACTATGGAAGTTACATCTTGTAAGCTGCATTGATGACTAGTGTGAACTGCTTAAAAAAAGGATTAGAATAAGGTTACCAATGGCCACCAAACATAACAGATGGTTGTTGTTATGAGTATCAGAGATTGTATTAGTATCATATTCATAATACTAGGATGAAATGATTATGTGCTATCAAGTCACTGTCAACTTGTTAGCAATTATATCAGTAGATTTTCTTCAGAAAGCTTTGCTGCTTGAAACCTTCCAGGTTAACATCATCATCTTCAGAGAATCAGTTCCAATCCTGTACCCATAAGAGAAGCTAGAGGTCTATTTTACTTTGAATGCTACCTTAAAGTAAAATAAAGTTGTGCAAAATTTCACCACAGTGGTGGGAAAAAGCTGGGATTTGGCAGACTAGAAAGCAAGCAGTGATATTATCAACTGATCTATGGAGGACTTAAATTTCTTCTGCTGTATTTTATTTATTTATTTATTTATTTATTTATTTTTATTTATTTTATTTTGTCAAGCGATTATAAGATAACAGGTATAAGTATAAACATAGTTATGAATACATGAAATGGATACATATAAGAAAAATAAAAATAAAAATAAACAATAGGACAGAGACGGTAGGCACATTGGTGCGCTTATGCATGCCTCCTACAGACCTCTTAGGAAAGGGTGAGGTCAAAAGTAGACAGTCTAAGGTTAAAGTTTTTGGGGTTTGGGGAAGAAACCACAGAGTCAGGTAGAGCATTCCAGACATTGACCACTCTGTTGCTGAAGTCATATTTTCTGCAATCAAGTTTGGTGCGGTTTACCTTGAGTTTGTATCTATTGTGTGCTCTTGTATTGTTATGGTAGAAGCTGAACTATTCATTGACAGGTAGGACATTGCAATGTATGATTTTATATATTATACTTAGATCAGACCAAAGGCGGCATAGTTCTAGGTTTTATAGGTCTAGAATTTCAAGTCTGGTGGCAGAAGGTATTCTGCAACAAGTAGAGGAGTGGAGAACTTTTCTTGTGAAATATTTCTGGACTTTCTCAATTGTATTAATATCCGATATGTAATGTGAGTTCCAGACTGATGAGCTGTATTCAAGTATTGGTCTAGCAAATGTTTTGTATGCTCTAGTTAGTAGTGTGATATTACCAGAGAAAAAGCTATGTAGGATTAAGTTAACAACTCTTAATGTCTTTTTGGCTATGTAGTTACAGTGGGCTCTAGCACTTAGTTAATTTGAGATGAGTACTCCAAGATCCTTGACAGAGTTTGGATCATCAACAAGGTCTTGACTATTCAGCTTGTATTTTATTTTCTGATTTTTTTGCTAATATGTAAGACATATTGTAGCTGTGTCTGGTAATGCTGTCTGGTGCTCTTCCCAACTGTACTATAAAGTGTATGATCAGGATTATAAGCTGATTGACAGGTGGTTATGGTGAAAGCCCAGATGTTTTTTTTTTCACTCAAGCAGAAGCACCAAGGCACTCCTGGGTTGAAACAATTAACCAGTGACTTCACCATTGCCCTGGGGATGCCCAGTTGGGGGCTCCTTTCATGTCCCCGGCAGCAGCTGGAGTGAAGTACGAGAGTTCAACCATGCCCCATGGCAGCTCTTGGGTCTCAAAGGGCCTTGGTGGCTCAGGCTGTTAATTGCCTGCACTTAAGTTCCAGCTGCCTACAACTGCTGTAGGCTCGAATCCCACCAGGCTCAAAGTTGACTCAGCCTTCCATCCTCTCGGGGTAGGTAAATTGAGGACCCAAGATTGTTGGGGGCAATTAGCTGACCTTGTAAAAATGCCGCTTAGTAATAAGCAGGCATATACAATGGAATGAAGGCTATTGCTGAGCACACTGGGTTGTATCCCAAAATTGTAAGCGCCTGAGTCTTCGGAGAAGGGCGGCATATAAATGTAATTAAAAAAAAAAACAGAGGCTTGCTAACCTCCTGCCCAGCAATTGAACCACCATGCTCCTTGCCCAGGGTAATGAGCAATACTAAGAATAAAAAAATCCTATGCCCACAAAATGCAGCCATTTTTAAAATACTTTAAACTGTATAAACCTCAGCAACTGAGTAAATAAACATACACAACATTTTATTAGATTAAGCTGCCAAGAATTTTAACTACATCATATAGTCAAACCTGATTGATGAGACCTACCTATATGATGAAAACCAAGGCTGTGTGTTGTCTTTCATAAATAATACAGAAACTATTGCTGTCTGCAATAAAGAAACATGCTGCCAGTAAAGAATTAGGAAAGTTCCTAACAGATTAGACACTAATTGATCCTTAAATTATTCATACCATTCCTCTAGGTACTTACTATGTGCTGGTGCTGTTTTTTGTCCCTTTTCCTCTTTCTTTTGTTTCAAACCTCAAGTATAAATGTTTTCTTTAAAAATAAATGTTTGATCTATGGTGAAATCCTTTTGTTAGGTTATTCATGAGTAGTCTATATGTGGAGGAATTAAATAATAGTCATTAAGATGTACATTAAAAATTTGTATATGTGTAGCATGTGTAATGTTCCATGCATTTCCATCAGATCAGCAAGCATTTCTCTGTTAAGATGTCTTTTTGGCAATTAATGCAATCCTATACACATTTAGTTGGAATAAGCTTCATTGAATTCACTAGAGGTTGCTTCTAGATAGACATGTATAAGATCTTGTGTAAAATCAGATTTCAAGAACAATTTGCTGTAGTTTGTGTTTTATTCCCTAGAACAAGGGTCTTCAACCTTGGCAAGTTTAAGACTTGTGGACTTCAACTCCCAGAATTCCTGAGCTAACATGACTAGAGGAGGAATTCTGGGAGTTGAAGTCCATAAGTCTTAAAGCTGTCAAGTTTGAAGACCTCTGCCCTAGAAAGTTGAAGGACTGGAAGTTAATCAGGTTTGCTTTCATTAAGCTGTATTTTTTTAATATTCATACAGGCAAATATTTTGCACCATATCAAACATATAATAATGTCCTCCTTTCTGGAAGTGCCTGTGTGATAGATAAGATTTCTTCAATCAAAGAGCTGTGATAGCGACATTGCAGTAGTTTACAATCAAATTCCGGAACGTAAAACCATCTTACAAGACATCTTTGCCATCACATAATTATGCCTTCAAAACTGTGCATTTGTGTTTGAAGGTGTTTATCTTTCCTTTAAATTATGGATCAGCAACCAGATTTCTAGAATTAGCATGAACCTGATTTAAAACAAAACAAAACCCCACTATTTCTGTATTATTTTAAAAAATCCTGCCTCATTCTGGTGGTCAATTCCTTTGGGCATAAATAGAAGAAAGAGAAATGAGAGTACCAGGAGAAGGAGAGAAAGAACTTGAAAATGAATAAGTGGCCTCACTCATGTTTGCTTCTGGCTCCACATAACATTTGATGCAGCTAGATCTTTCTATAGATGGTCTCTGGGAAGATGAATTCCACAACAGAAAAACAGTTGCTTATCTGCATTTGAAACAAATGCACATATCTTTCTTTGATAACATCTTTGCTAAAAAAGACAATCTTGACCATCCTTTTTCCTATTAACTGTTAAAGTACTATAAATTAATGTTAGCAAAAATGGGTCAGAGGTCCTCCTTTGATAGGCTAATTTACTTTCATTGCTTTGCACACATAATGAAAAACAGTGGTATTTCTCTTTTTTGAGTAGTGTTGTTTTGATAGTTTATATTGTATTTGGACTTATTTTAATAACCTGAAAAAGTACACCCAGTGTCATGGTTGCTGGCTCAATGTGTTGTGTTCAGCTACTATGATTGAAGAGGCTCTAATGGAGCGTATGGGGTAAAATAAGACCATACATGCCAGCCCTGCTTCCAGCAGCCCACCCTCTCCTACTCACCATGATGAAATCTGCAGGGAAGTTTTATTCATATATAATAATGCAGGGATCCAGATTGCATAGAGGTTTTTTTGTTGTACTAAGGTAAATTTAGTAGGGTTTCCTACAGGTCTTTTAGCAAAACTATATGCATCCTCTTGGATTTTAACATTTAATACTAGTGTTTGTTTTATACTTTCTGTTTTTCCTGGACAAACTATGCCAAAGACAAAATTAATACTACCAACATAGCTTATAAGGAAAGCACAAACCAACTGATTATTAGCCATAATTCACATGAAGTATTTGTAAACTATGCTTGTGTTTCAGATTCAGGCTCAAACCTGCAACACTTAAATTATGGCTGATTTTTATACCAGTCTATATCATTCTCTGTCTTGCTTGATCCATTTTAACTAACTCTCATAGCTGCCTCTCTGTTTTCTAATTCTTTGGGATGAATAATGGGTTACTGAACATTAATCAGGTCCACCCCAATAGTCTATGATCTACTAAAAATGAACTCTTACTTGTTTGATACTATATAGTGTACTAATGATTTGGAAAGACTATGTTTATGTTGCAATCTGCCAAGACCGGATAAAGAACAAATTTTAAAAAAATCTTTGATATAGCAGAGTAGTTTTAGGAGTAACATCAATATAAATCTTATTCAGTTTCTTTGAAATGTAGGCCAGGTCTGCTGAGCATGAGGCTGATTTTGAGCTGAATTAGTTATTTTTCTACTATTTGTCCTGTTTATAAACCCTTTCTTATAGCTTCAATAGTTTCCAAAATATACTGTAGTAACAGCAGGTGTGACATGAGAATAATACAATAAAACATCTGTGAAAAATGTAATATCATCAAATAGCAAAGAATGGCGGTCAATGGCATAGTCCTAATCTAATGGTCAATGCCAAACATTTCTTTCTGCAAAAATAAACATCAATTGGTCCCCTGAATAATGAGTCCCTTTTGAATCCAACTTTCAATAGTCAAGAGGGTGTGTCATATTTTAATGTTGAATTTAAGGGTTACTGTGATGCTACAGTACTACACTCATTTCCTTTACTTCTTCTATCATATTTTCTCTTTATATTTGTAATTTTGTATGCTGATATGAAAAGGCTGGTCATAGACAGACAGACAGAAAATTTCAAGGCTATCTCCATTTTTATTATTAGTTTATTGAGAAAAATATAAAATAGTCCATTGAAAAATTATTTAAAGCCAGTGCTTTGAATTGGGTAAGACAATCTGTTGGTAACCTGGGCAGTATTTATAAAATTATCATTGTTCTGCACAAACACTCTGATTGCCATATTTTCTACCAACTACAGTTTCTGGATCACCTTCAAAGACAACTCCATGTGGAGCACATTGCAATCATCTTGAGATGATTGTCTGATCACCTTAGATTTTTCCTACAAAAATCTAAGGTGATCAGGCATAAATGACTGCTGCCAGGACTTCTCAGTCCAAAAAGGCACGAATGGCCCACTAACCTAACTGGACAAAACCTGTCCCCTCTATCTACAAGGAGCCATGATTCCAAGGAAATCCAAGTTGTGAACCTGTTGTTGAGGGAGAATACTTCCATCTAGAACTATCAACAGAATTAACCCACAACCAAGATATTTCCAAGCAAATAACATATGGCTGGGATTCAGTTTAAGCCTGTTTCATTCCATTAAAATCCTCATGACCTCCTGATGCCAAGTAACAACTTCCATAGCACCTCCATCATGGACCTGTCCTAGGAAGGTAATCTATCTATCTATCTATCTATCTATCTATCTATCTATCTATCTATCTATCTATCTATAAGCGAAATACCACTTGCACATCATCACAAAATTTCCAGAACCGTAAAGCCTACAAACTTGAAATTTGGCACCGTATGTTCTTCTTGGTGTCAAGGCCAAAATTGACATATGTGTAGCCATTTTATTTATCCCTATATCCCAATTATATATTCCTTTTCTTTCTTTCTCTTTTTGGTAATGGGCAGAGGGTTTTGGGCTCTCCACATTCCTAAGGTGGGAGGAGTGGTTAGAGGATTGTTTTGGCTAGGTGACTTTCCTTCCCGTGGGAACAAAAGTTGTCCCTGCTGAGACCTGGAAGTGGAGATTAATGACACCAGGCAACATTGATTTACTACTATTGGAGAATGTGACTTTATTTATTTATTTATTTGATTAGTCAATTGCTTACAAGATAATAGATATAACTATAAACATAGTTATAAATACATGGATACATATAAGAAAATAAAAAAACAATAGGACAGGGAAGGTAGGCATGTTGGTGCGCTTATGCATGCCCCCTTTAGACCTCTTAGGAAAGGGGTGAGGTCAATAGTAGACAGTCTAAGGTTAAAGTTTTTGGGGTTTGGGGAGACTTTTGGAGGCTGTTTCTACTTTCCAATATTATGTGGTATAATTCCAGTTTGTGTCAGATCCAGAATTACAACAGACTTTGCCAATTTGATGCTTACCTAAATAAATGAAATTTGTTTTGGAAGATGGACTTTGCTCATTTCTTTTTAAATGGATTTCATCACTTGGAAACCTGACACTTGGCTTCTAGGTGCTCACTAAGAAAGGATTTTTTGAAATTACCATCAAAGCATTAGCATTTTGTATATTATTATTAACACGCTCTGATACTAAGAAGTTCTACTCCCCCTCCCCACCTGAAAAGAAATCTGTTACAAATGCAAAACACAAACAGAGGAGTTTCAGTTTCAGTTTCACAGCACCAAGAAGCTTTAGTACAGAACAGTTAAGCTAAGCCACGCCCAGGCTCCTTGCTGTCTCCTTCTTGCTCACATAGCAAATACTGTTTAAGTTTCCATGTTTCAGTTTCCAAACAGCCCTCAACTCTCTCACACACTGACAGGATACTAGCCAGATGAATAGCTATGGATGCTGGTAGGCAGAAGCAGAATTTTTCCCCCTTATTTTTGTCCCCAAAATGTAAGCCCGACCACATAGTTTCGTAGCGAAGCACAGGTATCGAGCTAGTGTATAATAAAATATGACCAGTATCATAATCAAGAAATATGTTTCTAACTCTTTCTTTAGCTGTTTCTCAATCTTCTAATGCACTTTTCTACTCTGTCCCATGGTACAGGTAGTCCTCAACTTATGACACAACTGAGCCCAAAATTTATGTTGCTATGTGAGAAATTTGTTAAGTGAGTTTTGCCCCATTTTACAGCTTTTCTGGCCACATTTGTTAAGTGAATCACCATTAATAAACTGGTTGCCCCATTGACTCTGCTTGTCAGAAGGTTGCAAAAGGTGATCACATGGCAGCCATCATACCTTTGTCAAACATTTGAATGTAAATCATGTGGCCATGGGGATGCTACAACGGTCATAAATAACGGCTCACCAACGTCCTGTGCGCTCTCACAGACAAGGCCTCCTTGGGGTACCATCGGCCAGACAGTGTCGGCTGGCGACCCCCAGGGGTAGGGCCTTCTCTGTGGGAGCACCCACCCTATGGAACCAGCTGCCCCTGGAGCTTCGGGTGGCTCCTGACCTCCAGTCCTTCCTGCGGGGCCTGAAAACATGGTTGTTCCAACTCACCGACATGGACTGAGGAGGGGGATGGGGTTTTAATGAATAGTGCTATTTTAATTCGGATTATTGGGTTTCATGTTTAATCTCTTTTTAAATTGTATAGTATTTATATTGTTTTTATGATTGTGCGCCGCCCCAAGTCCATTGGGAGATGGGGTGGCATAGAAATCCAATAAATTAATGAATGAAAATGAATGAATAAATCTGAAAAATGGTCATAAGTCTCTTTTTTTCAGTGCTGTTGTAACTTCGAATGGTCACTAAGTGAACTGTTGTAAGTTGAGGACTACCTGTATACCATAATGAAGGTGAAAAATTTTCCTTGCCAAGAGCCTAAATAAATTTCTTTCACTTCCCTTTTGAAATTACATTAAGTCTGTGTGAAAACATGCAAGGGATGGTTAGATTTTAGAGCTGCATGTTGCTTGCTTCTGCTGCAAATGAGCCCAGCAATCCATTTTTCTTAAAAATTAAATGTTTGCCTTCCTTTCCATATTCATTTTAAATAGTTAAATTGGATATAATAATATTATCCTAAATATTTCTATTTACTATTTTTCATCTTTATGTAAGTTTATGGCTGAGCAACCTGTAGTGTGTTGGCTGTGTTGAAGTTTCAACCTTATTTGTTTCTATGCTCCCCGCAAACTTTTTGGAAAGGGCATATAATGGAAAAGTTAGGACACTAGTCAGAACAGGCTGCACAGCCATGATACAAATGATCAGTTTGATCATTGGAATTAATTATGGATCTTTTCTCAACAATTGATGGATTCTGTCTGAAAGGTCAAAATGCAGTTCAATCATTTATGGCCCACAATTCTACTTGTTATGATGCGGCAATCTGGGTTTACATTAAAAAGGAGACTAAGATCATGCCATCTTCTTCAGTTAGTCATTGTCATTTATTTTCTCAGCACTTGAAAGCATCTGTAAATTTTGTAGATGGGTCGAATGATGTTACCATCTGCTGGGAAGCTTCAATTACAGTCCATTCCTTAGCAAACAGGTGTATATGTAAAAGTACATATTTTTCTAATTAGCAATCCTTTGGCAAGAAAACTAGAATTAGAACAGGCAAGGAGATTAAATTTTGCTTGTACTTTTTGAAATTATTTTCAAATTACAGACTGATGGCTTGCAGATAGAACATTAAAAAGCAATATTGGGTTTCTTAATTTGTACAGATTTTATAATAGATAGATAATCCATATTTGGATACAGCCATTTGTTAGCATTCCTTTACTGGCCAAGATTCTATTGTAAGATCACATTTGCCAATTTTCATCTTAAAATATATTGCCTCTCCATGCCCAGGACCATGGGAAAAAGGTAAAATTTGCCAAATCAAGAGAAGTGCCAAGAAAAGAATATTGGGAAATATGGGCATTGTTTAACTAAACTGAATCTTTTCACTCAAGACCAGAACTGTATTTTTGGAATGGGGAATGAATTCATCCCAAAGCAAATTATTTGTGGACTTTTCCATATGTTCAATTTTAAAATAACACAAGCTGTTCATTTGTATCAAACTTTCATCTAAGAGGGAGTCTATCTTTTTTTGCTGCACAATATTCTTAGTAAGTATTTGAGTTTCAAGGCCAATGGAATAGTCCAAGATAAATACAAACTTAAGAAAGCCTGTCGAGCAGTGAAATTCCAGGCTCATGCGAAAAATGCTGGCTTCCTTTATCCTTGTTGTGGTATTGCAAATGTCAAAGAATATGGGAAGATACTATATTGTAACCTTCTTGTCTTTGATACTGATGAGTTAATCATGATTTAGGTTTAGGTTTATTTGTACTTATAAGCCACCCTCTCTCCCGAAGGACTCAGGGAGGTGTACATAAAAACAAAGAATACAAAAGTTAAAAACAAATTTAAAAAATATTAAATCAATGCCAAATAACCTTTCAAATTAAAACCCCGATCCCCTGTCAGTCCAGGCCGAATTGTAAGAATAACCATGTTTTGAGGTCGCGGCGGAAGGAGGGGAGATCAGGGATTTCGCTAACAAATGCTCCTTGTATGCATCCTGAGTTCTTACATATTTGTCGTGTACTTGTATACTGTTCTTTTTAAGGAGCTCAAACTTTTTTACACTCAGGAGTTAAATCACTCTGATTTAGCACTAAAGTAGATATCACTTCTTTAATAAAACGAAACAAAAATAGGACTGAAGAGACTGGAGAATTGAAGGTTTTAGTTTTAGCTTTAAAAATATCATTAATAACTTAGGGTAGAATTCTGCAGAAAATTTACATTTATAAGGGGTCCTTGGTGTTCTCTGAGCTTGGCTGTTTTCTTGCAGATGTTTTGTTATCCAAACTAGGCAACATCATAAGTGCAGTTTATTACCTAGTTTGGATAATGAAACATTTGCAAGATGCAAGTTCAGAGATCACCAAGGAGCCCGCATTTCAACCCTGAGATAGAAACATTCTCGTTTATTGTTTTATCCTGTCAAGTACAGTAATAGTTGTTAGGAATAATGTACGAAATAAGCAAGTAGAAGGTCTATGTTGACTCATAGCAAAGAAATATTGAATCAAGTATTGTGTTTTCTATAAGGATCAACTGGATCTCTATAGAAGTCCTTCAAATCATGACAGTTCTTTCCCATTCTGGTTTCCTGCTGCTGAACATAGTATACAAAGTTTATAAAAAATGGCAGCCTTACTGTGAATTATAATCTATCTTTAGTGAATTGGTTAAAAGCTAGATTCAAAACAATGGGAAATTATTTCAGATATCAGATACCTATATGATTTTTTACAAAAACAACTCATAAATATAAGGCATCAGAAATGTATCAATAAATCTCTCACATGTAGAAACATTATTGTTACAATATGTTTTTTTTAGCCCAAGATCTGAATTTATAATGTAGTGACTCCAAGATCTGATGAAACAGAATATGCAATGTTATGCTTTTTCTAACACAAAATATTGGATGCATGTAAATGAAAGCCTTTCAAAAGGTTTGCTGCACATTGGAAAATGGGCCATTTTTAAAAAAGAAATAAACAGCATTTCTTCATGTAGGCACATCTTGTCTTCCTTGTGTTTCTGTTCCTCCTCCTTATTCCAAAAATATCCTTCAAACGAATTGTAGCTTTCAAATTGTGTATTTTCTTAAGAATGTAGAATAGGATGTACACTTTTGTATAAGCCACTACTGTGTATGAATGTCCAGCCTTGGAATTTAGTTTCTTTTCACAGATGCACATAACAATATGCATTGCTTAGTACGTATGAAATATTGCTGATTAAGTTTTGAAAGACATAAGAAATACATTCCCTTTCTGTTGCTACCATTGCCTTACATTAAACCTAAGAGATTACAGCAATGTGCAATTTAAAGCATTTTATTTCACTTAAAGGAAAAGAATAAAAGCTCTATATTCATTGTGTTGTATTTCGTAAATATAATTAATCTTATTACAGGACTAAGTAGGAGAGAGGTTCTGTCAAGATTAACAGCTCCAATGTTTTTCCAAAATAGAATTAGTGAAGCTAAAGCAAAACTAAGCTGAAAGTGTGAAAAACCTTTTAGATGTTATATGTTACATGAAACTGAATTCTATTTAATTCAAACTAATCATTGTATAAAAGCTTGCCTTGGTAAAAAGCTTTTTACATTAGTGTAATCAGAACTTAAACCATAGTACATAAGTCTAAATTCATGGACTTCACTTGAAGTCCTAACTATGGTAGTCAATCAGGAAACTAATTAGGAAGTCCTGCCATTCCTTTGCATTGGTTATTCAAAAAATAGTCCGTATTTGGAATGCTCAGTCTTCAACTGTCTTACTCAAGTTCTAGACCATGGAAAGACTGCAAGGAGAATAGCAAATCCAACCAAAACTGATGAATAAATGGATGAATGGATCCTATTGTGAACAACTGGCAAATATTTCAGATAACAATTGTGCTAATGTGGGGATTTTGTAAAAAAACAACACTTTAAAAATAAAATTGATGTCCAAAGATGTGCGTGTGTGGTGTGTGTATGTGTATGAGTGAAAGAGGGGGAGAATACTTTTTACTACCTGAAGCACAACATTTTTCAATTACAGTCCTTCCTGTATTACCAACTACTAAATAATGGCTGAGCCAAAATGCCTATTCTAACTTCAGCATTCTATTTCCAGGCAGAGAAATATTAGAAACAAATATAGCATCATGTGGGGGTTATTTAAGAGGTAGGGTTAGTGACCTCTCAGAGACTGATAGCTAAGCTCTCATTTTGATTTCCCAGAAGCTCCCACAGAACTCAGAATTGGAAATAAAAGTTATGGCTGCTAGAGAAATAGCCAGTAAGACAAATGCTACTTTTGCAACCACAAACAGATATCAATAAATAAGCATTATGCTATTCCAGAAAGCTGTGGTTTTGTTTGAAACAGCCAGTCCTTTGTTTAAATGAGTTGCTGTTGGACCATGCTTTGGTAGCATGTTCTTACATTGGAACCTTCTCAGGAATCTCATTTTCTGGGATAAGGGAAATAAATGGGGTGTGTATGTGAAACTGGGGGGTGTTAAATTCCTCAGCCTCCCCTCCTTTGATATTAATGGAAAAGTATAGGTTTAACATAGCTCAACAGTGGTCTCCTGACACTTTAGGACATCAGGAATTCTCAAGGTGGACATATTCTACTTCAAAGGTTGGTAGTGATTGATTGATTGACTGCTTATTTGTCATAAAATCTTTCCTAGCAACCACATAGATCAATTTTAGTCCCTTAGTACCTTCACTGAAATATAAGGAATCCTGGAACCTTTGGGATGCTTTTCCGGTGTTAGATGTCACATCAAGGTTAATAATTCTCTATTTTCCAGGAACTTAGAACAATTTTCAATAGGTAGTTTGCAACAGATGCTTCACAGACTTATATGGTTTCAGGAAGTTGATTTACTGAAGATATGAAAGAACTAATATATGTGAAGATCTGTCTACTGCAGAACACAGAAGTCAATCCATATCTATACATGTGTAATACATATCCTTATTAAGGGCTAAATGAACAGATGAAGTCACACATTGGATCTGGTTTTTCAGGGTAGTGCACTGTTATTTGGGTTGGGGGATATTAATATATGTCCTTTACAATAACAATATGGTAGAAAATTTAGTTGTATGCATTACATTTCAGACAGAAACTTTTTTGCATAACAAAGAGTTATATTTTGCTGTTATTAGTTAGTGCCATATTTGGCTTGGAATGTAAAATTTAAATAACTTTATGTTTATCGATACTGACATTTTAGAAATCACGTTTGATATTGATATGTCTTTTTTAAAATCTCTAAACAGAGGTGGTATTCATCAGGTTCTAACCAGTTCTGGAGAACTGGTAGCAGAAATTTTGAGTAGTTTGGAGAACTGGCAAATACCACCTCTGACTGGCCCCACCCCATCTATTCTCTGCCTCCTGAGTCTCAGCTGATCGGCTGGGTTTTCTTTTGTTGCCCTGCACAGGGGAACGGAGCTGGCAAGCAGGTTAGTGGGGTGGGGAGGGAATGGGATTTTGCAGTAACCTTCCCCCAGGAGCAGGGAGGGAATGGGGATTTTGCAGTATTCTTCCCCTACCATGCCCACGAAGCCAAGCCAAGCCCACAAAGCCATGCCCACGAAGCCATGTCCACAGAACTGGTAGTAAATTTTTTTGAATCCCATCAGTGTATCTAAAGTTAAGTTATCTAAATTTTAGAATGTTAACATGAAACCACACAAGAGCACTGTTGATATAAGACAACGGGAAAAATCAACAGAGCCTTTATTTGGGCTTCAGTTTGCTGAGATATAAAGGGAAGGAGGAAAAAGCTGAAGTATAGGAAAAAGCAAGTGTGGGTAGTGCAGTGTTAGAAAACATAAGATTGAGAATGTGGCATTACAATGCACAACAAAAAGGGGATAGAATTTGCATTGCAGTAATACATTTGCCATCTTGACTATTTTGAAATACATATCCTGTGGAAGCCACAAGGCATTCCATAGGCGACATAAACCAGCCTTACTCATGTTTAAGAACTGCTAATGATTTAAGTAAGAAACAAAAGAATTTTGTCACTGTCACTGATTGTTTTACTGAAAATTTTGACATACCAATTCTTATGCAAAGCATTTTAAGGCAGGAGATTAACACACATCCTATGTAATATAAAGTGGAATATAACAAAATAAACAACAAAAGAAAACAAACAGAACCAACTCTATCAGTAGAATTCAGGAGACACTTTTGTTTTTATAACAAAAGCCTCAGCCGCTAAAATAAAGATTTTCTTAAAATCATATTCCTTTATGAAGATTATCTGGACATCTTCATGCAGCTTTCTTGACCCAATATGGAAGTAATTTGCCACTGCCTTTGGGATTTCTTCAACTTTCCAAAGTTACTTATAGCTTTAGAGTTTCCTGCTGCTTTTCATTCAAAGCAGTAACCAGATCTGACTTTGCTTAGTTTTTTCAACATCATCCAAGGTTAACTATATAATATAATGGTTATTTTAAAAAGACCAAATAATTTACCTCCAAATTTGGGGTGCCTCTCTTGAATTTTAGGCTGACAGATAGACATTATAATAATTGATTATATTTAATTATCATTTTCACATTTTTGAATTCCAGCAATACACAGGTTTTTATTCAGAGATCTGGAAATTAAAAAAGAAATAAACACACACACTTATTAGAGACCAAATTCCAGTGAATGACATATCTACATGACATATGCACACAACATATTGTAGATATGAAGAAGGTAGTGCTTAAAGAAGTTGTGGTCTGTCCTCTATTTTTAGACAAGAAGGCTTTTCGTTTTGAAGCTTCAGGGCTCCATACTTCTGTTCTATTCTATTCTATTCTATTCTATTCTATTCCATTCTATTCTATTCTATTCTAGAAAAGTCTAGAAGTGTAGAGTCCATTCTGAGCTAACTGCTTTTTTCAGTCTTGTTTACTGAATAAAGGAGATATGGCGGTGATGGGGGAAATCTTCATATAGTTGCAAAGGTTTTGTTATCTGTGAAAGTAACAGACGTTCAGTTCCCACTCCAAGGTATGTGCCATCTGATCAATGTCACATCTTGTAGTCTCCTGACTATAGAAGCAGGGCCATGAAGTCATGGTGACAAATTTTAATTTAAAAAAAACAGTGCTGGCCTTTAAGCTAGGAGCTTCTGTACAGAATCTAGCACTGGGTACTATAGAAATTGGCCATCCATGGGTTATCTCTGCTGTCTTTATTAAGGAGCTTTTGGATATAATTTTATTTAGGATGTGTGCTTTTTATGTAATGTTTAGTGATCTAATGACTGCCCTGACACTTGGCAAAATAACTCTTAAGATGAACCTTGAAAATAAGTGACAATAGTTGTCATGGATGAGAGAATAAAGGAGATTAAACTGACAGATGGAAAACTTGTAATGTTACTTTAACATTATAAGAATAGTTTACTTGGTTTTCATCAAAACAGGTGGCCTTAATATATATTAAGAAAACAGTGGTTCCATTTAACTGAAAAAGTGAACGTACATTTCTTTTTTGTTGCTTTTTGTTTTAAATTTTATCTTAAGAAATCTGTTACTCAGCTTCAAATCAGCATCCAATGGCTGGTCTCACTGCATTTGATATTGCATATTGTTAGAAATCAGGTTGTGCTAAGCTGGTATGTTTAACTATGGGAAATATAAAAATTTCTTTAAAAATAACTTTCTCATGATATGCAAATCAGAATTCACTTCCACTCCCACTGCTTTTTTTGTTCACCTATGGTCAATCTGTTACTCTATTCAGGTAAGGAAATATCTCTAAAAGGATGATCCAGTGGGGCACAGGTTGCCTATTTGACCCCCAAACTCCATTTCACCCCTTCGAATGCCAATTAATATCATATTCTTTACAAGTGCATGTTCCCCTGTATCATAGGACTCTACCAATGCCTGACATGAGGCTGAAATTTCATATGAAGGGAACCAGAATTATCACAAAAAATACTTCCGTACTTTAAGCCAACAATTAATGATACATTTTCATTTTCTCTGAATTGACAGATAATATATCATATCCTGAGACAATAAGAACTCTTTTCAGTTCAGAGAAGAGCTTAGCCATGAAAGTAAGAAACTGAGGACCAGAATCACTTTGCTTGAAATGAAAAATGATCCTCCAAAGTCACACATGGACAGAGATAATCATGTCTGTAGGAGTGAATATTAATGCCCCAGTTATATGAAGGAGTCCTTATCTTTTAGAAAACATCTTGAATCATAAGAAATTGAATAGGGAGGAAAAAAAGCAATAGGAGTACATGCTAATTTTTTTTTAAGTCACCAGGTTAAGAACATTCTTCTAAAGAGTGGTCAGAGACTCAGTGTAGAAGATCATTACAAACAATAGGTTGGAAAAGTATTTATTTTGTCTGTATTTGTATTGCATGCTACCTATACACATGTGTATGTACATAGCATAAAATTCTGTCATAAAAATACTCCCCTGACGGATTGCTTCATTACTTCAGAAAGTCTGGAGTCATTCTGAGTTGAAATTTAATGAAGCATGTACTAATTAATGTGATGTTCTGGTATATCTATCTTCCTTCTCTTTCAAACTTTGCAACTAACAGACTTCTGTGACCAATGAGTATGTTCCATCAGCCCCACTACATAGACCAGACCAGGAAATAAGTACCACAGGAAGATTAAAACTACTTAAAATGATTATAAGAACAGAAATTATGTTGCTTATGCAAAGCTTGATTATGCTGTGCCTTCCCACCATTCCCAGGTCCCCATGCCTGATTAACTTCTGAATGTTATCTTGTTTCTCAGGGCTTAAAACCCTTTTGCCAAAGTAATTGTTCTTGCATATTTGAGAATACAGTAGAAAGATAAAGGTTTCCCTCTCAGTTGTATCTGACTCTAGGGCATGGTGCTTATCTCTGTTTCTTGGCTGAGGGAGCCCAGGTTGTCCAAAGACAATTTCTGTGGTCATGCGGCCAGCATGTCAATACACCAAAGGCCAAAGTGGTACCTATTACTCTACTTACATTTGCATTATTTCAAACTGTGAAGTGGGCAGGAGCTGAAACAAGTAGTGGGAGCAGCTCATCCCATTGCACAGAGCTCAAATCTCAAACCTGCCCTGTCAGCTCTCTACCTGACAAACTCAGTGTCTTCACCTGCTGAGTCATCGTGCCCCTGAATATAGTATATCCAATTGCAATCCCAGCCTTGGTGCAAGGCTTACCTTGCCACTACATTAGAGAAATAAACAAAGGCAAAATCCAGGAAGAGAAATAAAAGATAAGGCAATCTATCAAAGATGTGAGAGCAGCCGTCTTGGGCATTCAAAACACGCATCAGTTTTGGACTTCCGGGTTGAACCTTCTCGCTAACGGGCGGCGGTTTGCGATCGTCCGCGACCGCAGCCCGGCTCTTTCGTTGGAGAGCCCCGATCCTTATGGTTCGGGGCTGAAGCTGCCTCGGAGGGGCGGCAGAGAAAGGGAAAGCTGCCAGCCAGAGTGAGGGGAGCCACATCTCCCCCCTTTGAGTCTGGTCTTTTCCCTCCGAAGATGACAAGAAGCGGTGGTCAATATGGCCACCTCGAAGAGAAGGTCTCAACTGGACTAAGATCGGTGCAGGAGGAAAGAAAAAAGTTGACAGCAGAAGAATCGGGAGTATTGGATGGTAAAATCAACAAAGGTACCCTGGGACTAAGATAAAAATGAGGTTTTTTTAAAAAGAAAAAAGAAAAAGAAGCGGCGTAAGTACCAAGTGAAGGAAAAAATAATAAGTAAAATATTCTTGACAGCTATAAGGGGCTTCGAACCGGGAAAGGAAAAGCCGGCACAAGAACTTAAGTTTGAGGCTCGAAAACCCTGAATATTAAAATAAAAGGAAAGGGTGAAGATTTTGTGTGACAGAAAGTGCCACTTTGTGGATTAAAATTGGAATTTAAAGAAGAAGGAAAATATCTTGTTCTTTTGTGAATCGGAGTTGTTACAATTTTAAATAGATACTGAAACAAAAAGGCAAGAACCATAGAAGCTAAAAGTTTGAATTAAAATAAAAGACAGACTGCTGGACTAGTTGGTGATATTGATACAGACTCTGGGCTTGGGTTAAGATTTTAGAAAATTTAAAGAAGAAGAAATAAGGAAAATAAAAACTTTTGTGGCCATCCAAGGAACTAAAAATGGAATCTAAAAGCATGAAAGAACAGCTACAGGAAGTGACTGAACTAATTTGGCTCGTTGTAGAAGATATGGAAATGGCAAACAAAGAGCAAGAAGAAGGAATCCTGGAAAGGGAGGAGCCAGCACAAGGAAAAGCCATTTTAAAGAGACAATTAATACAAAGATCACTACAAATAAAAGGGAAAGGAAGGTTGGTTAAAAAAATGAAACCTAAGAAAGTAATTAAAAAGGGGAACATTTATGAAATTAGGCAAGGTAGTAAGGCCCAGAAGAAAAGGGAGCAGAAAGGTAAAGAGAGAGAGAGGGATTCAAATTGGATGGAGAAGGGATATAGTAGGATAAAGGGGAGGAGAGGGAACAAGAAACAAGAGCAGAAGATAGAGAAATATGGTAACTATATAATGAAGAAAGAAATTCATTTACATAGAGATAATGGCTAATGTATTAAGAAGGGGGGTTCTGCATGGAGAAGAGGGGTAATAAGAATATATTGTAATTATAAAAATATAAAACAATAGAGGGGGGTACTGACAATTTTTATTAGATGAAGGTACACTTTTACTTTTTACTTACAAAAGAAAGGCAAATGTTGATTAGATAAATTGAATTAACTGAAATGATCTTTGAAGATGTTTAAAAATGAGATTTGTCAGTAACCAAGGTTAGTTATTTTTTACTATTATTTTGAAATTATAAATAAACTTTAAATTGGCGGGATATGTGTTGCAGAACCTGATTGAAAAGATATATAATTTTTTTTCTTTTCTTCTTTTCTTTTCTTCTATCTTTTGCTTCAAAGGGAATGATTATTATTATGTTACTATGTTAACCACTGAGGTGACACTTTCAAAGTACTAAAGAGGGGGTAAGTCTAGGTTTTCTTTTTATTCTTTTTTGTGTTAAAGCTTGTGTTGATTTAGAACTATGGAAAGAATATGTGATGAAAGGGCAAATCTGACGGATAGAAGAAATATGTAAATGATAAAAGAGTATTAACAATGTGAAGATAGTTTAAGGATAGATATGGACAAACTATTTTTTATATGATGGGCAAATACATTGCTATTTTTAAAAGAAATATAAATGCTTAAGAATTATTTATAATAATTTGAAATGAAATGGGGGGTTATACAGACTGAGATTAAGATTCGAGATGAGGATTAATTTGTTTGGCCCTTTGTTTGCAAAAAAATGGAACGGAAGTAAAAATGGGATAAAATAGGAAGTTAAATGTTAAAAATGAATATAGAACTATTGTCATATTTGCATGTAAAAGTGATGACCCAGAAATATGCTGTCTATTGAAAAGAGCCTTATTTGAATTGTTAAAAATTGAATAAAACTTGTTTAAAAAAAACACGCATCAGTTTTGATGAATAAAATAGTGTGACAATCTGCCTTCATAAATGCTTTATCTGTATTCTTTTCTGGGTGGCTTTCATACATACAGTTCCCAATGGTCACCGATGAACTCCTCAATTTTAAACTTATTTGGATCTTCCTTCTCCTTGCATGCATACTAGTAAAGCAGATGGTACAAGGCTCACTTCAACCATCTCATGCTGTTTTTCTGGAAGGATCACTGGCCTGGCTTTCTCTTCCTAAGCCTATTATCTTGATGCCCTCATTATAGACAACATTACTTACCCAGAGCTAATCTGTTTACTGTTGCATGGTAGGATGTAGATAGCCTTTGTTGTGAGTTTTCTAAACAGAAAGTATTCCTTTTTCAATGTTTTTTGTTTTTGTTATCGCAAGGCCATTAATTTGCCTGGTTGAGAATTCTGACATGTTTAAGCTGAGACTCTTGCATTTTCTAACAAAGGAAGAGCTGATGTGAAACCCCCAAGGTGATATTTTTAGCTGTATACTCCAATTTCTCATTATACGTTATCTCCGGTGGACAAGAAAAGTGATTATTTTAAACTGTTTCTTGCCCCATGCTGGCAGCTTTTATAGCATTGTTGTATTACAGTTACACCAATGGAAGCTGTTATAAATAAGATTCTTCCATAAATCTAAAGATTAGTATTCTAATGATCATAATGGGAAGAAAGCAAGGAGAAATTATTGGAAAATAGGAAAAGCTATGTAACATCCTGCACATTTGTAACATCTACAACTCAACAGCATGCACATAAGGAGTAAAATCAATTGGCACATGTAAAAAATGGTATGGGGCTTCAGTCCTGCAGCAATACCTGCTATCTCAACATTTTTGATCTCTCCCCCAACTGTTGATGTTACTAACATTATTGACATTTTTAATATCAATATTATACTTGGTCAAACAGTCAGCCAGAGGTTTAGGCTGGATTTGGCATTGTTATCAACCTATTGAGTCCTTCCCAAGGACCTGGGAGGAGATGTTATTTGATGGTGTTTAAGGTTTCACTGCAAGACATAAGCTGTTCCAAGTAAAGCTGCCTTTTGCAATTTTTCTTTATGGTGATTTTGTCAAAATGCCAACTGCGTTCAACTGGCTCTCCAGTTGTTTTGGCACCTATCACTATTGGTACTACCTTTGCTTTCTTTTGCCATAATCATTCTGCTTCTATTTGCAGGCCTTTATATTTTGCAATCTTCTCCAGTTCTCTGTTTTACATTCTGCTGTCTCCAAGTATTGCCACATCCACTATACAGACTTTTTTTTTTGCCTTTCTTATTGATAATTGTTAAATCTGACATGTTACTGTATCTGGCATGCTGTTATCTATTTGAATTTTAAAGTTCCAGAGCACCATAGTGTCTTCATTTTCTATTACTTTATCTGTTTTGTGGTCCCACCAGTTCTTGCTTGGAGAAATATGGTATTTCTTGCAGATATTTCAATGCATTATTATTGCTGCTTTGTCATGCCACTGTTTGAAATCAGTCTGTGCACTCTTCCTGCAGCAGCTAACTAGGTAGTCCACTGTTTTTTCAGCTTCTTTGCAGAAGCACAATTTGCTTTCTGTTGCTGTCTTCTCAATTATTATTGTTATCGATATTATGACATTGTCCTAGATGGGAGAAAAGTAGCTCAAGTTGCTTAAATCAATGCAAAAACACAAACTCTCATGTCTTACAAACATACATACACAAGACAAAGATTCAAATTACCACAATAACTAACCAAAGCCCATCACTGATCTACAATATATAAAATACAATTTAAGAAGCTTAAAAAAATTAGTTCATGTTTCAGTTGTGTTTGAATGGCCAATCTTCCAAAGATTAATTTCAGGTGCTTTTTTTTGCCTCTGCTACCAAGTTTTATAAGATACAGGATTTTCTCCATCTGTGGAACTCAGATAGTCCAACCTTTCTGTCTCAGAAAGGGCCCTCAGAAATACATGCAGTAATGGAAATGAGATTTAAAAAAAAAACCTTATTTGCCATGTGACTTCCCTAAAAAGAGCTGAAATTCTACAAATTAGAAATTGCTTCACAGCTTGAAATTCCAGGCAATAGAGCCATATAGGAAAGATATAAAAATGTCTATAAAGGCACTTTTAGGAGCTGCACTGAAGCTGAACCAATAGCAATTACTATTTCAGTAATATATGGGTTTAAATCATTTTTTTCTAAACTTCTTCAGTTATTAATTTTCTCAGTTCATAATGTTATGTTTGGAATCAACATATTTATTGCTTAGGGTTTTTTTTTCATCTCAGTGCAACTGTGTTAATACACATACACACAAACACACATGTAAGCATGTATCTTTAGGGAGAGTTACAGTTTATCTTAACAAATGTGGGCTGGCCACCCAAATTTATCTGTAACACATAATTCAATGTACATATGTTAAATGCAACACATACATTGTTGAGAATTACAATGTTTACTTTATGTATTTATATCATTACAATGATTTGGAGACTGTATAGCATATGTGCATAATGTTGTCAGGAGTTGAGATAAATTAGATGATATTATCCAACAGAAGGAGAGAAATTTCACTAGAATGTAGGGTGGCTGAGTCAGAAACTGCTCTACCATTAGACCCAAATGAACCTAAACAAGGAACATTAATGGCCATCTTCTCCTAAGTTTAGTTCAGAAATGTCTTACTGTATCATGCTTCATCAATGGTGCACTGAGTTCCAAAGAGAGTAAATACAAAATGGACAAGAAAAGTTGATCTTGGGTAAGAAGATTGGTTCTTTAAAGCTTCATACTCTTCAGAGAAAAAAGTAGAATTTGGAGCAGCATATTTAAGTACTGTAAATCCAATTATGCTGTAAAGGTTTCCTTTATTCACTTTAATACTTTTATAATTTTATGGTGCAGCAACCATAGTCAGCTAGTCTCATGGTTACCTGCGAGATGCAGATCTTTTCCTCACAGCATGCTTACCTCGGTCAATGAGAAAATTACAACAACAAAAAAGCACTCTTTTATGATCCAGCAAAGTCATCTCTAATGGATTAAAATTAATCCCCAATAAATTTAGTCTCACATAGAATTAAACTTGATTCCTCAACTAGACAACAATCTGTCAATTAACCAATTTTTGTCTATCTTGTTCAGGAAAGAATTGGAGCGAAAGGCCAACTGAAAGAAAACATCTCTGTCACAAAATTTACCACTGAGATCTGGCCACACAGAACATATATCCACAAAACTGACCATCCTATGCTCTTGTTACCTACCTAAGCAATGTGGAAAGATCTAGTGATGTCATGCCAGAAGTATACTATTGTAAGTGCTTGTGAATACTAGCTATTTGGGAAAAGTACATGTTTTGGGTTTGGTGGATTTTGAACCAGTTTGTATGATGGTGTGCAGTCATAGCTGCTATTAAGTAAACATGATTAGGTGGTTGATGGGGCAAAGTACATTGAAAACAAAACACTGTTGGGCTTCTGGTAGCATTCTGTCAAATATAGTTAATATTATGCAGCTAATATTATGTTCTTGTTACTCACCTTATCTTGGAGATTTGGAATATTTCAAGAATATAATATTAAGGTATGTCATGCAAAATAGTTATCTTCTTTTCCCTATAGTTACTTGACTAGACCATAAATATTTGGGTGCCACAGCTTTATTATAAAATTTGACTAGATTTCCTCAAAGGTTTGTCTCTGAATTTGGGTCCTGTCAGTTTACAGAAATAACAGAAATATATAACTGGATTTTCTCTCTTTTTAAGTGTTAGTAAGTAACTGTTGCTCACAATTTGGAACAAGGTCCTGGCATGGGGGAAACAGAGTTAAAAATAGTACTGTACTGTGAAAGCCACTGATACAACCAAAGTGATTTCTTTAATACAGGTAGAGATAGATCTACATAGTCTGAAGATGGGGCTTCCCAACAGGAGCAATTGGCAGTTTAAAGAATTTTATTAGAGAAATGGCATTGTACAAATTCATATTTCACAGTTCTCTTCTGCATTGCATTATCATCCAGAGGACAATTATTTAGTAAAATGACATGAAAAGAAGTATGGACTCTGTTCTTCCACCATCTATTTAGATTATTCCAGAAATCTTGCTCCTAAATTCAGTATTTGATAGACTGTTACCTATTGTGTCATAGCACAATACATTATTGGTGAGAGTAACTTCCAGTGATATTTAATGTAGAACTACCACAGGGACCTTAGATCATATTGTCTTTGAATAATCTTTGCGGCTCAAAATTTTCTGGGTAACCTAAAGCTTCTTGGTCTGTCTCGGGATCTCTGTGTCTCTAACTCTCTGTCTCTGTCTCTCTTTCTCTTTCTTTCCTCTCCTCTCTCTCTCTCAAACTGGATGTTCTAATATTATTTTCCTCTTTTTTAACAATAATTTTGACTTTCAGTGTATCTGCAGGTACTTTAGTAAATATCCAGGAAACTATAATATTATTATTAGCCACACTGTCATCCAGATGTTTAAACTGGGTTTGCCATTTTTATCCACCTATTAAGTCCTTCCCAAGGACCTGGGATAGGTAGATATTTGATGGTATTAAAGATATAATAGCAGAATGTAAGCTATTCCAAGTAAAGCTGCTTTTGCAATTGACTGAGGATGGCGCTAATATTATTATCAATAATAAATCTGCAGGTTAAAACAGTTGTTATTGCAAGTTATCAACTTTAACATACTACATTAATACCACTGAAATATTTAAATGTGCTTCTGTATACATTTTTGGTATACTTTTTCTTAGGAAGTATAACAAATGACCTTTTGATAAAAGATTCCTGAAAATAGGAATAAAGTATGAAGAATGCTCAGTTCCTTTTGCTTTAACTGTGCTGAGAATGTCAAGAGAGTTAAAGATGATTCTGTCCTGCTATGGAAATCCATGCTATTTCCCTTTACAGCTCTGCTTCTCTGCTTCTCTGGTGTTTCTCCTTGGGGAAGAAGGAGGTAGAGATAAGAGTAAGCACCAGCTTAAATATTCAGCCCATAAATTTAAAGTGAACCTTCCTAGCATGGTTGCTGAAAATGCTTTTCTAAAGGAAGTGGAATGAGAGAAATAGTACAAAATTGTATGATAGCTGAATTCTAGATTGGGCTAGTCAAAGATACTTTCGTTTTGTGAAAAATAGTTGCTCCTTTTTGAATAGCAAGCTTATGTGCAACCAGGTAAATATTTACAATATTTAGTCAATGCGCAGGAATCTGGAAAAGGGATATAAACTAGGTATACTATATCTGAGCTGTAGTAATCAGGATGATCACTAGATGTCAGAAAAATGCTGGAGTTTTCTGTAAATTTTTGTTGCTACCAAATAATCAGCTGAATTTTAGCAGCTCAGCTATGATAGCATTTTGCAAACCTCAAATGATAACATGTGTCCCAATGGCATGACACAAACCATCCCTTTTATACATGCACATGCTGTCATGATGCACTTATGTCCTGATTTGGCCACTCCTCTTGTAGAGGCTCTATGCAAACTTATTTCTTTAATGTTTTAATATTGTTATGTTTACAATTTTAATTGTTACACCCAAAGTCTCTTGGCAGAGTAAGATGAGCAGCATATAAATAAAATAAATAAATGCATGTGTTTGTTAGAGTATATCTCATTACAGTATATGGCTAACTTCTGGCAAATGTGCATCAGTGTAAAATTTGTATATAATTTCCCCAATACCCTGTACAATTGATTAGAAATAGCAGTGCACCCTAACAATGTCCATTTTTCATATAAAGTTTTCTTACAACTTTCTGATCAAAACTGCATCTACCATAAATAGCAAAATGGATACATTGATAAACTGGCAGCTGTTTTCCTTTCCCCACAATTTGGGTGAAAACATTATTGCAGAGGAAAAAAATGGGTACAATGAATGATGGGCACTATTTGGAAAATATTTGGCAAAAGAAATTTTGGCCAAGAGCAAGAGGAGGAGAAGAAGGAGAAGGAAGAAGAGGAAGGACAGGAGGAGGAAGAGAACGACAAGATAACAAGAGGGGGAGAGAGAGAGAGGGAGGGAGAGAGGGATGGAAGGGAGAGGAGGGAGGGAGAGAGAGAGAGAGAGATGATAAGAATTATTCACATCACATCCTGCCATTCCTATTCCATCTCAGTGAACAAAGTTTCATAAATTGTTTTAAATGGGACACATGGTTATATTTTGATTGTACATTTCAAGCAGTCTTTTCCAAATTTTCGCAGTCATGTACTTCTAAATAACATTTAGAAACTGCCGAGACTGCCTAATAAAATAAACACCATCCTTCTCTTTTCACTGTTAAGAACACCAGATGTGTATATGTGTCATATTTTTTGCTAAATATAAGGTTACATTTGTATGTGCCTTCTCAATCCGTGCATTTTAAAAGCCTAAATTTTGTACCAAAATTCTAATCACAAAATAAGTATTTACTTCTTAAATTACTGTATGTATTTTATCAACATAAAGGTCAAGAATCTTTATAAAAGCCTCTGGGTATCTAGATGCTACAGGCTCATGGATTTCCTGCCCATTACAACCCTATTTTTAGATATTCAGCATCATATTTCAAACTGCATTTTTGTTTTTAACTTACATGTGGATGATTACAGATCCATTTAGGAAAGCATGCACAGACTCGCTATTGGTAACTGCATGTTATTGGTTCACTCTTTAATTACTCGATATTAGTATTCATAATCTTACCTGTATTGTCTCTTGTATGCTTCAGTAAATCTGTTTATGCCACCAATAAATTTTTTTTGTGAATCATCAGTGGTGGGATTCAAATTTTTTTACTACTGGTTCTGTGGGCGTGGCTTGGTGGGCGTGGCAGGGGAAGGATATTGTAAAATCTCCAGTTAGAGGTGGTATTTGCCAGTTCTCTGACCTACTCAAAATTTCCGTTACTGGTTCTCCAGAACTGGTCAGAACCTGCTGAATATCACCTCTGTGTATCATCTGAATGGTTAGTGCTGTGGGAAAATAGAGAGTGGGTCTCACCAGCTATCTGTCATAGCTTGTGAGGAAGTGAATGGACTTGGTCTGTGAATGTCCAAAAACATCTGGTGGTCCATAATCCAAACATTGAATACTGGCTGGGGAATTCTGGGTATTGAAGCCCACACATTTTAAAGTTACTGAGATTGAGAATCAATTATTTAAAGTGTCAGTGAGATAAATATTGTTCATATATATGTTGGTTGTGAGCTATTTGGTGCTTTCTGAGCTTGGTTGTTTAGTTAACTAGGTAACATCATCAGGGCTATGGTGCTTTTTCTTTTCATTCACTCTTGACTGTTAGCAATTGCTGGCAGTTAGCCATTTTTCTTAGCAAGATATTTAGAAATGGTTTGCCATTGCCTTCTTCCTAGGACTGAAAGAGACTAGCCCATGGTCACCCAGCTGGTTTCCTATCATAGGAAAAAGGAGAACTTATGAGGTCTCCCATTTTCTTGTATGGTACCTTAACTACTTTACCCAACTGCTTCTCATATATGTCATACTGACATGAAACTGTAATGGACTGCATTTTTTTTTGCACATGAGCTGTGAAAAGTAGTTTTTCTTTCTGTAATACCTGTGATGGCTCATGTTTATGAACTCATAACATTTCATGTGTTTTTGTATTTTAGGTGACTGTTTTTATATTCTTCATCCAGCATTGCTCATAATCCTTTGTTATGTTTCCAGAGCATCACGTTAAATTCTGCTAAACAGATACCATCAGGAATTTAGTGTTTTTCTGCTTTAAAAATGCTGCAGTTAAACTAAAATTTTCCTCTATAAAATAATTGCCACTTTTATTATTTGTTATTTATTTTTATTACTTGGATGCATAATGAATATGGAAGATAGCTAAAAATCAAATACTTCTGTATATTCAGCTTTTAAACAAGGAATCGTAGAAAGAAGTAGGTCCTTTGAAATTATAAACAGAACTGAAGTTGGCAAGCCGGAACAAAATACAAAAATGTTATTGACTTCAGTTCATCGCCATCCATTTGTTAACTTTACTTGGGCAATTTTAATCTCTAGGAAACCAAATTATTGAGGTGAAATGTGAATTCAGAGTTATAATATGAATCTAAAGTTGGAATAGCTATATAGTATTTTTCCCTTGTAGTTCTTTTCTACAATAGAACATATAACCTCAGTTTAATACTCTTAGGAAGGATTATGAATATGATAAAATGTTTTTAAATTATTATTTTTGATCATTCTGGATCAGTAATTCTTAAGCTGAAACAATTATCTCTTTCCCTGGGCTTAAATAAAGTAATTAACACTAAAAAATAGTTTATGTTGTTTTCATGGTGACAGCAGTTCCAAACTGGATCCTCAACTCACAAACAAGCAATTATAAATTGCTCCATGATTTCCAAGATATGCCCAAATTACCATATTGGGCAAAATTGCCCCCAGGTTAAGAACCACAGCTCTAGATGTACAGTACATACTTCAAATTAATTTTTCTGAACATAAGGGTGATAACCTAAAGAAAGGAAATTAAAAAATGTAAAATATTCAATAAATGTTTAATTATATTTGTGTCTTATTTGTAAATAGTCTCTATTACAGGGCAGAAAAGAAAGAAGAAAACCGCATTCCTGATAGTTAGTGATTCTACTGGGGGAATCTGAGACTGTGGATTGTTTCCCTCTAGTGTAGTCCAAATCCCAAGATGGCTGTCAATAAACTTCTTGTTTGCATCATTTCAAAGCAAATGCATCTCATGATCATAAAGAACATAAACTATTTGAAAAGTAACAAAAATTACAGCACAAATTTCTAGGAAAGATATGGCTGGCTAGTTTTCCATACTTCCCAAAACACCAATTGTCTCATTTGCAATTAAATAGGAAACTGCCAATCACAATGGTAGAACTGACTATTTGCATTTCAGCAAAAATTGCTATCACATGTAGAAGGTAGTTCATAACAAGTCGGTTTGTATCAAAATTATAGCCTCTTCCTTTACTTCACCATATCTTTTCTTTTCTATCCCATATTAATATTTTTCATATTACAACCATAATTCATACAGTACTTGTTTATGTCTTTACATACATGACATTAAAAGGCACAGACCTGAGCTTTGTATTCCTAGCTAATTATCTGAGAAAAATCTGTTGATAGCTCAATCATATTTCAGCTATGACCACCAAATTTAGTTTGGTGTGACCCCCAAAAGTGTTTTCTGTCAGTTATGTGTATTGGTGTTTATTGTATTCTAAAATAATTTAGTGATGACAGAACTAAAATGATGATTTTGAGGGAGTATGAAATAGCTGTACTATTCTCAAAAGTCTTTGCTTCTGGCTTAAATCATGATTTTGGATTTAAATTTAGCTTGACATGAGGTTTCTTGGCTTCTCCATCACTTCCTTATTTTCAGCCAAAGTCTTCCATCTGAAGAGTGACCATGAGCTTTCCTTAGCTTTCCAGGTCCCTGTTATGAGAAAAATATTATCCAAAGTATTCCTGGAAGCAATCATTCTTGCCAGGGTCAGGGATTTGTAGTTCTTCTCTCTCGGTGAATTGAAAACAGGCTTATGCGATTTTCTAAATGGCAAGAAATATTCAGAAGCAATACAGTTTTTCCATCCAAAGCTAAGATGTTTTTCTACCTGAGGCAAAAACCATGTTAGCATTTTCTTCTAGTGTCTTCTGAAACTAATTGCATTAGCTGTTTGGTTCATCAAAATTTAGGGGCTAACAGCTTCCTCCATTATCAGTCTCCTAAAATGAGTCACCTGAGATGACTTATGTTTTCCTCTGTCTAAAGATACAACTGTCCCCATTTTCATCTGACCTTTTCTCAAGAAAATGTTGTCCTTTTTATTGAAATCATTAAGAATTGGTTGTTCATTCATGTGTTTGTTTTCCATGAGAAGGGTCGGTTATGCATTGTTTATGGACATACACATGTCTGAATTTGGTAGATAGTTTTAAGCATTGCCTCCATGCGGGTAAATGGTGACACAATATTATACTAAACTGTAAACATTCCCCTTACTCTCTGCTGGAATTCTTTCTATGGCATTGGAAGGCCTGATATTGCAGAGGAATATATAAAAATGTCCTTATTGTCATCAAAAGTATTACCTGATAGACTTGCAAAGCAGCTGAATAACTCAATCGATACTTTGACCTGTTCCTATTCATCTCAATGAAACTTGAACAGAAGGTTCTCCATGAATAATTTCCTATTCGTAGAAGAGATAGTCTTAGCAATCAATGAGTTTTAAGTCTGTATTGTCAGTTAGAAAAAAGAAATAATGAAATATCCATCTTTTACATTATTTCTATGTAGGGCAGAATCTACAGCTACCCAGATAAATTTGCATTCTTGCTGTAGGCATTTATGAGTGCTTTTATGTGAGAGATTGGAAGCTTGAATACACAATTACTGAAACATTTAAAGGTCTTGTTTTTATTTTAACTGCATTCTAATTGAAAGCATAGCATTTGACTATATGAATACTCAGCACCATGATTAAAATTGCATGGAAAGAATTGTAATAGGATACAGACACTTTCAACTTAAGGTCATCACTTGCACATGTCTCAAGTTCTAATTGGCTGACTACATTACCATTATCTTTGGTTATTGGGTCAATGTAAAATGAATCAATGGGCCAGACACATGCTTGACTTGACAGTTTCTGATTGCAGAGTAAGAGTTCAGCTATCATGAGATGCATATTGATACTGCTTCAGAAGCAAATATTGTAGACCACAATTCAGTTCTAGCACACAAGGATACTTTCAGCATTCATATTCATATTCATTGAAAGAAGCTTTCTAAATTCAGTGACCTAAATGCATTATTAAATCCAGACTAAGATATAGCATGAGATCAATATGAGTGATGTTTTTAATTGATTACATGTCATGAAACTGGTATTGGATTTTTGCAATAATATAGATAGATGTTCTCCAGGATAATCAGTTTCCAAAATGGTCTCAGATCTTAATGTATCTATTACTATGGTAATGGTGGTGGTGGTATGGTAGTGATGGGTTAATTATAGAGCTGTGAATCCAGGAGGACTCACAAACTGTGTACTGGGTCTATCTGAGGCAATACCACCTTATCCATGACTATTAATGGAAAGTTTCCAGTACCAGAAGTTCCGAACACCCAAACCACTTAGTCTTGCTTGAATCCTGCTGAAACCTGTTGCATCCCATTTAGGTTACTACAGCCTCCAGACACTGAGATAGGATGTCACAGCATCCCTCAAAAGCCTGGAATGGAGATATAAAGCTGGGCATCAGCATACGTCACCCCAAACTGTTGGATGAACTCACCCAGCAACCTCATGTATATGTTAAAGATGAGATCATGGATTGGACCTTTCCTGTCCTATTAACATTGACCAGAAACAGATCTGGAGGGAAGAGGAGATCCAATAAAATACCCTGTTGCTCAGTCCCAAATCCTGGAGCCAGTCTAGAAGGATAGTATTGAGAGTTGTTTAGATGTCAAGAACAGTTAGTGTAAAGTTATGTGGTAATGATCAGATAAAAGTGTGTATGTGTGAGTGTGTGAGTGTGAGCCTACAGCTGGCATTTACTTATAAACAGTTTTAATATCCCTAAAATTATTTTTAAAATTTAGGAAAAACACCACAAAACATTGTACAGACATAAAAATATAAACATTTGGGAATGGCATGAAGGCCTAGAAATGGAGCCCTTGCCTCACAATCAGGAGGCTGTGAGTTCAATCCTAGGTAGCACCAGATATTTCTCTAGGTGCAAATAGAAAATATCTGCTGTGAGCTCCATGTAGGCATCAGGAAGGGCATCCAGCCAGTAAATGCATAGCTCCATTCAGTGACGCTGACTTCACCCTGATGCAAGGGATTACAGGATGATTAAAAGAAATATATATATATAAACATTTGGTCAATCCAAATGAGTTTGGTATTTGGACTTCAAACTTTCTTTTCCATTGTCTCTGTGTATGTGTGTGTATGTGCACATGCTATTGTAAAAGTTAAGTTAGTAACCATGCTAGCATTTGGTTTCTTACCTGTTACCCATGAACAAGCTCCATTGAACAACTGGGATTACTTCTAACTAACATGTAAAATGTTGTAAGTAAATGAGAATTCTATAAAACAAATGCTTATAGTTTTGGCATGTTGTTTATTATACATTGTGAGTCTTAAAACCTACGGAAAATTCTTCTTTATATGAGCAGAATTTTAATGTTACCTTGCTTGCAATGAGCCCTTGAACAAGCCTATTTTTAATGAAAGTTTCATTCCTAAATTCATTGCTTTTTTTGCCTGCTGGTTTTACAAATGACAATCTGCAAATTCTTTTTTTAGATATTTATTTCAGCTGTCTTTTTCCTGTTACATTGGTAAGTGATACTGCTACAAATGCAGCCTCTTCCTGTCCAGCTGTTTTGTTTGTTATGAGATGATGGTCATGATATGATTTGAGCACAATCCAAATTAGAACCTTATTTAGCTTCTCATCTTTCCAGTTCCTGATGTAAATCCTCAGAAATGCTGACATTGACCTCATCCTGATGCTCATTGTCCTCTTTATTTAAATCATGTAGGATATATATCAGTTCAAAGCATAATTTTTTGGCTGTGGTCAAAGTAAAGTGTCTGCATTTTGCTTTCTTACTTAAGATTTCATGAGTTTTGTTTTTTCTCAATAAGGGAAGATCATTATTTGATTTATGATTCCGAAGAACTTTGGATTTTTTTTAAAAAAAATTCTCCTTTTCTTTCTTGCTTTTGAACAAAATCCTGTTCATTATTTATTTGACAAATAAAAACAATTTTTTCATACTGGCACAGAATCCTTTTGGGTCTTTAATTATTGGTCATATCTTTAGTACCACACTTTCTGATAATGTGAAAAACATGGAGCTTTCATGTAAATGGCATAGCCTGTGCTTATCTCTTTAAGAATTCCTAACAACTTCCTAAACTATCTATAGCAGGTTCCATTTATAGCCTGCTACTACAAAAGTATCATTTACTTATTAATGTTTAAGAGAGGCACTGTTTATCAGGTTTGGTAAATTAGGTTCATTGTATTTCAGAACTGTGTTCAAGTTTCTACTACATAAACTAATGGGTTTCTGTGTTAATATTCCAGGCAACTATCTGTTGTACCTGAATATGAACAGCATTTATTAAATATGCTGGGCAGATATGTGACAACAAAACAATGCATTCCATGTTCAGTTTGAATGGAATACTTTTATTGTCCTGCCTACTTTTATATTCATGCTAAATGTTAGTTCTTTGTAATTTCAAAATCATCATAATCATCAGTCATCTGCAGCCTTCCTTCCCTCCCTCCCTCCCTCTCTGCCCCCTCCCTCCCTCCCTCCTTCCCATTCGGTTTTCCTCCCTCCCTATTTTATTGCATTTTTCCTGCTTTTTCTATCCTTAGTGTAGATATGCAAAAATTATATTTGCACTTTTGGCAAATATTTTCTTATTCTATGTAATTCTTCATTTTGCTTTTGATGCTACTGTATATTTCAATGCTATTGTATTTTTGGATTATTAATCCATATTGTTTAATGTTAAATGCTGCAGGCCACTGCTCATAAATCTTGAAAAGAAAACTAACTTGACAATGGAGAACAGCCTGCTTTCTTTGCACTTAACAGCAAAACAATGGAGCAGAAATGCCTATCTGTTTAGCAATGAGATTGCCCTCTAGTGGGTTGCTTTACATGCAGTTGCATTATTATCCTGAAATAAAAACTGATTTGATTCTCCAAAATACACCTTTCAAAACTTTGACATTCCATGCATTTTAGTATCATATGACATAACATACTTAAGGATAAGAAATATATATTTTCTATACCATTTGACCACAATTGTACACAAGGTTTCAGAATGAAGCCTGTAGTGACAAAGCAGCTGAGTGGCCTAATGAGATTTTTCAAATCTGAAACTATGCAATTAAACTGAGTGTATGATTGTCACTTGAATGCTGCTGTGTATGGATTGAATCAAACTCAATACTCCTCAGCCATTATTCACATTACGCTGAGTTTGAAATGCTTGGTTAAGTTTTCCAAATTAGTCTGTATGTCAAAGTTGCCAGCCTTATTTGGTGTTAGGGAATGAAACTTGTGTTCGCAGCACAATTTGGAAATGAAAAAGGTATTTCGGAATAATCAATGAGTGACAGAAATGAAGCACCCCATCTAGTAGTGCTTTCTCATGCATGGAAGGTTAATTCTGGAGAATAATTGTTCCACATCAATTATTATAAAAGATCACAAGACAGTTTAAGAAGGATAGACCCACTGCTATTCTTCTTACGTGCACAAACTCTCAGGCATACTCTGATCATAAAAGATATCTGGATATGTTGAAATAGTTTGGATTGGCTCTTTTTACTTGTATATAATATTGAACATGAAAATCAGAAAACAATAGCAATATTAGCCCCCAAAACAACACATTTTCTGATCCAAATTATTTCTCTGAAGGATACTGGTGCATAGTTTGAGAGATTATGGATGTAGCTTTATACTTGATTATAGTAAAGTACTAGGTTTGTTTTGATTTGCATAAGGATCAAGCCCAAGCAGATATTTTTCTTTCCTCCTTTCTTCTATATGTTTTTGTAGATTTTTACTTTCAATAAATAAGTAATACAAACAATGTGAGAAGAGATATTGGAGATTAGAAGTGGATTGCTATTGCCTTCTTCCAGTATGCTCTCCAAATGTGAAATGGAACCTGGAACTGAAGTGATGGGATAATGAAAAGCTTGTCTAGCATGGAATCTGCTGATGGGGACGAAGAGCAGAAAGCAGATCTTCCCTAGACCTTGCAGTGCTTATCTAATATTATCTGTAATGAGTGCATTAATCTGGCAAGATTCCTGTAAATAGGCAAACAGCAATACACGTGTCATTCTGATCAACTAAAGAAGCGCAGAAAAAAGCAAAAAGATGATAAAGGATTTGGAGGCTAAATCATATGACGAACAGTTAAGGAAACTATTGTAGGTATGTCTAGCCTAATGAAAAGAAAGGATTAGTGATGACATGATAGCTGTCTTCCAGTACTTAAAGGACTGTCACACAGAAGAGGGGGTTGACTTATTCTCTGAAGCACCAGAGTGCAGGACAAAAAGCAATGGGTGGAAGCTTGTTAAAGAGAGATTCAGCCGGGAATTAAGGAGGAATTTCTTGACAGTGGGGAGAATTAATCATGGAACAGCTTGCCTCCCAGAGTTGTAGGTACTCCATTGCTGAAGGTTTTCAAGAAAAATTGGGATGCAGTAAGGTTGAGGTTGAAGTTGAGTTGGACTAGAAAGCCTCCAAGGTCCCTTTCTATTCCCATGATTCTATACTTGTGTCCTCCTGATTCCTTGTACCTTACAAGATGCTACCTAGATCCAAGCACAAGGCGGGCCATTGTTGAGATCAACTGGATCTCAGTCTATTCTCCTTTCTCAGTAATTATGAACCATATCTTATTTGGTAGGAACATCTAGGTCCTTTCAAAATAATTTCTTCGGGCATAGGTAGGCATAAATAGGAGAATGTGATACAAAGTTAACATGATGCTAGATGACACATATTGACACATCCTCCTAGAAATGCTTACATAATCTTCTCAGGAATTCACATAGGCAAAAATAAAACTTCCAAAATTATTTATTCCCTTTCTCTAATCCATTTCTAATCAGTGTCATATTTTTGCTCATGGTTCAGGGAAAGAATTATAGCAATCACCCTAAGCTTATAAAGATGTACATCAAGATAAACAAGAGCATGACCACATAGAACAGAGCATTATTTATTAAACATACAATTCCCAGATAAAATCATTCAAATTTATCATCGGTAAAGACTAGCATATCGTGGACAATACTTTAACAGTTCCCTTTGATGTACCTATGATAGTGTAATATGGCAGTGGTGGTATTCAAATTTTTTTACTACCGGTTCTGTGGGCATGGCTTGGCGGGCATGGCATGGCTTGATGGGCATGGCTTGGTGGGCAGGGCTTGGTGGGTGTGGCAGGGGAAGGATACTGCAAAATCTCCGTTCCCATCCCACTAACCTGCTTTCCAGCTCTGTTCTCCTGTGCAGGGCAACAAAAGAAGACCCAGCCGATCAGCTGGGACTCGGGAGACAGAGAATAGATGGGGGTGGGGCCATTCAGAGGTGGTATTTGCCGGTTCTCTGAACTACTCAAAATTTCTGCTACTGGGTCTCCAGAACTGGTCAGAACCTGCTGAATATCACCTTTGTAATATGGTACCACTTGTTTAAAATTACAAAATGGCTAATCCAAGGACAAAATGTTTTTATTATATAGAAAGGCATTATGAATTATTTTCATTTAAATTTTAATATGAGTATTCAATTCATGTTTCTTGGAATTCTAGAAAAACTGGAACATACCTCCAGGGGTGGGATTCAAATTTTTTAACAACCAGTTCTGTGGGCATGGCCATGTGACTGGGTGGGCATGGCTTCTTCTTTTTTTCTGCAGCACCCCCGCACTCTATTTTTGGGCCTCCTGGGCCTCAGTGAAGCCTCCTGGGAAGCTTTTTTGCTCCCAGAAGGCTTCTCTGAGGCCCAGAAAGGCAAAAAATAGAGTGCAGGGAGGCCATGCAACATCCTTCCATGCTCCATTTTTGGGCTTCCTGGGCCTTAGGAAAGCTTTCTGGGGCATGTTTTTGCTCCCAGAAAGCTTCCAAGAGGCCCAAGAAGGCAAAAAACAGAGAATGGGGGGGGCAGCTCCTCCCACACCTCTTTTTGCCTCCTGGGCCTCAGGGAAGCCTCATGGGTGAAGCAGTAAGACAGCAAGTGGGATCCGGGCACAGCTGTTTGTCAGAACAGCTGATCGTTGGGAGGAAAAAAAGAAATACTGTAAGGAGTATGCAGGGTGGGGGAGAATGCTGTCAGCGATGTCAGGCATGCGCGCAATGACATGCATGTGCGATATGGACTGACTGGGAGGGCCGGGCCAGCCAGGTGTACAATTTGCTGCTTCTCCAAACTGCAAAGAATCATAACAACCGGTTCTATAGAACTGATCCAAACCGGTAGAATCCCACCCCTGCATACCTCCATCCTTAAATATGCATTCTGCTGAATTTTGTAGTGTGAGGGTTTTCAATTAAATATATATATACAATACAAAGTCAAAGTACATATAATATAAAAAATTGTTTGCAAACTGTATGCATTCTAGAAGTATGTAAATATTTGTATATTAGGAGAACTTTGACATTTGGTCAGATTTTTTTCTTTTTTGACCTCTTACATGCCTGCAGAACAGGGACTGAAGCACATTAAAAGCAAAATAAATGGACAAAAGAAGAATCCTCTTTTGTTGGTTTTGATAATTTGTTTGCTATTCCTTGAAGTTCTGCATGTCATTTCCACCTAACTGATCATCTTCATAGTCATGTGCAAATAAGTTATAACATCTGTAATTCAAAGTAGCATTTCTTTTATTATTTCAGTTTGTACCTTACCTTCCTATCTCTAGTGCACTTATAACACAATTGAAACCCAATAAAAACAGCACTAAAAGCACCATTAATCTATCTCAAAATACATAGGAAAAGGAGATAGTTTTTAATTCTTCCTAAAGATGGAGTGACTGGGAGTGATAATACTCCATTGTTTGGGAGCAAGGCAGTAATTTATTTGAGAAAGTGGCCAGGTGGTTCACAAAAAATCAAGTCAATATATATTTGTCAGACTTAAGTTGTCACAAAGCTCTGTTGTTCTTATTTATTGTCAGATTCAGAAAGTACAAAGCAATTTCTGCTCTCAGAAATGAAGTTTATTAAGTGATTTTGGGCATGTGTCTGAACAGTACTTATATCACATAAATATTTTGATGGTAAAATATTATCTATGCATGTTCTCCTAAGAAGTATAAGATGCATACCTAGTACATATAATCCTCGATTAATAACTGCCTTGTTCAGCAACTATTTAAACTTATAGCAGCACTGAAAAAATAGATTTGTGGCCAGTTCTCAAACTTACAACTCTTGCAGTGTTCTCACCGTCATGTGAACATGATTCAGGCACTTAGCAACCAGTGTACATTTACAATGGTCACAGTGTCCTGTGGTCATGTGATCATCATTTGCAACTTTCAAGTCAGCTTCCAGAAAGCAAAGTTGGCAGATAATGCAAATTGCAGTCACATGACATTGCACTTAATGACTGATTTGCTTAACGACTGCATGAGAACTGAGATTGTAAATCTGAGTTGATCGCATGATGTTTCACTGAATGTCACTTAGCCTTGGAGTTGTGAGGATAGGTGGGAATGACTTTGAGAGACAAGGGGGAAGAGATGCTACTCAGGGAATGATAAAATGACATAGGTCATTATCCTGGTCACCACTCGCTTCCCTCGATTATTGATTCAAATTTGCCTGCAGCTGCATGATGGACCGAGAAAGAAATTCAGAAAGGAACCTCTCTAACTTACCAGGCTACAGAACAAATATGGGGGATTTGTTTTTTCAGGCTTGCAAGGTTCTGTTAATGTAGTCTTGCAACAAAGTAGAATTAGCTCATCTGGTCATGTTTTCTGGCTTGTTTACTTGAGAAGGCTGACAGGAATTGATGGTCCCAATTGCAGTGGTTAAATGAAGACTAACTGTAAATGGATAAATATAATTGGGTGAACATGCACTTTGTAGCACTGGACATTCACTGATAAAGGAATATAACTCACTTATTCCTCTTCACTTGCTACCTTTCAAATATATCCTTTCAAAATTCTATTGGTGATCCATTTTGGCAAAGAACTTGGATATTCCTATATTAAACTAAATAGGTGAAGAAGAAATGACTATAGCCATATTGCTAATCAAAATTATAGAAAACATGACATAGGTCATTATCCTGGTCACCACTTGCTTATCTCAATTATTGATTCAAATTTGCATTAAGAGATTCCTGAAATTTTATTTTGTATACTAGAACATGAAAGTATTTTTCCCTGAAAGTGTCATGAGTCATCTGGCTCTGAAACTGTATTATGCTGATTTGCTAAAACTCCAGACCATCTTCCGTTTTGTTTTGTTATCTCACTCATCTTTTTCACAATAGCATCAGTTTTCCTTTCTTCTCATGGAATTGCTATCCTGTCATTTGACCTATGCCACCATTACAATGATTTCCAATGTCCAAGGTCATATGACCTTGCCTCTCTCTGATTCACTATCATTCCATTACCACTTCTCCTTTGCATTGTGTGCTGTAAATCCTACCTTTAATCCCTTAGTAACAACTTTGGAGTAGATTGATCTTTGTCTTTCATTGAGATATCACTATAAAATCCCTAAGCAGTTATATGGTAAAAAAGTGTCAAGCAATTCAAATTTTAATGTACTTTGTGTAGCCTTATTTCCTACAATCAAATTCTTTGCCAAATAACTTGGAAGAATTCTTCTAAGAAATAATATCTCAATCACAACTGGAAGAAACAAAAAACTTCAGACCCAAAGGGAAACAGATGCTGATTTGAAAGTTACTAATAAAGATGAATAATGACATGATGTTATTGCTCAGTGGCTAAGGCACTGAGAAAGATTGGCAGTTCGGTGGTTCAAATCCCTACCACTGCATAACGGAGTGAGCTCCCGTTACTTGTCCCAGCTTCTGCCAACCTAGCAGTTCTGCCAACCTAGCAGTTCTGCAGCATGTAAAAATGCAAGTAGAAAAATAAGGACCACTTTGGTGGGAAGGTAACAACGTTTCATGCACCTTTGGCATTTAGTCATGCCAGCCACATTACCATGGAGAAGTCTTTGCTAGCTCTTTGGCTTTGTAACAGAGATTACTGACTAGTGACTGGATCTGCCTGCATGAGATTTTTTTACAGCCAATTCTGGAAGTAGGTAGCATTTTTCAATTAATGCTCGTGTATATATGTGGTGTTCTAAATCAATTTATGAAACTAAATATCTAATTTCATTTGTATTAACTAGCACAGTGTACATAAATGAGGGAGGGGAAATATTAACTCATTTTCCATAATGCTATTTAACATATCTTTTTAATTCAAAATAATATAAATTCAGTCTAACAATGAAGGAATAAGAACATAATAAACATATATCCCACTCTAGTGTGGAAGAAACTGACAGTTCCGTAGCTTAAGTCATTGATCATAGTGCATACCAGTGACATCACTAGAGACTTCAGCTATTTAGCAAGAAAGGGTAATGTACCAATATTATGTGCACTTCTCTCTCCTTCCTTCCTTCTCTCCCATCCTCCCTTTTCCAATTTCCAGATCACCAATTTCTTCTTTATCACTCTTGAAATAAGTGCAAGTGACTAGTTTGTGAACTGCATGGAATGGAAATAGTTTTTGATTGCCATAGTAACAAAACGTATCAGTGAGGAAAAGAGAACTTGACTATAAAAATGTAAAGCCTTTGGGCCTCAAGCAACACGAAGAAGGAATTATTTTCCAAACACGAGGGTCAATAAAATAAGTACTTCTGTTTCTAATATATTATTTTGTGTTTATTGTCATAAAATGGGGAGCATCAAGCAAATCACTTTACTTTTTTAGAGAGAAATGATGTTGTGTTGTGCAATTTTCATTCTCTCTGGCTATTTTTAAATGAAATATGAAAATTCACTTTTATCAACTTAAGATTGGTACTCCCTAATGCATCTTATGTTTGACTGCTGATCTGGTAATGCTTTATGTGGCTTACTGTTAGTTATTTATTCAATTTATGTCACTGTTTATTAATCAATGATTTTATTTTTTTATACTGTGCTTATACATGGTCATGGCTGGTTTGCCAGATATGTCTGTCAGAAATGTGACAATAAGTAAACAAATGAACAAACAAACAAACATTTCACATTTTACTTCAATTAAGAGTACTAAATATGGAATACAAAAATCCAGATCTAGATGGCAGTAAATAGATAAGAAAATCTTTAAAACTTTCTGCTATCCAGATTTTGGCTGCTCAGATTTGGTAACTCTAAAGGTTAGAAATCTCACTCGAAATCAATTCTAGTCAATGTATGATTGCCAATTTATAGATGAGTCTCATTTGTCTTGTAAAACTGAGATAAGAAGGAAAGATGAAGGGATTACGTTAAGTATCTTCAAAAGAGCTTACAAAAATCCCTTAAATGTATAACTGTTATGGACATGCATTCTTGGATAAGCATACGAGATTCCAGAAACATATTTTACAAAGGTTTCTGTTTGGTGTGTGATATACAGATGCAAATAACAGAAATTTTATTTTTATTTATTTATTTATTTGATTAGTCAATTGCTTACAAGATAATAGGTATAAGTTTAACATAGTTATAAATACATGGATACATATAAGAAAATAAAAGAAACAATAGGACAGGGACAGTAGGCACTTTGGTGTGCTTATTCACGCCCCCTACAGACCTCTTAGGAAAGGGATGAGGTCAATAGTAGACAGTCTAAGGTTAAAATTTTTGGGGTTTGCGGAAGAAACCAGAGAGTCAGGTAGAGTATTCCAGACATTGACCACTCTGTTGTTGAAGTCGTATTTCCTGCAATCAAGTTTGGTGCAGTTAACCATGAGTTTGTATCTATTGTGTGCCCTTGTATTGTTATGGTTGAGGCTGAAGTATTCATTGACAGGTAGGACATTGCAATGTATGATTTCATATACTATACTTAGATCGGACTGAAGATGGCGTAGTTCTAGGTTTTCTAGGTCTAGAACCTCAAGTCTGGTGGCATAAGGTATTCTGTAATGAGTAGAGGAGTGGAGAATTCTTCTTGTGAAATATTTCTGGACTTTCTCTACTGTGTTAATATCAGATATGTAATGCGGGTTCCAGACTGATGAGCTGTATTCAAGTATTGGTCTAGCAAATGTTTTGTATGCTCTAGTTAGTAGTGTGATATTACCAGAGAAAAAGCTATGTAGGATTAGGTTACAACTCTTAATGCCTTTTTGGCTATGTAGTTACAGTGGGCTCTAGCACTTAGATAATTTGAGATGAGTACTCCAAGGTCCTTGACAGAGTTTGGATCATCAACAAGGTCTTGACTATTCAGTATTTTATTTTCTGATTTTTTTTGCCAATATGTAAGACAGAGCATTTATTTGTTAAGATTTGAAGTTGCCATTTGTTTGACCATTCTGATATATAGTCAAGGTCTTTTTGAAGGGTAGCAGAATTATCTGTGAGGATGTGACAATAATTGGCAATCATTCTGAGAGAAATAGTGCCATAGTTAGTGCTCTTGAACTAATTGTCAATTGAATATTACACTTTAGAATTTATTGTTGGAAAAAAAAAGATTAACAATTTACGGGGTAGCAGAAATTGGTCTTTGGATCTTTGTCTGAATGATACATTGGAAACCAGGAAATGGCAACCACAGAATTATGTGACTCTTACAAATTAATGGGTTAAATGCATTTTTTAAATTCCCTTCATTATCTCCCTTAATCAAGACTGAACTTTGTGGATACAGAAATTCAGATCTGTACACATTCTGTATTCTCTCAAAGTACAGTATGTGGGTTGTAGCATAACACATGGAACTATAACAGATGCTAGGGACTACATATATCAAAGTATCCCCTTATTTATTTTTAAAAGCCACCCAAACCTAGCATGACAGGGAGAAGGATAGATGAGAAATCTTTGTCAGGCTAGATTTAACATCTAGGAAAACTTCATTGGCAGAGTGAATATAATGGCCGAGTGCACTAAACTGTGATTTGTTTACTGTTGGCTGGACATGCTGTTTGAGTGTTTACTCAACAATTAATAGTTAAATAAATCATGGTTTATTGCACTGTGTGAACTTAGCTAATATGTATTTATACATTTAAATCACTTTATGATAGATTGTAGCATCAGGATACCAGACAGACATTCTATCGCCCATCTTAAAAAGACCAAACAAGCTGCTTTACCACTTTTGAAGAGAAATAAAATTAGGGAAAGAGGGGATTAAAAGAGTCCCAAGGTTAAAATTACTTTGTGTGTCAGTTTTTGAGTGTATTGTATAGCCATCATAATTAGTGACTCGTTTTCAGCCAACATCATGTAGGATGGAAACAGTTAACCGTACCAATACTTTTAAGTCTACTGAACGGCAAAGTAAGTGCTCTTACATGCATTCCCATTAATGTATCAACATGGAAGGAATAGAAGAAACATGATCAGAAAAAGGAAGCACTTTAAAAATAATATTGATTTAAAATTGAGAAAGGATATCTGCATCCTTTCTCGCTGTGATGTACCTTTGTTTTATTGTTCCTGAAACAAAATGAGAAATCCTCATTTTGGAACAAAACAAAACAAATCAAAACACCTTAGAACTGATTTGGGAAAATCATCATAATGAAAGAAAAGAACTCCTCCTGCCCAGCCCACATTTGTCAAGTTAAAGAAATAAAATCATGCATTCATAAAGCATCTTTTCTTCAGAGGAGCTGAAAAAAAATATTTTCCAAACTCTAACACCCTGGCCACAGGGGGATATTTTTCTTTCATTTTAACTCTTTGCTTTGTCCTAATCCCAGAGGATGGCTTGAGTCATTGTTTCCTTTGCTATGTTCTCTTTAAATTAATGTTGTTCTAAAATGTGTTTGCAGATTTTTTCCCCTTTGTTCTACCTCTCTTATTTTTGGAATGTTTTACAATTTCTTTGATATTTTTCCTGGTGATGTTACTGAGCTTTATAGTTGGAGGATAATATTGCTCTTGATGTTTTCCCTAATACATCTTTCCTTTCCTCTGAAGCCTGGGTGGGGCACGTTTCCCAATCTGGGAAAAAAAACAATCCATTGGGAAGATAATGGCTTCTTTTCATGGAAACCTGGTCAGTCTTGAGTATCACTGGAGAGAGAGTTTGAAACACAAGACTTCTTGGCCATCTCAAGATGGGAAGAAAGTTCAAAAACAGATTTGACTTCATCAGACTGAATGAAAAGTGGTAGAAAAATGTACAGAGTTTGGACCCATTGAAAGCTGTCCTGAAGGGAACGCTTTTCTCATCTGGCAGCCATCCTGCTGTGTACCCCAAAATAAGTTTACTGACTTCAGGGGTGTCTTCCTTTTTTTCCCTCTTCTGATTCTGTGGAACCCGAGAACTCACCCTTATCTTTTATTTGGACCCAACTCACCTCACCCACCCCCGGTTCCTTTCTGAGGTCTTTTGTGCAGAAACGAGTAGAAAGAAATGAGTGCGGCAGCCCAGACAGGGAGCGGTGGAAACGAAGGCCTGGTGTTTGTTTATTCCTGGGAAGTAGAGCGTTCATTCGTGCGCAAACTCTGGGGAGCCCTTTTTTCGCCCTGGCTCCGAATCGGGACAGTAAGCGGGTGTTTCAGGAGACGCGGACGGGCAACTCGCTCCCTTCCAGCGTGCTCAAGCTTCCGCGCCAGCCACCTCTCTTTCCCCTCCTCCCTCTGGTCAGGGCCGGGCCGGGCCGGGCCAGGCTTGGTTGGAGAGGAGACTATGCCATCCCCACGCCGGCGACCCCTCCTCTCCTTCCTGTTGGGATCCAGGAGGAGCTTTTAAGGGCAGTCTCCTTTAAGATTTCTCCGAGGAGGCTGACTCGAGAGGAGGAGTTACGGAGATCTGCAGATGTACATTCTCGAGTGGAGGAGAGAAGGAAAAAGCACCAGAAGCGGAGCGGCTGGAGCTCAGGGAAGTGGCGGCCCAGCATCCGAGGCCTTGGCGGCAGCAGAAAAAGGAGGAGCAACAGCAGCAGCAGCAGCAAAAAAAGACAACACAACGCTCACACACCGGAGCGGCGGCGGCGGCGGCTGCCGCTGGGCGAACCAGGCGTCTCGCAGGAGTCGCACCTTGGCTTGCGCGCCCAGACGGGACAAGCGAGGAAGATGAAGGAGAGCTGACCCTATTAAAGGCTGCCGCCGCTCCGCGCTTGGAAGTGAAGGGTCGAGTCCCCCTTCTCTTCCTCTTCCCCCACATATTCCCACCTCCGTGGGTGAACCTGCATCCAACCGTTCCTCGCCAGCTACGGGCTCTATTATCCTTATTCTTTTTTAGCACAACAAAACGTCGCGTGTGCGCGTTCTGTTTTTGTTTGGGTCTCCGAAAGGGGGGGAAGGAGGAGGAGGGGGAGAGAGAAAGCAGCGGCCGGAGAAAAGGAGCTTTCTCTCTTCCTTCTCCATTGAAGCACATAGTCCACTATGATCTTACTCGCCTTCAGCACTGCAAGTCGGGAGGATATCGTGCATCAGTCCAGGGTCCTCTTCTTGCAAGCCTTGCTTTGGATTTTATGTGCCACCGGATGCCGAGCAGAGCAGTATTTTAATGTAGAGGTAAGGTCGGGGGCGATGTGCCTGCTTGTGTTTCCTTTCTTCCGGCGTTGCTGCGCGCGTCGCTTCGGTGCAAAACATGCTAAGCCAGCCCTTGCTTCCCAGAGACGGAGCAGCCAGGACGCTTGCCTTTTCTCTGAGAGTTGCCCATCTCCGAGCTCCTTACTCAGCTAGGCGATCCCGTTATCCCCGGCGGCAGAGAGCCGGGATGCCGGGTGCGCTCTAAGCGCACCATAGTGCCGAGAGAAGTGGGAGTGGGCAACGGCGCGCTCACTCGGGCGCAGCCGACTTGACTGGCGGCGGCAGCGTAAAAGGGACCAGTGGACGTCCGTCACTGGGCTCGTCGCGATCGGAGTACATAAAGGAACCTAGGATGTCATATTGCTGACTCTCCCTCGGAGTGGCCTCTTTGAAAAAAAAAGAAAAAAAAAAGAAACGGTCGGGTGCGAACAAGCTGGAAAGGAAATTGCCATTGTTTCAGTAGAGCCGGGATTCTTTTGTCATTGCCTGGGGTAGCTAAACTTGCGCTGAAATATACCTTTTTTTTTCTTTCCGGGCAACTACAAACTTGGAAATAGGTGGAGTTGGCTAAAATGTGGAAAGGTGAACCAGATGCAAAGTAGATTTGTTGTGGGTTTTGTTTCCACTTCCATTTCCCCCAGTGATGTTTTGGCTTCTCAGCCCTAGTCTTAAGATTTCTTGATTTGGTTGTGCTTTGTACTGGACCAGGATTTTATATTGCAAGTCTTTTTCAAAAGAGAAGCCCCACTTAGCTTTGTAGAATGATTTATCAGGCATCGTTTGCTTTAAATTTTCATCCCTCATTAACTTGATATGATTTTTTTTTAATTACATTTATATGCCACCCTTCTCCGGAGACTCAGGCGGCTTACAATTTTGGAGTACAACCCAGTGTGCTCAGCAATAGCTTTCATTCCATTGTATATGCCTGCTTATTACTAAGCGGCATTTTTACAAAGTCAGCTAATTGCCCCCAACAATTTTGGGTCCTCAATTTACCTACCCCGAGAGGATGGAAGGCTGAGTCAACCTTGAGCCTGGTGGGATTCGAGCCTACAACAGTTGTAGGCAGCTGGAACTTAAGTGCAGGGAATTAACAGCCTGAGCCACCAAGGCCCTTTATTTCTCCCTTCCCTGCTTTCTTTTGTCATTTAGTCTGCGCAATTAAGTATAAAATATTCTCCCCTTATCTCCCCTGAAGTTGGATCCATTTCCAGTGGCAATTGGCTAATTATACGTGATGGTTCTGTATTGACTCAATTCCTTTAGTTCCTACCATCTTTCATCTTTTCCAGCCACTGTTCTTGGCAGAGAAGTTCAAGGAGGCTTCACATCCTACATAGCCTCTATTTCTGTCTGAGACTCACTGTGTTTCACATTTCATACCCACAATTACTTATGTTTTGACCCCAAAGCACTTTAAAGCTTAAGATTACTCTTTTGCATATCTGATGTCTGTTCCCAGCCTTACTTATTGCTTTAGCTTTCACAATCTGGTACTTTTTAAAGCAAAAAAGACAATGCTGTTACATACCATGAACTTGTTTTTTAACCATTTATTATCCACCCTATTTTGTAAAGTGTGTTTTTCCCCTTCTATTCTTGATCTTGGTTATGATATTTAACAATATATCTTGATTGTTTTGATTAGATTTTCTTATAAGTTTACTGGATTTTTTTTGGTATTGATTGTTTTCCCCTTTCTTCCCCATCCATTCTAATATGATCTCATGAGATTAAGCAGTAAACCATTTGGAACAAAAAATGCATCTTTCTAAATGTCTTACAGTGACAGATACTTCTTGGCCTGACTCTGCTCACCATTATCAGGATTGACACTAGTTAGCCAAACTTCCCCTTCTTTACTCTTATTCTACCAATAAGGATCACAGGAGACTCCCAATAAGGTCTTGCTGTAGTAGGAGCACTATCATGTAGGAAAGCCCTTTTAGGTCTAGACATTTTCTCTCTTACTATTGGAGTTGCTGGCCAACAGCCTGCTCTGCAGGAAATAGGCCAGCAGCAGATGGTGCTAGGACATGAGGAGTGGAACTAGTTTAATCTGTTTGGAACATAGGAAGAGGCCAGCATAATCAATGAGAAGGAAAGGAAGAAAAGTCAACATAGGGCTAGAGGGCAAAAAGAAGTAAAAGTCGAAGAAGTTTCCTGCCTGTGTTTTGCTTAATAGTGGCATACTCATCAAAACTTTGTATAAATGACATACATGGACTTTTGCATAATGATATCAGTAAATGTCTATGAAGATTCTCATCCAGGGCATGGTTGCGCCAAAGGTGCTTTTCTATAGTATCCAACTAGAGAAATGCACTCAAAAGTGATTGACTGAGGCAACTACTTTCTGGTTTTTCTTCAGAGCTGAAGAAGCTTCTTGGATCAGAAGCAAAACATCTTCAAAGAAAAACCAGAAAGTCCAGTTGCCTCTGGAAAAAAGCACCTTTGGGCAATAATATCAGTATTAGTAATATCAGTAAAGCAGGGGTCTTCAAACTTGACAGCTTTAAGACTTGTGAACTTCAACTCCCAGGATTCCTCCTCCAGTCATGTTAGCTCAGCAATTCTGGGAGTTGAAGTCCACAAGTCTTAAACTTGCCAACTTTGAAGACCCTTGCAGTAAAGCAATGCAGATACAGAAAACATTTCCAATTCCTAGATGTCAATACAGGTAGTCAACATTTTGCTTAGTGATTGTTCAAAGTTACAGTGGCACTGAAAAAAGTGACTTATGACCAGTTTTCACACTTATGACCTTTGTAGCATCCCCAGGAACGTATGATCAAATTCAGATGCTTGGCAACTGACTCACATTTATGACAGTTGCAGTGTCCCAGTGTCATGTGATCACCTTTTGAGACCTTCTGACAAGCACAGTCAATGGGGAAGCACCAGATTCACTTAACAACCATGTTACTAATTTAACAATGGCAGTGATTCACTTAACAAACATGGCAACAAAACTTGTAAAATGGGGCAAAACTCAATAAATGTCTCACTTAGCAACATACATTTTGGACTCAATTGTGGTCGTACGTCGTACTATGAGAGCCTCCTAGGGACCAGTTGGTTGGAATTTACTCACATATTAATCTCCCTGTCGTTCTGCCAGAGCAGAGAGTCATGTCTTATCCATCTTCTGCCTGGTTCCTGTTACTGTGCTGCAAGAACATTAATTTTCATTTATGCTTCAGTAAGTCTGAGAATTTTTCACTTGCAATTTGTCATAAACTGGAGCTGCTATGTCACAATGGCAAAGGGAATGTGAGGCTAAGAACTTGGCAGTGTTGTGGTGACACTGTGCCATGTATTTCTCTGTGTCAGCACCAGACCCATAAAACACTTACCAAGGACAGTAAATTACTTAAAAACCATCCATACTTGAGCACAGCAAGTTTTGTTCCAGAAGCAATTTAAGTTAATACAAAAACGAGAGGATTGCTATCCACTGAAATCCTTTGGGGTTGGCATTATGGCTGCTGAATGCCTAGTCTAGATAAATGGATTTTAATCTCATTGTGGCCAGTCTTTGGCATAAGTCTATTTATATCGAGGTTTGAACTTTTTTGCAGTACTTAAAAATACTGAAACTGTATGTGCGTGGCAATTTGACGTTTTGTAAGCTACACAGTTTCAATACAACTTTAAGAAAGTGCATCACAAATTGCATGTAACATGTATTACTCGAATTTCTATTTCATGGGAAGGAAACAGTATTGGCAGATGAGGGAGGAAGAGGGTTTCATATCACTGTTTCCTTTGCAATCCTGCCCCATCCTCAATCTACTGCTACCCAGAGATTCCTGAATTGGATGAGATTTGACAAACTTGATTCCTGAAGATTCAAGAGAAGAAATGTTCTGTCACTGGAGCTTACTGATCTATAAGCCTATTCTTTTACTCTTACAAACCAAACCTTGTTTTGTTCATTTTGCTAGTACTGGTAGCCCTCGACTTAGCAACAGTTCATTAAGTGACTGTTTGAATTTACGACAGCACTGAAAAAAGTGACTTATGTCCATTTTTCATGCTTATGACCATGGCAGCATTCCCATGATCATGTGATTTACATTCAAATGCTCTACAACTGGTTCATATTTATGATGGTTGCCATGTCATATAATTATCTTTTGTGACTTTCTGCCAAGCAAAGCCAGATTCACTTAACGAACGTGTTACTAATTTAACAACTGCAGTTGATTCACTTAACAAATGTGGCAAGAAAAGTTGTAAAATAGGGCAAAACTCATTTAACAAAGTTCTCACTTAGCAACATAAATTCTGGGCTCAATTGTGGTCGTAAGTCAAGAACTGCCTGTATTGAAATTTTAACCTACCTAGAAATCTGATTTACAGGAAAAATCAACATGAAACATTCAGTAGGTTTCGTTTTGAATCTTATCTGAGTAACATAATTAATTAATAATAATAATAATAATAATAATAATAATAATAATAATAATAATTTATTCAACATGTATGCCGCCCTTCTCCCTAAGGACTCAGGGCGGCTAACAATAAAACAACAAATATTTACATAGAATTTACCTAAAAACAAATTAAATCTAAACAAGCCGAAATATACAATAAAACCTTAAAACCTTAAAATTAAAGCAATTAAAACCCCCCACCCGGGTCATTCCAGGCCAGCCTGTTGAAACAGCCAAGTCTTCAGGTCCCGGCGGAAGGAGCGGAGATCAGGGGCCAGACGGAGATCCATGGGGAGCTGATTCCAAAGGGTGGGGGCTCCCACGGAGAAGGCCCTAGCCCTGGGAACTGCCAGCCTACAATGCCTAACCGATGGTATCCCAAGGAGGCCCCTCCTGTGGGAGCGAACAGGGTGATCGGAATGTGATGCTGGCAGGAGGCGTTCCCGCAAGTACCCTGGATCCAAGCCATTTAGGGCTTTATAAGTTGTTACTAGCACCTTGAAACTAACCTGGAAGGCAACCGGCAACCAATGCAGGTCACGCAGGGGGGTGTAACATGGAAATCGGGATACTCCCATCACAGCCATGCAGCCGCATTCTGCACCAGTTGTAACCTCCGGTAGTGTTCGCAAGGGCAGCCCCATGTAGGGAGCATTACAGTAGTTGATTCTAGAAGTGACGAGCGCATGAGTGACCGTTCGAAGGGCATCTCGGTTCACGTAAGGGCAAAGCTGGCAAACCAGCCGAACCTGGACAAAGCCCCTCTGGCCACAGCCCCCACCTGCTCCTCCAAACAGAGCTGTGGATCCAGGAGGATGCCAAGATTCCTCGCCCTATCCACGGGGGGGCAACACCTCTCCCCATGGCCAAAGATGGAACATCACCAGAAAACCGAGATGCCGGTAAGAACAGCCACTCCGTCTTGGTCGGGTTGAGTTGGAGCCTATTTCTCCCCATCCAGACCCATACCGCCTCCAGGCACGAGAAATCACAGAGAGAGCATCACTGATCTGGCCTGGGTGGAGATATAAAGCTGGGTATCATCTGCATATTGATGATACTCACCCCAAAACCTTGGATGATCTCGCCCAGCGGTTTCATGTAGATATTAAACAGGAGAGCAGGAGAGACCGACCCCTGTGGCACCCACAAGTGAGGGGCCTTGGAGCCGATCTCTGCTCTCTCTTGTCAACACCGACTGCGACAGTCCGAGAGGTGGTAGGAGGGGAACCACCACAGAATGGTGCCCCCACCCCCACCCCCGGAGCCGCCGCAGAAGGATACCATGGTCGATGGTATCGAAAGCCACTGAGAGGTCTAATAGGACTAGGACAGAGGAAAAACCCCTGTCCCGAGCCCTCCAGAGATCATCCATCAGTGCACTCAATGCAATGCTCCGTCACCATGCTGTGTCCAGACCTGAAGCCTGATTGATACGGGTCTAGATTAAATTTATATGCCTCCCATCCCAGTCTGCAAAGCAACTTTAAGTATAGCTAAATAAGACCCCAAAGAAGATAAATATTAATAGGAGCCAGGCAATCACCAAGATATTTAAAGGGGCAGTTGTCTATGAATTGCCAGATAAACTACAGATAAAATTTAGCTTCCACAAACGGAGTGGCATATAACTGGAAGTGATTTAAATAAACTCCTCAATAGATTCCACAAACACTGTGAAAGTTTTGTAAATCAATATAGTTGCATTGATATTGGTAATCATAAAATATTATAAGTATTGAACTGTTGGTTTTCTTGCCCACAAATGTATCTCTATTTATTTAGAAATATTAGATCTATATGCCATTGTGTCAAAGTCTGATCTATTGGAGTTCATCAGCAAATCTGTTTTGTGCACATACCGTAGCAGTCACATGGTATATCAAAGAGGCACAAAGGTCTACTTACTTTATGTGCATGCAGGGGTGGCATTCAGCCAGTTCGGACTGGTTCGGGTGAACTGGATTTAAATTTACATTTGGTTCACCGAACGGTAGTTGAACTGACCGGCTGGCCCTGCCCACCCCTCCTTTCCCAGGAGTCTCCACGTGGCCAGTTTTGGATGCAGGTAAGTGCAGGCTCTGTGTAGAGGCTCTGAGAGGGTGAAAAATGTCTGTCCCAGAAGTTCCAGAAGTCCAAAAACGGGCCTGTTTCCAGCTTCCGGAGGGCCTCTGGAGCCCAGGAGCGGCTGTTCCCCCCTTCCCAGAGGCCCGAGAGAAGTCTCTGGCAAACGAAAAAATGAACCTCTCGGAAGTTCTGGTAGGCCACGCCCACCATGGCAATGCCCACCCAGCAACCAGGCAGATAAGCGGTTGCTGGGATTTTTGAATTGCACCCCTGGGCACATGATATTGTTTCCCCATTTTGGATTAACTGTGCTCTCAGCTGGCCGATTAAGACACTGATAAGTATATCTGGATTCTTATTTCATTTGGTTATGTTCACCTGCTTCGCTGAATATAACTGAAATAGCACGAGAACCTAATATCACACAGTAGACTGGGATTTTTAACTGTATTACTCTGTTAGAACAAAGAAGGTCAAGAGTCCCATGTCAGTATAAGAAGTAATTAATAGTTTTAACAATTGTCCCAATGTTCAGGAACATATATGTGTTCATTGTTATAGATCAGTATATCTTCTTTCTTTTTTTAAATACCCCTGCTATTCGTGAATAATTCAGCAGAAGTGAGTATGCTTAGAATATAGAAGATTTTAGATTCAGTAGTTGGCATCTAGGTACACTTGGAAAAACTTCTTCCTGCAGTTCTAGAAGGTTAGATATTCAGTGTTGAAAATGCTGGAATGAGTGGATTAGTGGAGTAATGGTCTGAACTAGCATTGATAGTTTCCTTCAGTTCTCCCTTCTTGTTAATGCTAAAATAATATATTGAAGTTGCTGGTTTATTTTACAGGATTGCAAATAAATCCACAATGGTTACTAGCTTGTTAACAATTCATGACTTTAAAGAAATCAATTTTAATACAATGTTCTTGTGTAGAGATGATGCCTATGGAATACAAGGTGATGATCAATCACTTGCAAGACTTTTGCTTTTACCAGAATATTATAAGTACAAGAAACCGTATCTATGAAATACAAGTTCTAAAAATCAGAATAATGTGAATGAAGCTATTATGGCTGTGCAAAACATCTGAAAGAGGTGATTCTCAAAGTGTTAATGCAAATGAAACACCTCTTGTTGAAGTGTGTAAGCAACTACAAGGCTCGAATGGCTGCTTTGGAAATGTCCTTTTGCTGCATGATGTGCTGCATGAAGTGGTGTATTCTACCCAGGATCTCTCTGTGGGAGATGGGCAGTTCAGAAGTGAAAAAATAATAAAATAAAATCAATAAATACATGTGTAGACAGTTGGGAACAGCTTTTGAAGTATCTTGTGGGGCGCTTTGTAAAGGATGGGCTGTTTTACAGGTATTCCTCGATTTACAAGTTTGTTTAGTGATCATTCTAACTTACAACAGCACTGAAAATCCTTATCCTTGTTGTAGCATTCCCATGGTTACATGATCAAAAGTCAGATGCTTGGCAACTGACTTGCATTTATGACGGATGCCATGTCCCAGGGTCATATGATCACTTTTTGTGAGCTTCTGACAAGAAATGGGGAAGACAGATTCACTTAACAACTGTGGCAAGAAATGTCATTAAAGGGCAAAAATCAACAACTGTCTCACTTGGCAAAATAGAAATTTTGAGCTCAATTGTGATTGTAAGTCAAGGACTACCTGTAGTGCCAATTTTGAACCAAGAAAGGACTTCTTTCAAATGTTTTGCACAGCTCCAGAATCCTTGTCAGTCTTTTGTAATTTCTAGCCTTCAAAAAGTTTTGGAAGATAATTCCCATTTCTAACACACCTGGAAGTTGGGAGAATAGAGAACAGATGGTGTGATCTTTGGGATGAAGAAATAATTGAAAATGAAAAAGTTTGACTTTGTTAAGCCTGTAAAATCTAGGGCCCTCGAAGATAATTTTTGGGGTGACCAAAACTTTCCACTTGTAGATGAGTCTAGTTGAAACCTTGTTTATATTTTATTTTCTAATGCCAATTGGTTTCATTCAACTTTGTCTATACATCCTTGACTAAAACATGGTAGAAAGGATTCAGGAAGGTTTTTATCAGTACATGTAGTCCTCAACTTACAACAGTTCACTTAATGACTGTTCAAAGTTACAATGGTACTGAAAATAGTGACTTACGACCTTCTTTCCTACTTACAACCCTTGCAGCATCCCCATGGTCACATCATCAAAATTCAGATGCTTGGCAATGGGTTCATATTTATGATAGTTTCAGTGTTTAGGGGTCATATGATCACCTTTTGTGACCTGAAAAGCATAGTAAATGGGGAAGCCAGATTCACTTAACAATGTGTTACTAACATAACAACTGCGGCAAGAAAGATTGTGAAAATGGGGCAAAACTCACTTAACAATTGTCTTGCTTAGCCATAGAAAATTTGGGCTCAATTGTGGTTGTAAGTCAAAGTAGTCTTGTATTAAATTACTAATCAAATTAGTATTAAAAGGAGCACATAACCATAAACATTGCCTATTATGAAATAAATCACAGTAGAATCTAAACCTGAGAAATACAGAATGTGGAGTGCCCTTTTCAACAATAGCTGCAGATCTCTTCATTTTCTACTGTTAACACACCTCAGAATTAGTGGTCTGCTGTCACTGAATTGTAACATATGACCTTTCTGTTTCTCTCTACTTGATGTCTAGTTCCTGTTCATAGTTCTCTGAAAATAATATACTTTTCAAAGACTTAATGTGGAAAACTATTTCACCTGGAAAAAAGTTGGACCACAGTTTGTTAGAACTAAATCTTATTCAACTAAGTGCAATTTAATTCTGAGTACATGCGGAAAGAATTGAGTTCTTTATGTTGTTCAAATTGCTATTTCTAGAGTAGCAAGTGTTTTTTAAAAAAACCTGATATTTTTTAGTTTTATTTTTGATTGGAAGTATTGAAATATCATAAACAGACTTCATTAAAACAAATGAGAAAAGCACCCTGGTAAAATTATATATGCAAAATATGGAAAAACTGTAGTTTATATAATTTATAGGTGATAGGAGAGGATTGGACATAGAGCTGTTCTAGAATATTTTTGTGTGATCTCAATGGATTACCCAGCTTTATGGTACCAGGAGTCATTATAACTATACATTAAAAAATGAAAGGTGTCATATATTTCAGGCTATTGGATTTGGGAAAGACTGGGGGGAAACAATCAAAGCAGATTTATGTGTAAAAAGGACTGCAAGATTAGCACAAGGCTATTTTTTGCTGTGGTTTTTCCATGTAAAAAAGAAAATCAATTTTTATTGATGACTTATGTGGGTAGTTTTCTGGAATAGAATTCTAAGAGATTATAGCCATAGTCTGTCTGACTTGTAGACAGTGCCAACTCAAGGTTACATTGACTGATGATATCATCACCCATCAATATGCAGGTTAGACTTCTTAGAATGATCTGGAAGAAGAGGCAGCAATGACAAACTCTAAATTTTGGCACTACAGGCCAAGGCCTACTCAGCCTT